>CM017556.1:82583750-83166250 GCA_007844125.1 Sinonovacula constricta | reverse complement strand
ACGCACACACACACACACACACACACACACACACACACCTGGCCCCATATTGTGGGTAAGGATTACTTTCAAATATTGCTGATAATTAACCTTTCTACACAAAGATGGTGATGCCTATATGTACCTTAGACACATTACATATTATCTAAGAACGATATTTGTAAAAACAAGAGGGATATATTCTACAAAGCACAAATCTAAACAATCAGCTTGTTATATTATAGAGGTAGCTAAAATCTGGTGACGTGACCGTCTTTGTTTAAAATACATCTGTGCGTAATCACGCAAGATACTTAATCACGTGGCCTACTTCCTGGTAAGAGCGATCACATTTAGGACTGACACAATGTTGACAACGTCGTCATTTTTATAAAAAGATTAGATAAACAAAAAGATAAATTGGCAATTTTGAAAAAAAAATGCAACTGAATTTGCGAAAAGACGAGAAGGGATGAACAGATAATAAACGAATATTTTCACAAAACATAATGTGCATTTCAATCAAAAATAATTTAACATAATTTCTAAGTTATCTCCCTTTGGTAACATTTACGCTCAGCAGAACGTCAAGTGTAATTTACGAATTAGTTGATCATCTCTTCGACGAAGTTACCTGAGAAGATCTCAGTCACGTGACCTACTAATATATATATAATTAGGTAAGAATGACCACGTTGTAAGACTGTCACGATTTAAAAGTGTGACCGTCATTTTTATAAATAGATTAGATAAAAGATTAACTGGTATTTTTAAATATTCAAACGCATGTCGCATACGCTCAGAAATACCCGTTGGTTGAGTATCTGTATTTTCGTTGTAATTTGGGTTTCCATTGATGTTACAAGATCGCTGTTAATAGGTCTTTGTCGGATTGTTCAGAAAAATACCCACTAGTATTTATTATTAAATACATCTGAATACGAAATAATTTTTAGAAACCATAGAAAACAAAGAACTTAAATATAAGTAATATGTTTGAAAAATGCTCAAATAAACTCCATTTACATATTAAAACACTCGACGTTACCATGGAGAAAATATATAGATATATATATATATATATAAGATATAACTTTCATCAATACAAACAAAGCTTATGACTGGCCATAAGTCCTGTATATACCAATATTGACAACACTATCAAAAAGAACGCACATATCACCCATTTTATGAAATGGTCTTTTAGTAAACAAGCCATCTTTTTAAATCTCAGTTCTGTTTAAAGTTAATTTGTATCTTGATCACTTTAATGTAATATCTTGACAATGCCTATCTTTGTGACTTTGGATAACAAAAACGACACTTGACTGTTACACCTAGGCAAATTTGCCTTTCTTTGTGACTTTGGATAACAATAACAACACTTGACGGTTACATCTTTACAAATTTGCCTTTTTTGTGACTTTGGATAACAATAACGACACTTGACTGTTACATCTTTACAAATTTGCCTTTTTGTGACTTTGGATAACAATAACGACACTTGACTGTTACATCTTTACAAATTTGCCTTTTGTGTGACTTTGGATAACAATAACGACACTTGACTGTTACATCTTTACAAATTTGCCTTTTTGTGACTTTGGATAACAATAACGACACTTGACTGTTACACCTTTACAAATTTGCCTTTTTTGTGACTTTGGATAACAATAACGACTCTTGACTGTTACATCTTTACAAATTTGCCTTTCTTTGTGAATGTGGATAACAATAACGACACTTAAATGTTTCACCTTGGCAAATTTGCCTTTCTTTGTGAGTTTGGATAACAAAACGACACTTGATTGTTACACCTTGGCAAATTTGCCTTTCTTTGTGACTTTGGATAACAATAACGACACTTGACTTTTACATGTTTACAAATTTGCCTTTCTTTGTGAGTGTGGATAACAATAACGACACTTGAATGTTACACCTTGGCAAATTTGCCTTTCTTTGTGAGTTTGGATAACAATGACGACACTTGACTGTTACACCTTGGCAAATTTGCCTTTCTTTGTGAGTTTGGATAACAAAAACGACACTTGACTGTTACACCTTGGCAAATTTGCCTTTCTTTGTGAGTGTGGATAACAATAACGACACTTGATTGTTACACCTTGGCAAATTTGCCTTTCTTTGTGAGTTTGGATAACAATAACGACACTTGACTTTTACATCTTTACAAATTTGCCTTTCTTTGTGAGTGTGGATAACAATAACGACGCTTGACTGTTACACCTTGGCAGATTTTCCTTTCTTTGTGAGTTTGGATAACAATAACGACGCTTGACTGTTACACCTTGGCAAATTTGCCTTTCTTTGTGAGTTTGGATAACATAACGACACTTGACTGTTACACCTATATCTGAATGTGACAATTATCTTTAAAAAATAAAGGAAAAAAACAAACTTTAATCTAGAATATTTAAACATAATAAAACAATCGACGTTATAATCAGGATATAAGTTGGATAATGCTCTCATCAGAGCAAATGAATAATGACTGGCCACAAGTCCTGCATATACCAATGTTGACAATACTAACATTTTTTTTAAAAATTCACCATTTTTTTAAATACTATTTCAGTAAACATGGCAGTGAAACCTATAAATCTCAGTTCTGTTTTTATGCATCTAAAATGTGTTTATTAAAAATTTTATTGTGACATCTTTACAAACTTGCCTTTATTTGAGACTTTTGATAAGGAAATGTTGTTTTTTATGTTAATGTAAGACATTATTTGAGAGTAAAGGTCATTGTAAGTGTATCAGAACATAATTATCTATACATAAAACTTTAATATTCAATAAACTATAACTCTATATTCAAAGCATTATAATCTTATACTTTCTAAAAATTCAGTCGAATTATAAATTCTATAAAAAAAGAAAATAAAGGTTCACAATTATATCGTTCTAGTTATATGACATACGTATACAGACTAGCCAGACGAAAACTGGGATCGCTATGTACCCATAAAAAAAAGCAGAACGAAAGAATGGATTATAACTGATATGTCAAATGAGAGATTTGGAAGTTGGTGTATTGAATCGCCACAGACATTTTAAAGTAATTAACTCTACAACTGGGACGTCGTCGTGACATTCAACAATCATAGAATACGTTTCTTGAAGTAGACCTACGACAATATTATAACGTTAGCAATATAAACATAGAACATGTTGACATGGAACGTCAATAATAATATACATTTAACAGGAGTATTATTAATTTCATGGACTCCTTCCTGTGAAAGAAAGTTTTAAACAGACGTCGATGAAACCGCATGGAGAAAAGATGGCGCTTTAAGACAAACGAGTTATATATTTTAGACTCTATATGTCATATCAAGCTAGTTTAAAAACACTAAAATTCTAAGTATTTCCAAGAACATACGATGGTAATAGGTTTACATACACGTACGTTTATTTCTTAATTAAACAATTAGTAACAGTTGCTTTATTGTATTTACTGCCAAACAACCACGACACAACAACCTCCCAACTAGCCATTCTGTCTAACTCGCCTCGATATCAGTTTCTTCGAGCACGGATTCCTGAAAACAGCAGACAACACGTTTAACTTAATTAAAGATTCGAAATGTGTATGCGCATGAATGTGTGTGAAATGGACATGGCTAGGACGAATCAACTAACCAATGTAGTAAGAATTAAAATGGAGATAATTATGCGAGTTTATATGGGTTTTTTTTTAATAAAAAGTGTTACGAAAACAGATGTGTTGTCGACATACAGCCCCAAAAACTGACAATTTATAAGCCGTTGGATTTTGAGATGTCTTGCTAAAACAAGGCTAATGATTAAATGACTATTTTTAAGACCGGACAACTGAATTGAGCACATACAATCAATCTCTTCTTTTCCTAAAAATACACAATTGTCTACCACTGGACCTGTTCAGATATTCAATCAGGACTGTCCTTCGTTAGCACACCTTAGGAATCATTACAAAGATAGACAGCTCGCCGAAAAACGAACTATTAAGCAGTTGGACAAGGTTTTTAACATTTCCATCAAATGTATGTCATTGTAATTAGTCAATTATGAAAAAATGTACACAACAATCTCATAATCAACATACCCATCTTTGAGGTCGGCTGGCAATCCATGGTCGAAGGTCCGACGAGAAAAACTTCCTGGCTCTTTTATGTACGATGGTTCTCATATGTTGTCTCGGGTCGGCAATATAGACCGCAGTCCTTATAAGGTAAGTATACCACGCCACCTGGCAATTCCGGAAGGGCAAACGTTATTCCAAATTTCGAATTACCTTAGATTCATTTATACTAATTTAGTGCCAGTTAGCTTTAGAGAGGGCAGTCAATTGTCAAACCCTTCAAATCATCCTGGGAGAGCCATCTATCGAAACGGAGTAGAGACATGCTGTGTCAGCGGTTCGGTTTGCTTTACACAGTGGGTTGAACAAGCGGTTGAACTCTTGCCATGGTAGGAATGGTCCCATGTTTGAGTCTCTAACCTGCTGCACAGTTGTCTTCCCTTAATAGTTATTACATCGATTAAATTAATATAATAATAGGTCTACCAACCTGTTCCCAGCCGTGTGTGTTGGCCAGTTCCCGTAAAACGACTTGCTTGAAGCTGTTGTATGACTGGGCCACCAGAATGTCATTGGCGACGCCTATATATGGAATGCTCACTGAAATTTGCACATGGGGAATCTATATATGGGATGCTCACTGAAATTTGCACATGGGAAGCCTATATATGGAATGCTCACTGAAATTTGCAAATGGGGAAAGTTTGTTTTTGCGGACTTTCTAAATCTGATAAAATACCGGTCCTAATTCGGTAAACGGCGTTTTACTTTATTGATTTTTATATTTATTTTTTGTGTGTCTGTTACTTTCAGAATATCTTTAAACAAACAATAAGATCGCGAAAAAGACAAAACATACTATGTTCCAAAAGAATACTATCTAAACAATAATTATTTGTGCAGTGTGAGGCTGCTGCCCATGTGCAATTTCTGCTTGTACACTTTAATTTTATAGTTAATTACAATAATTCTGTTGATATAACTTCTTATCTACGTATGTAAAATCTACATAAATAACATCTTGGTAAACCTATTAAACAGTGTCAAGTTTGCTCTTTATTCTGGCTAGATTGGAACAATTAAAGGTTTATGTCTTGCTACGAATTCAGCGGCTATCAGACTGGGATTTGAACCCCTGTTTCGGAATCGTGAGTCCTACCATGTTTCATTGTAACAACGTAAAACCACCCTAGGGCAAGGGTAATATTTCCGGAAACAGAGAGAAGAATCCATAAATATAATCGTCGTTTAGGTACAGATTATAAAAGTTAAATTAAGTTATATTTTAGTGTTATTGTTTTTGATAACTTGGTATGCCATCGTACATTACATATATGATAATATGTGAATACCCGTAGACGTTAAATTATAGTTTTTAAATAATATTTTCGCAAAAACATGGTTATCAGTTTAAGCTCCCTTGTGTCGCCAAAGTCCCGCAATGCTTGCCGGACGTCCAGCTCAAGTGTTCATTAATACATTTTATTTTTCATTATACAACCAACATATGCTTAAGGAACATTCGATGGTGTTTTCCTTCCTTCTGCAATAATATCTGTGACATTAGGTGTGCCTTTTAACATCGAATTTATAGCCGTAGGAAATTTAAAACCTAGAGACTGAAACTGTGGACCAAGGGAATAAGTACTTTTCATTTAAACCTAGTGTTTCCTTTTTAAAAGTTATCGGTCTTGTATTTCCCCAGGAATCAATATGTTGATCTTTTCACAGTGAAAATCATTATTTTTCCAAAAAAGCAGACTTTTTCTACTTTTGGCATTCACAAACCAACCTTTGTCCCCGTTTATTAGCTTTGTAAAGTCAAAGAGCAAAACAAATAGGGTCAAGCGATTTTTTTTACAAATATGTGACATTGCTTACCGTTTAATTGCTTGTGTGTCCCTTTTACCCCGGACATCTTGAACATCTTATCAATGACCAAACGGTCAGCTATGTCCGCCAGCCGCTTGGCCACCGAGTCAATGTGGTGCTGCTCTTCAGCCATCGCATCGGTTAACTCAACCTTTTCATCTAGGCTAGTTCCATCCACATGGTCAAAACCTAGAACACGTGTACAATAAAAATATCATTCTATTCCTAAATACATCACAGCGAAAGAAATATGGTAATTATAGCAAAGCCCCGATATTTTGGGAGCTTTATAAGACTCTATATAAATGTTCACTTGAACTGATGGCCCATCGTAAGTCATCTGGGAAAAAAAAGAATTCACTTTAAGTTTCTGGCATCGACCGGGACTCGATCCCACGCGGTGAGCGACCGATTAGTTACAAGTCGGTGTCATTACCAACTGCGGCCAGTTATGAAATGAATACATTGTATAATCAGCAAGTCATACTCTTAAAGAAACGAGTAAAACATTGATAATAACGCATAGTCAAGATCTAAAGCAAAGACGTCAACGCTTTTTCACGTCGCACGGAAAAAATTAAATCCGTATCAGGAATCAGTTAGTCGCCTTGGTGTCATATTAACAAAACTTTATTGAACAATAAATACCTTTTTTACTTGAAATGTCATAAACTTGTATAATTCTATTTTCAATGGCGTATTTTATCGTATTATATTTTAAATTAAAACTTTATATACATTACAGTTCGTTTAAATAACATACAGAAGTACATAGGACACTTAAATGCATTACTCAAATGCATAATTTATGCAAAGTTAAACTTACTTGCATTAGTAAAAAAAAACATTAGGTAACTTACTTTCATCTCCACCTACTTCCAGAACCTCGAGAAATGTCGAACGTGTCCGATGTTCCTGTCGTCGGAGTGATCGTCCTTGTGGTAATTGTCCTTGAAAACCAGAAGGGCTGTGTTCGTGCAGCATATCAAGTCTGTGCTTGGAAGTCTCTGTATCTGGTGGAGAGTTAATCAACGCAGCAAAGAACTTGGTAATGTCATCGTAGCCGTCTTCCGCAGCATTTTCACTGTCGTCATCATCATAACCTAGCTTGTTTTGCGTCTCTGGTGGCGGCAATGCGAGCATGGCTGACGTTTGATAACGACACGGTGACTTCGTTCCTGGAGCATTAACTGGTTGCCAAAAAGATATCTGAGATGGGATGGATGACGTCTGAAATAGCGTCTGGATATTAGAGCAGGATCGGTACTCTGGGGGAAGAGAGACTTTTCAATTTTAAGGCAGATGTCAATAATAGTAAACCAATGAATAATTCTAGCGCTGATGTATGGTGATGTCAAACATGAAAGTTACATAAAATGAACTTAACTGAAATAATAATAATAACAATAATAATAATAATAATAATAATAATAATAATAATAATATTATTATTATTATTATTATTATTTTTATTATTATTATTATTATTATTATTATTTTATTATTATTATTATTATTATTATTATTATTATTATTATTATTATTATTATTATTATTATTATTATTATTATTATTATTATTAATGCCGTGGCTGTTGTTCTTAAAAAAAGTAACGCTAATGCATGAAGATATTAAACACTTTGGCAAAAAAGGCACGGTATAAACATGAGGTCTGCGGATCTGTTGTCGAAGGCTACTTTTTGTTGCCAATATTGGAAAGAAAGAAAGAATGATAAGAAAGTTTGCGATAACTATAGTGATAGGTCTCACCCATTTAGAGTGTCACGTTCTACAGTAAAGCATATGCCATCAACGCAAACAAGAATAAACCACATGGACGCAATGCTTGAACTATTCACAATAAAGGTAAATATTGTTCAACAACGCAGCTACGAATGTTCTCGGCCCGATCGGGTTTTAAACACAGGCCACGAGAAGCTCAAGTTGCCGACTCTTACCGTTTGGTCACCGTTAGGGGTCTTTTGACAACACGCAATTAGATAAAATATAACACACTCAAATATCGCTGTATAAATTAATGGTTCTGCAAAACACAAGGTGTAGATGAACAAGTTCACTAAATCCAATCTCAATGTAATTAATTAAAAATGAACAATGTCAAAAGCATACGTGTTAGCATACTTTTTAACTGATTTTCACTGATTTGAAAACCGCATCCTATGTTGATAAAGTATGAAGCGTATACATGTATAAATATTTAGATCTATCATCTGAAACAATGGCCGGTATGCGGTATGTTTGATTAAGTAGGGATTTTTATTATTGTTCTGAGATAAGATAAAATAACAATGTGTTATATGACAGAGATCTATTTTAAAATCACTGTACACACCCTATCCCCGCACATACAAACTGCGGTCGTTTTCAAAATATACTAAGTCAGGAAAAACAGTAATTGAGACTTCAGTGTTTTTGTTAAAACTTTTGTTTTAGTACAATGACACCGGTTTCGATGTGCACAGCCAAGATCCTCTCTAAAGTCACGTGCTTTTCGTGCCTGAAATACAAGTAATATTACTATAGCATAGCGTAATATATCAATCCCACGTCATACACTGGTAACCCATGCTGTTATGCATTCAACATATAGCACTTATAAATACAATGGAAATGATAAAAATAAAGTTTAGACTTTTTAAATTTCATTCAAAATAGCATAGGGCAAATAAATCAAACACGTTTAGTGGTGGTCTTTTACTCAAAATATTCGCTTATTGTAAGAATTTGTAAAAATTCTGTGATACCCTTCCCCAATCCATAATAATAAATGATTTTACAATTATTCAGCTTTAAAAGTCGCTGTGTCCTACATTAGTCATAGAATTATGATGAAATTTACCAATGTTGTCAATAAATTAATGTAAGTTATTTTGCCTTTAACATGCATTAGTATATTAGTATATTAATCAATATTTACGAGCCTTTCTGTAGATTTTTCTTTGTTTAGATGTCATTTTGTGTATATGGTGGTATATATATTATCATTAATATAAAGTATTCTAATAATTACATAGATATAGATCTTTATGTATATATCTGTATGTGATGTCATAATGTTGGATATTAAGGATACGGATATGAACATTAAAATTGCCAATTACAGCAATTTTTGTTATATTTCTGTTATGTCTGATGGAATATTATTATTAATTTAACAAGTTTAATGAAAGTATGCCCATCTTTGCATAATTATTGCATGTAAATATACCAATATCAATAGAAGCGGAATTCATATCCGCGGATGCACAAGCTACGGATATTAACGTTAAAATCACGATCTGAAACTTTATTTGTAATTCTCTTATGTACCTTAACGCTATATTATTATTTTAAATTAATAAACTCCTTTTAACGAAAATGTACCCATTTTTACATAATTATTGCATATAAATATAGCCGTACCAGAGTTCATATCTGTTGACTTAGGAGAGTACGGATATGAACGTTAAAATCACCATCTACAATTAAATTTGTAATATTCTTGTTTATGCAATATCATTCTTTCAGTTAATAAAACTCCAACCCTCGGGAAAAAATGTTTCTAGAATGTGGGACGTGTATCAGGACAAATGGTGAATCTTTTTATTATTTTATTTTATTAAGCCGCGTTTGAAGCTCTTAATAAGTCGAAGACATAAACCTTTAGCAACATTTCTTTGCTGTTGTAATAAGTTCAAATTCTTGACAAACACAAACTATGGAGAAACAGGATAACATATACTTCCATTCGAATTGGAACATAAAATGCAACTAGATAAGCAAATCATTGCAGTATTATCAAGTGTTATGCTTCACAAAATACATTAATGTTGCTTAAATTGATATTTTTGTTGGGTGTTCGACAACGTGTTGTGAATTATTTCGCAATAGAGAACTTATTGAAGTTTCAAACTGAACATCGTCATATGAAACAAAAACATTTCCTTTTGAACCTACAACAAATGGTAGGGATGTCAATACCATTTTTCCTATCCAGAAACCCGTTAACATTATCCGGATAGTATCCTATCAACCGGATTTTATGTCTGCTTGTACATGTTTACGACGATATTAATTGATTTTTTTTCTATAATGTGTTTACATTGAAACTTTTGAGTTTTAATCAACACTGTGACAGAAAGTGTTGTTTTTTCATAAGTTTGAATTGTGTAAACGAATATGTGGTGGGGGGATGTCCTGTATCACCATGTCCTATATCACCATGTTCGTGTCCTGTATTCCTGTATTCTTATGTCCATGTCCATATCCCGTATCCCCGTGTCTATATATCCTGTATCTCTATCAAATATCCCGTGTCCCGATAATTTCTTCCCGTTCACATTTCCTATATCCATATCAATTACTCATATCTTCATGATCGTATCAAATTATTTTTGTTTCTTATCCGATACCAGTATTTCATATCATATAAAAACCAATGTTGCAAAAAAAAGGTTGCACTAATGTACATATCCGTATCCCGTATGCCGTATGTCCCTGTATGCCCCTGTATGCCCACAGAGATGTATTCTTGTACAGATATGGGTATATTGCTAAACATGTATTTTTTAAGACGGGTAATGACAATGGTTTGAGTATTCGAAAAGGTGTTAATAATTTCAGGTGCAGCAACGCCAAGCAATGCGCGTATTTTACTCTTTGCTCATCTTGAGAATTCACCTTTCCCCGAGTCTAAAAATAGAGTTTAAGCTCCGCCCCCTTGCCCACAAACAGCCTGGTTTAAAGTGACAGATCTTACAGATTATCTTACAGATCCGCGAAAATATTTTAATTTGATATCTCCCAAATGCAAAGAGCTTGTGATGGGGATGTTTAGATGAAGATTAGGACAGTTTCACCCAATGATGAATTCAAGACACAAAATTATCAAAGAAAGTTGTTGCTGGCTACAACGAGATTTTACCTTTCGATGCAGAAATGGACAAGTCTCATCCAATAAACTAAATTAAGATGCAAACAGAGAAGTGATTACAGCAGCGTACAATTCCTTGCAAACAACAAACAACAAACAACCTTCTTGCTTAAATTGACCAAAGGCTCAAACAAATTTAAACTGATCGCTTGTCAAAATCATTGTTTGTGGGACAATGTGTAAGTGAGACTCAGCATAACGCAGGTAAAGTGTCAATCAACGCGATGTGATTGGCTAATTACATGGTAATACACAATGTGTAATAGCTATTTTTAGATCTCGCGGAAAGGTGAATTGTTCTCTTTATCTGCCATTTTTAACTGCAGTGTACCTGACCGTAGTCGATTCAAGTGAACATTGCGCTCACTGTGTAGGTTTTTCCCGGTTTCCTCGTGCACGTTACTGTAGAGGAGAGTCTAATCTTTCCATACATGTATAACATGTACCAATTACGCTCGGATTAACGTTAAAAAATCGCACTAATTATTACTTTATAAATGCCCCTCGTAATTTCGTCATTTCGATTTTTCTGTCCATATCCTGCATGACCACGGATATAAACTCTGGTGCGTTTGTTGAAATGTTCATTAATAACGATTATGTTTAGAACTGTAGTTTCAAAAAAAAATTGTTTCAAAATAGTTACATTGCATCAAGTTAAACAGATATACAGCCAACAATGTTGTATATATTGTTTTGATGTTTGATGTATGTCCGCAGATATAATTATCTTTATATTTCATCATTATAAAACATTTATACCAATATAAACAAACATCATTTAAATCATCTTTCATATCACAAAACACGTTAATTTACGTATATGTATATACATTGTAGTTTAATGCACTTATTTTAATAAAGACTTATTATTGTAATAGGTTAACTGAGTTGAATATATATATATATTATTGATATGCTTTATTTATTGGTATGCTCTTTATGCTTCAATGTCTCTTTTATTTATTAAATTATATTGAATTCAATTGTAAAAAATGTGTTTGCTTGTTTCTTTGAGAAATACGCCACATACAGATATGTGAATTTTAGACTAGGACATAGTGTACCCCTTAGTCGGACAAAAAATAAAATAAACACAGATGCTTACTTACTACTATTTTCACTTTTATCGAAAGTATAGACCATTACCTATCAAGTGATAATATTTTTTTCCACAAACGATAACATAACAGGTAGGAACTTCTGAACCTTATAAATACCACCATTTACATATTCCCCATCATATAATTCTGTAGATGATATACTAAGTCTGAAACTGGGGATACTAATACAAAGCTACTCTAAAGCAATGGTCTCCCTGCATCCCAGAGATGTCACATAATTCAATTCATGACAGTTTATCTAATATTATAAATTAGAGATGGCAATGGTTAATCTTCATAAAATATGTACTTCTGTCTTTTAACTTCAAGAAAGATGCCAGGCCAGCGGTGAGAAAAAAGAAAAATGATGTCTACACCTGAACCTACACCAAAAACAGTTCCCATGCTTCTGTAAAAAAGGGCAGACACCCCAACAACATGGTTTTCTTTGTCATTTAAACACAAAAGATATAAATCTGTATATTAATACAGTTATTGATATAGGGTCATATCAGTAAAGTTGACATCCATTCTTTATTGTTCTACATTTGTGTTTTTATATTGTAAATATTGTGTGTTTTTTCTTTTAATGTTCTTTTAATGTCAATAATACAGAATTGAAAAATATTGTAAGTGTTTGTGGTTTAAAATTTATTAATACAGACGAATCAAGATTTCATATATTTAAGGGTTCAAAAAGATATGTTTTTGAGAGATAATCCTTTTTTCACAATTTTCTCCAAAATTAAATAACGGTACTCTTCATGTTCTACTTTTTACAAGATGCGATTTGATTATTGTTAATTTACTGAGACATTCTGGGAGATAAAATAAATTAATTCAAGCATATTAAATATTGTGCAAAATGTTGATATGATACTTTTTTGAAATACCTCATGATGCATTTTTTCTTGTTGTTTTAGCTAAAAACCCTAACATCTTCTTCTGGTCCTAAATTTCACCAATATGATCTACTAACATCAAAGCCAAACAGCACTACACGTCTGTGCAATCTGTATTTTTATCACGCTGCTTTGGCCTGCATGATGCCAAGGGGTACGACTGCTGGCTTGTAACTCATACAAATCCTTGGCCTCTCACTGAGTGGGTGTAGTCCTGTGATATGGAGAGAGTGTGTAAGCGGTCCGGTTGGCTCAGTGGGTAGAGCATTCGCCCTGTTAGCAAAGTGTGCCGTGTTCGAGTCCCAAACTGGCTGCATATTTTTCTCCCTATGTTACAATGGCTCCCAGCTTAAATGGCCCGCGGTCGTTACGGTACAGGTGCTTATGGGTTGCATGTAGAGCTAATGGTCTGTGAAAATTCGAGGACAAATTTCAACTTGCCCGGGTGTATGCAGCCGGATGATAGGTAGAGAATGTGTAAGTAAACTTAGTCGAAAGGGCATATGCCCTTTTAGCGAAGGGTCCAGGGGTCGATGTTTACTGCGTTAAAATGGCTATATATTTATATACCATAAATGGAATGGAACATTTCGAGGTAAAGTCTTTGCTCAAGGAAAAAAGCGGCGTTCTAATTGGGCTTTGAAACACAAAACATTAAAGCTTTAGTGGTGCTTCAATAAAATCACAAAAACAACGATACTGACGACATTTTCTTTAATGTGTTCGTCATGTGAATATACGTTCTGTCGATGTATTGTGCCACAATTATTTGTCTAATGGGTTTATCGTCCCACCAACAGCATTTCAGTTATCTGGAGACGGTGTCCAATCGAAGCATGCCTTCACTGTGTTTAGCAAATTAGTCTTTTCATTCCGAAGAATTAGCAAAAACTAAAACACTTAACACAAAAAGCCGACGACATCTGGTGAGCTGGCAGGTTATCTGGTTTTTAACATGAGGAGTCCCTCAAAATAACCACAAAGCACTTTTCTCCACTTGCAAGAGCTGTTATTACACCATTTTGACCACAAATGCACAGGCAAATCTTACATTTGAAATAAAAAATCACACTAGATATAACTTGAAATATTAACAGTAAAAAAAATGACACAAATACAATTCATAAAAATGCTTGTCCATTATAATTAATATGTCCATGAAAAGGTTTCAACTTATACAAAAATCTAAAAGTGAAATGGTCATAGTTTGTAAATGTCTTTTGTTGTTGTTGTTGTTGTTGTTGCTGCTGCTGCTGCTGCTGCTGCTGCTGCTGCTGCTGCTGTGGGAGGTTGGGGGTTGTTGTTTTTTTGTTGTTGTTGTTGTTGTTGTTGTTGTAATGCAATAAAATGTTTTGATGCCTCTGACAACTATATTATATGTGAAATGCGGCCCTCCTAAACTTGCGTTTAGGTTGGAAAAATTATAGCGTTTTTGTCATGGAGCAGATCTTCAAGTATCTGATGAAGGGGCGACATACTTTTCCTGCACATGAGACCTGGTAGCGCAGTCGGTAGAGCGTCGGCTCCAGGTAAGGGAGGCCACGGGTTCGATTCAGGACCGCGACATACCAAAGTCATTAAAAATGATAGTGGTATAACTCCCTTGCCAACGCTTAAGCAAATATAAGGGTAGTTCCAAAACTGGTTGGATCGGTGTAAGGATATTGCGACTGGGTGTGGTATCATGCCAGGTGTTTACGGCATGCTATACACATTGAATGCAGCCCTATATCTGCTTCAAATGAACACCATCTCAGGATAACTGAAATACTGTTAGAGGGATGATAAACCCAATAAACATAAACCAGCAGAAAAAGTAACACTATAAAGTAAATAAATACAACAAATGTAACATTAGTGATACAAATGATTCATACAGTGTATCACACAATCCTTTCAACTGCTCAACTCTCTGTGTAACTGCTGTGTTTCGCTGAATCATACTTGATAATAATGATGATGATAATAGTGGTAATGATGATGATGATGATGATGATGATGATGATGATGATGATGATGATGATGATGATGATGATGAAGACGACGATGAATCTCTTGAAATTACCAAGGATAGTGTTACTTGTTTCCCTGAATCATACTTGATAATAATGATGATGATGATAATGAATTATTGCCCGGAACACATCAATGCATAAACTAAGCTCCAAAAATGCAAAGTTGTTTTTAGATAAATAATACAAATATTGAATAACCACGTGTTGCTTTTTACGTTAGTGTATAAATGATTATCGTAAAAAATAGAGTAATGACGACAATGGGAATGGTGGTTGCTCGTACAATATATATATTATTTTTACTATTTAAATATTTTAATATTGTAGATATGACTGACTCTTATAAATAGATATTAAGAAACTATATTCAATATTTACATGTTTCCCATCAAAATGAACTGTATTCAATATTAACATGTTTCCCATCAAAATGATTAATGAATAAGTTTACTTTAACATTCTTCGCATTCCTCTTGGCATAGATATAATACTATTGGGATATTTTAACTTTTCTTGATCCCTAAATGAAAACAACAACCTTAATCGACTACCTTGGTTTAAAGAACTGGGTTTAAAACACAACAATATAGATGCATCTCGATTTTAATTGTTTAATTATAATTTACTTTCACTTAAAATACAATTTTTAACATATTTAAAATACGTTGAGCAAATAACAATTGCGAGGACAAGTATTGATGAACAAATAATAAATGAACGTTTTTTCACAAGTAATATTATGCATATCAATAAAAAATATTCTCACATAAACTATAAATTGTCTCCCTTTGGGCAATATTGGCTTTAATCAGAACGCCTTGTTTAATTTATTAACCAGTTGATCATCTCCTCCACGAAACTATCCGAGGAGCAACGTGAGGGAGCAGTTTGTGTAAAAACGCTCAAAGAATTATGGTCACGGACTACCTTCAAACATTGTTGACAATAAAATATTCTGCACAATGACGGTATAACCTATGTGTACATTAAACACTTTACATTCTATTTAATAAAAATATTTGTACAAAAAAAAAGGAAGAGCGCTATTCTACAATGCGAAAGCACAAATCTAAAATATCAACTGGTTATGAGGCGTCCTAGTATTGAGGTGACTAAAATCTGGTGTCGTCACTGTCTGTTTATAGCCATTTATTGCCATATGCACGTTTTCACGTCTGAATTATAGGTCACATGACCTGCCTCTATTTTCCTGGTGAAAAAAAATCACTCTTTAATACTGACACAATATTGATATAACGTAGACATTTTTATTTATAGATTAGATAACTAAAAAGATAAACTGGCATTTGTAAAAAATGTTAAATAAATACATTTGCAAAAAAGACGAGACAAAACAGATTATGCACTTTAATTCCAAATAATTTAACGTAAGTTATCTCCCTTAGGTAAAGTTGTTGCTACTCACATGCCATGTATAATTTACGAATCAATTTTTAGTAGGGATGTCAAAGGAAACTAAATTTGGTATCCGGATATCCGTCGAACGATCCGAACGGATATCCGGATATCCGGATATAAATCTTAGTTAAATCTGATGTTGCAGTCGGATGTGTGCGGGGTTACGAACGTTTCCATTGACATAATTAAATCGTCATTTCAATGGAAGTAATTAAATCAGCATTTCCATAGGCATAGGCACTTCATCATTTTATTAATTAATGAAATACGAACGATAAAAAAACATTTGTAATTTTCAATTCACAATAAAATGAATAAATTAAGCATACATTCGATCAAAGAAAACATGCGTACATGCGAAGCACATTTATTTGAAAACGTTATAAATTATTAAATACCCAATTTTTACAGCAGCTAACAATCTTTACGTAAATGTAACAAAAATAAAGAAGCACAAGATGAAAAAGAATAATTGTAATGTTTGTGTTATATTTAGTAAGTCACATCAACTTGCAGTTGTTCAGTCTTCCTCTGTAAGCGTGGCACGATTCTTGTTGAGGAAGATTATCCCATCGATTCATTTATACAATCCAAACGGACTTAATTAAACATGAGTAACTGATCTTTGCCGACAAACCTGTTAATTTCCTACATAATTGTAGCTCTATCTCTTCTTAATAAGCCGAACAAACGAAATTAAAGATAATAATCCTTAATCAAAATGGATAAGTAATAGTTCAAACAATGGCTGTTAATTGGCAAATTATTTTACATAAGCTTTAGCACATTTCTAAAACTGTGAAGTTCATCAACAAAATTTAAGATAGTATTTGCTAAACAAAATGGATCAGTAGAAGCTTCAAACGTTGGCGGTTAATTAGCATGTTATTATACATACCATCATGCTTTAGCACATTTCTAAAACTGTGAAGCCAAATATACGATACTGCGTTTCAACACCTGTCACCACCTGTCGATAATCCGTTAACCTGCGTATGCGTGAATGCACACTTGCATGACAGCAGAAAGATAACTTAGTAGAATGGCCAAAACATTTTATTAAATGTTTAATTTTTTACATTTTTAAGCGAATATCCGGATACCAAAGTCGATTCGGATATCCGATGATTCGAACGGATATCCGAATATCCGGATATCCGTTGACATCCCTAATTTTTAGATATTCAAACACATGGCTTTAGTCATACCCGTTGGTTCAGTATCTGAATTTTCCTTTGAATTTGAATAGCCACAGATGTTACATTATTGATGTTAACAGTTATCGGAGTGCTTAAAACGGATGTTTGAGAAAAAATCCCCACTTTCAGACCAACCCATATTCTTGTTCTTAACGCACATATCACTCATTTTATGAAATGTTCTATTAGTAAACATGACATCGAATCTTTTAAAAATCTCAGTTCTGTTTTAATGCATTTAATTTGTATATTGAACACTTTGCAGTAACACCTTGACACATTTACCTTTCTATGTTGCTTCGGATAACAATAAAGACACAATACTGTTACATAATATATCTGAATGTGACAATTATTTCAAAAAACTATAGCAAAATAGAATTTAAATAGAGACTGTCTCAACAGAGTTCATCTATCGACGTTGCAATGGGGAAACGTTAAGGTAGATGTCCCTCTCCTCAAAACAAACAGATCTAATGACTGGCCGTAAGTCCTGTATATACCTATGTTGGGAACACAATAAAGAACACATATGTTACTCATTTTATGAAATGTTCTTTTAGTTCTTGTTAATCTTTTTAAATCTCATTTCTGTTTTAATCCATCTAGTTTGTATATTGAACACTTTACTGTAACATCTTGACACATTTACCTTTCTTTGTGACTTTGGATAACAATAACGACACTTGACTGTTACACCTTTACAAATTTGCCTGTCTTTGTGACTTTGGATAACAATAACGACACTTGACTGTTACATCTTTACAAATTTGCCTTTCTTTGTGACTTTGGATAACAATAACGACACTTGACTGTTACATCTTTACAAATTTACCTTTCTTTGTGACTTTGGATAACAATAACGACACTTGACTGTTACATCTTTACAAATTTGCCTTTCTTTGTGACTTTGGATAACAATAACGACACTTGACTGTTACACCTTTACAAATTTGCCTGTCTTTGTGACTTTGGATACCAATAAGACACTGTTAATATTATGTTTATGTAAAACACCATTTGAGAATAAATGTTTGAAATTGAGCAAACTGTCAATTGAGATGTTCTTGCAAATGTAGCAGAACATGATTACCTATACATTATAATTTAATATTCAATATACTATAATCCTATGTTCATAACATTATAATCATAGACTTAGTATGTTCAGTCGAATTGTACATTCTATAAAACAGAAAATAAAGGTTTACATTTCTATCTTTCTACTTAAACACACACACAGACTAGACAAATGAACACGATGACATCATGGCAGCTTTTCGTTGTTTTACCCATGAAAAAACAAACGAACGAAAGAATGAATATTAACTGATATGTCAATAGGGACTTTTGGAAATTGATTCAATGAATCGCCACAGACAGCCTTACGTAATTAACGCGGGAACTAGGACGTCAACGTCGTGACATTTAATAATCAAAGGCTGTATTCTTTGAAAGTACACCTACTACAATATTAAAACGTTAACAATATAAACATAGAACATCTTGACATGGAATGTCAGTGATAATATACATTTAAAAGGAATGTCGTTCATGTTTATATGGATTCCTTCCTGGAAATGAAAGTTATTTTTTTTAAACAGACGACGATGAAAACGCATGGAGAAATGATGACGTTTGAAGCCATACAAAGCATGTGCCTTCAGTAAGACTACCAAGTAACATGTTTTCTGACTCCGTATAAGATAGCTCAAACAAGGCGTACGACTATTCAACCTGTTTCTAAGCACGTATTGTATAAATACGTTTACATCGACATACACAATATTTTATTGTTTGGCCTCCCAAATGACCATGGTTGACAGGAATGGGTCGTGCGACTTGCATCGTTTCTGTGTCACATGACCAGCACTTCCTGTTTTGAATCTTAGAAGTCACAGGTCCAACATATGATGTTTGCCGTGCATTTACTTGCTTAGGGCAGATAGCCTACCACCGAAAAGATGTACAGGTAGTTTAATGCGCGTATCTAACCCTGGAGGAGCCCATGTGTACACTACGGTGTTTTAGCCGGCAAACAGCGAGTGACGTAACAATCTATATATAGAACAATGACGGAGTTTCATTAGTGTTATTCCATCCTGATTGGACTATCTCGTATTCCTCACATCATCGTCATAGTTGGTCAGTTTTCATCCACAACAGCCTTCACGCAAACCATTCAGTCTAACTCAGTATCAATGTCAGTTTCTTCGTGCACAGATTCCTGAAAAGAGGAGACAGACATTTTAAACATTTACATCACCTGTATGTGGTTATACAGAGTCAATATGTCAAAATATAAATAACAAGCATTTGATAGTATTGTGGGCAATACAGTAGTCTCCTACCGGTCCCTCAGAAAGTTCTTTAATTATCATACGCTCTTGTTTATTGCCATTTATAATTAATTTGAGGTTGAAGTCTGTATTTGTATAATTATGGCATAAATAATTGTTAACTTATCTTGACAATGATGACATTTATTTTTGGCCTTTATTAAAGGTATGAGCACCTTTATGCACTATCATTTAAGGTAAGTGCACCTGAATGCGCTATCCAAAACTTCACGATTTTGCTGCAAGGTCATGCTGTGACCTTGACCTTCAGGTAGCGACCCAAATGTTGTACGCGACACGACATCTCAATATAGTGATCATTTCTGTGAAATAGTTGTAAAATCCGACTTCAAATAACAAAGTTATGGGCTGGACACGATTTTGCTGCAAGGTCACTGTGACCTTGACCTTCAATGTATCGACCCAAATGATGTTCGCGACACGTCGTCTCAATATGGTGATCATTTCTGTGAAATAGTTGTAAAATAAAACTTCAAATAACTAAGTTATGGGGCGGACACGAGTTTGCTGCAAGGTCATGCTGTGACCTTGACCTTCAAGGTAGCGACCCAAATCTTGCTCGCGACACGTCATCTCAATATGGTGATCATTTCTGTGAAATAGTTTTAAAGTCCGACTTCAAATAACGAAGTTATGGGCCGGACACGATTTTGCTTCAAGGTCATGTTGTGACCTTGACCTTCAAGGTAGCGTCCCAAATCTTGCGCGTGCATATTGTACACATTGCTACCTATTAACATACCAAGTTTCATGCGCCTAGCTTTAATAGTTTTTAAGTTATCAAAGGATCCAGATTTTTAGCGGACAGACAGACAGACTGACGGACTGACGGACAGAGGGTAAACCTATAGTCCCCTCCGGTGTGAACACCAGTAGGGGACTAAAAATAGATAATTAAAAACACCACCTACCCATCCATCAGGCCTGGTTTCGACAAACGGCCGTAGATCTGATGAGAAAAATCGTCGGGCTCTTGTGGACACGACTGCACCCAGTTGTCGACCTGTGCCGGCGATACAGACCGCAGTTCTCATTAGATAAGTATACCACGCCACCTAAAAGAGTCAAGAGAAAACAACTTGTAAGTACCTTGTTGTGTTGTGTTTCGTTGTTTAAAATACACCGACACGCCAAAGTATGGTCATCTTTTGTGACCACCAGCTACTTTCTTGTGGATGAAGACCTATTGTGGGTAGAACCAGACCACCGCAGTTTAGCTAGGAGACCTCCATTTTATCAAAGCTTTCGCTCCAAATTTCATTTTGGTGATGTAAGATGTTCGGAGGATAACTGAAGAAAAATGTTAAAATGTTATAAACTAAAGCCTAGCGAAGTAGTAAAATGTTAGACGGCCGATCTCAACTCACTGGTGCGAGTCCCTTATTGAATGCAGATAGATTTACAGAGAGATTGAGCTA
This sequence comes from Sinonovacula constricta, assembly GCA_007844125.1. Taxonomy (NCBI): domain Eukaryota; kingdom Metazoa; phylum Mollusca; class Bivalvia; order Cardiida; family Solecurtidae; genus Sinonovacula; species Sinonovacula constricta. The sequence goes on along the minus strand of CM017556.1, from coordinate 83,144,966 downwards.
CGAACCTGGTCCCATCCATGTGTATTGGCCAACTCGCGTCGAACGACTTGCTTGAAACACTTGTATGTCTGGGCCGCCAGAATGTCTTTTAAAATGGGAACGATGAATAAGTTCACGCCTTTCCCTCGCTGTAGGAGCAAATAATGTATAAGAACACGTTTAATATCGTTTACTTTGCTTCTCAGAATGGCATAACAATGACAGATTTGTTAAATCAATGGTCAGTATTTAAGGCAGTTAAATTAAAGTGTATCAGAACGGTCATATTCCTAATTATCCAGCTTCAAAATATGCGCTCTCTAGTAAAGTTATTTACGTAATGTTAAACGTCATTCATTGGATACAAACGCGGCTGCATTGCAATGTGTAATAATAAAATTGTCTATTTCCCATTCTCCTAGCAATGTAAAATACGTCATCATTGGCAGTGACTCTTGTTGATTTCGGAAAATGGCCTTTCACATACATACATACATACATACAGCGCAAAAAAATTATGCTGCTCATTTTTTTTGTTTTTGCTTTTGAAATTTATCGCAGTGACCAATTATGATCATTACAGCGACGTCCAGCTATTTGGTGGAGGAAGATACCAGATAAATGTCTAAGAAGAACCACTGGCGCACCACAGGTTGGCTGGAAGACCTTCCCACATTAAGTCCTGCGCTTTAACTGGATTCGAACCCACGCGGTTTGAGGCTAAGCGGTCAGACGGTTTATAATGTTTAAATAAACTTAAAGGTTACCATTTCATTCTCCCTTGTGTCGGCGTATTTACGCAACGCTTTCACAATTTCCTCCTCCATTGCTGAAAAATCAATGAAAACATATTTATTAATCATGAGATGATAATGATTTAAAATAATTATGACCTACTAACAAGAGTAGGGCTTTGGCAGCTGGAAATTGTATGTTAGTATTGCCGTTGTCTTAAAATTATAACTCGTAGGTGTCTGTGAAAGTTATAAACCAGCTACATTCACTTTCACATCTCATACCCAACTTATAACCTTAATCGTCAAAGATCACAGCATTCTGGAGATTGTATGTAAAAATTGTTGCAGTCTTAATTAAATAAATCACGCGTAAATATTGTCTACACAATTTTTTTGTCCAGCACGCTACGCTCCCTTCTTGATTTCACATCACACTGTTACTGTGGGCCATTTCTGATTTTATAATAAAAAGACGCTAAATAATTACTGCCAATATGACGACGTCCGTTTTAAATAGCAAGAATGACGTCACCTCGGGTCTCAACAGAGCCAACGGCGCACCACATCACAACTGGTTATAGCTTTTCACCTCAACCTACTAAAGCCGACTGATACTCGAACAGTCGCGATAGGGAATTAATGTGTTAAACGACAGTGACGTGCCACTCTGGATGGTCGGTCACATGCGCTATTAATCTGTATTTATACTTTGGTACAAGTGAGTGATATTTGCTCACCGGACAATCGTCTCGGTCCCCCGGGATAGAGCCCTTCTACCTCAGACGTCTCACTCTCGGCCTCTCGTTCCTTGGCGATGCGGTCACCGATGGCCGCCAGACGCTCGGCAACTTCATCAATTTGGTGCTGCTGTTCAGCCTCCACCACATCTCTCATCTCCACATCTGACCGCTCTCGAGACAAAGCCTCATCCCCACTAGCGCAATCTGCTTCGTCGTAATCTGAAGCAAATAAAATATTTAAATTATTTTTATTATTTATTAATTGTATACACATACATCGCAGCGACGCGATTGTGGTAATTATAGAAACATTTAACTATTTTAGTGGAGGGAAATCCCAGACAAATGTCTAAAAGAAACTATCGGTAACACCGCAGGTAACTGCTGGAATGTTTGACCAAGACCACGACTCGAAGCAGAAATGACTGAATCACGAAAGTGTGATGTGTATATTAAAAACATAACTGACCACAGTAAGATTTTTTTTGTTTAAATTTTCTCATAAAATGCTTCTTTTAAATGACTTTAGTTCATATTTCATATATTCTATCAAGAGTCATTCGTTTTCTTCATTTTTCATTCACAAATTGCAATAAAATTCACACACTTAAATCACTTTATTAAATTATAATTTACGCAAACAGTTTTTCTAATTTTAACAAAACAACAACGCCGTTACTTACTTCGATCTGACGGATCTCCATCAATTTCGAGAATCTCAATATGATGTTCAGTCCCGTGAAATGTCGACCTTGTCACACGTCCCCGTCGTAGTGGTCTCCTTTTGGATGAACGGCTTTGAAAGCTAAGAGGCCGGTGTTTCTGCAGTCCTTCAAGTCGAAGCTTGGACGTATCTGGTCGGCGTCGAGGACTTGGGTTTATCAACTCCGCGAAGAACTTTGTAACGTTATCTTCGGCTCCGCCTTCTTCGGCGACCTCATCATCGTTGTCAGCTTCTGTCGATTTAGGCGTGTTGGCGTGTGCCCCGGACGTTTGGCCATGACTGACATTTGGTCGAGAAACAGCGGCTTCGTTTCTGGGACCGTTACTGGATGCCGAAGAGATCCCTGAGATATGGTGGAGGGAGTCGGAACTGGGCGTATGGATTTCGGAACTGGTTCGGTACTCTGGGGGAAGAGAATTAAAAGAACTTAGAAACTGCGAAATATCCAACTTTCCGAAATAGGTTAACCATTTCGAAAGGGGAGATAAACCAAAAAATAATGGTAGCCAGAGTTATGTAACTTGTCAGGGTCAAGACATGGGCACTGTTTAGTAAGTGTGTAAACTTTCATGCCACTGCACTTTGTAGAAACTGAGAAATATCAAACTTGCTAAAAATGTTAACCGGACAGACGGACTGAGGGACGGACGGGCGGCTTAATTACTCGATGTCGGAAACATAAAAATAACGCAAGATTTAAAACAGATAACAAAATGAACGGAAAAGACTCAAATGAGAGAATAATTTGAATTTCGGAGCTGTTGTTAAGTAAAACATTAAAAAGGCTTGACACAAACGTAAAAAATAGCACTTTGATAAAAACAAAATGCGGACCTGTTGCAGAGGCCAGTTTTAACATCAATCAGATAGGAAGAATGATTTAAAAACAGACTGGTCGAGTGAGAAAATTCAAATATAGTTATATCTCTCCGCTGCGTGAGAAGTTGCGCTCTACAGCGGAGAAATTGGCTTAAATTCTGTCATAAATGAAATATATTTTAATTATTTTCTTTGTTGGGTTTATCTTCCCACCATATATTTTAAAGAAGACAAAAGTAAATAAAATACAAAAACATATTTTAGCACGATTCTTCAACGATCCGATAACACCAGACTATTGTGAAAACGTCAGAAATGTAAATGAAATTATGAACAATGAAATAAGTCTTAGGGACATGATGACGCGATCCATGTGTTCGATTGATTTTGGATTACCCAATATATTTCCAGAGAAGAAAAAACAACAATGTGGCATATTACTGGGATTGTTATACTTTTATATCCATGTTCTCACCCGATCCTTCATCGCTACAAACTGTCTTTTGTTGATAAATATTTAGCTGGCACTCATTATCTTGCGAAATCTTTCCCCCTTTTCAAAATGAATAAAAGCGTTTAGTTATCTCCCTTGTGGGAATATATTTTCATATACGTTATCTCTTGGGAGGCATTTGCAAAGTCAGAGAGATTTATTACTGAAGCCTTTATTCGTCAATATTATCGCAGAAGGCGACAGTAATAAATCTCTCTGACTTTGCGAATGCCTCCCAGGAGAGTCAAAATTCCATTTTATGCACATGCTTCAGTCTTAAGTGTTTTACAAAAAAAAAATCAAAAGTAGAAAAAAAAATCAAAAGTTTTCTGCAGAAAGTACATACCAAATACCTACCCACAAGGGAGGTAAGATTGTAGTTTTTGTAATAGTTAGAGTAAAGTCTATAGTATCGTATCTATAGCCTTCGTGAGATATCGCATGAATCCGTTTAAGATCGTGGTTCACTAAATTCGTCATTGATAAGCACTGGCATTAAATAGCAGAGACTGATCATTAATATCCGAACACCAAGTATGAAGTTAGCCTTCCTTTCTGGTGAAACAAATGTATTTGTCTTAAAAGGCATCTGAAAATTAAGATAGACGATCTTATTCTTTATCTGTTAATAACATGTATTTCTTCATATATTTTAAATTGTACATTTGTAAGTTATTGATTGAATATTTCAAATCTTACAGTATATCATTCCGTTTGTATTTTGGAACGCGCTGTCAGGTATACCTTTGTCGTCTTAAAGGCAGGCGACCACTGCTCATTCAATTATATTTTTTAAGTGTCAGTTATAATAGAAGAGGTGAAATGAACCAATTACGTTAAAAGATTTTGGCTCTAAATATAAAAAATATGTCAAATAAAATGTTGCCATACCCAACCCATTTAAAAACTGATTTCACATATTTCCTGGAAAGGGTTGTTGACTTTTAAAGGTGGTATTCGACAGTTTATATCATATAACTCTCATGCAGCCATAAAGATTATTATTACCTGAAGGCTATAACGAAATCCTGTTTATTTTGTTATATTTATCTGTTTATAAAAACCACACTCACCATTAAAGGCGGTATCCAACAGTTAGGACCAAAATTATTTTCATTGAACATCTTAATAAACTATTCTTACCTGAACAGATCACACAAAATAATGCTGTTTATTGATGCCCTACACCGGTCTGAAAAGTGTACCATAACGCCACAATCGTCATTACAAGCATGTATTTCCTATCTGAGCCACGCTGCACAGTTAGATATTTTTAAACCAAGGCAACAATGTGACCACTTATGTTTTAGCTCATCACGTCATCCGCTGTGACATCGGTGTCTATTTAAGCCGAAATCCCAATCATCCTTATTTACAGATTTAAAAAGAATGAACATTTTAAATGTTGCATGATTAATGAGTTTTACTGCTCCCGAATTTAAAAATTGTTGAAAATCGCCAAAGCTTAGACTAAAGTATGACGTTTTTCTACAGAAAGTATGCACAAATACTCCAAACAGAGGTAGATATTGTTACTTATATTAGATATAGGCAACTGCCGGATAGCCCCTTTAAATCTTTATTACGATGTTTTAAAATGGGCGGTTTGGATACAAGTCTCAGTGACTCATCCGATAGATAATAATGCATACTTGCATAGCAGTGCACTCAAATCGATCGTCAACACTATCAAATTTATCTGATCAAATACGGAAGAAATCAAACGGGCGTGTTTCGTAGTACATGTTTGTATTCAACAACAGCTAGTTCTAAAGGTAATAAACAACATCAACATAACTTTAAATGCCGATTTGTTTACATACATAATCTTTACAATGATGGGTTGTTTCTTTTAAAAAGAGTTTTGCTACAAAGCATTGAAATCGGTGATATATAAAGGGAAGACAGCTTTTCCACTAAGACTGTCCACATGTTTACTTTTATCAAGATACCCACGTTTAACAAACAAAAGGGGCGTTTTCATTTTCTATTACTTAAAGCATGAAACCCGCCTTCACAAGCGACTCTTTCGTGAAAATTGTCCACTTTGTTTTACTTTATTTAAGAAAAAGACATTTAACAAGCTGCTATTCAAAGGACATCGTTCATTCTTTTTTACTCTATACAAGAAAAACATCTTTACAAGCGATTAAAGAGTCTTTTGAGTTTGTGTCCATTTTAAAGTTAATGATAAAGGCTTTAAAGATGCATTGTTTTCAAAATGTCAGCCATGTTTGTTATCTTTCCACTAGCTTGTGATGTCGTTTTATCAATTACCAAGATTAAAGATCCGTAAGAAAAACACGAAATGATTGCGAATAAAAGTCAAAGTACAAAGTTGTTAAACCCGATACGTGTATAAAACAATGTATTCATGCTGCGGTTAAGTTGAATAATGGACAACTTGTGTAAATATTTCCTCAATGAGGCATGTGAGTCTTGGTCAGATATTTTCATTAAAACCTCTCCACAACAGCATATTGCGGATGCGCAGAAAACTATTTCTGCTGAGAGGTGTTGTTGTACAGAGGTCATGACTGGTGCCTGGATAAAATGTAATAAAATTCCTTAAAAACATTATTTTATGCCACCATTACTTTATTAGTGATTTTAATTATATCAAAATTGAATTGTTTTATATATACATAGTACGTGTAGTTAACTGCTGTTGAAAAAAATACAGCATGAATACATTCAATGTGTTATTTTTTATTAACAGTGACTATTCTTATAAGTATACTAAGATTAGTTTCAAAAGTAAAACAGAACTAATTTATGTAGACTAAGTTCGATTGCATCTCTTGAAGCGTGCCTTTTTATATGGGATACAATACAAGGTTCTAGCTATTAGAAGTAATTACATCTGTACATAGCTGGCTCCTTATTTGTGTATCGGACCTGGTAGCGCATTCGGTAGAGCGCATTCGGTAGAGCGTCGGCTCCAGGTACAGGAGGCCCTTGGTCCGTTCCCGATATAGGGGTATAGCTCCCTTGCCAACGCTCAAGCAAATATAAGATTAGTTTTACGACTAGTTGGCCCGGTGTCAGGATAATGTGATTAGGTGTGGAATCATGACAGTTGTGGACGGCATTTTATCCCCAGTGAAGGCAGCACTAGACATGTATTTGATTAAAGTGGACGCCGTCTCAAGAAATAAATTGAAATAATGTTGGTGAGATGATAAACGCAATAAAGTTAAAAACATACAATCAAAAATAACTACATCTCTACAGAGTTGGGTCCTAAGTTTGTGTGCAATCATAAGACTCTAAGTTTACTATAACTTGACTAGTAATGAACACGCATGCTTAGTATAATTAATTTTTACCTAATTAAGTAGATTAAAATGATTACTAATTGAAAATATACTTACTCGTTGGAGGATCCTTGCGTCTGAAACTTTTTCGAAAACTTTCAAAAATTCCAAGACGTTTCTTCTTTGGGTTTTCTGTCGATGCAGCTCCTTTATTATCACTCGCACCTTCTTGTGCACGTTTAGATTCACTGTTATTATTGAGCTCATCTCTACTAGTCCTGACTTCAATTTTATTACCACTCGCGTCATCCTGGGGCGTCGTGAAAGCCGGCTTTGGTTCGAGATGCGAATTATGGCTCCGAACGTGTGCTCGATGTTTGGGTGCGTGAGCTTTTAGTTTGTTTTTCTGTTTCTTATATTTATCAGCTTTTTCCGGTCTGTCTTTTCGAAATGTTTGAAACAGCCTCTCTTTGACGCGCTTGAATCTGCTCTTTTTCTTCCTTTCGAGCTGGCTGGAGTTCTGATCTTCGTCAGTGTCTGGGGAAGGATAGTGCCCCGACCGCTGAGAACTGTTTCTCTGAATATCACTGTCTCTACGTCTCTTTTCATCATCTGCATGATGAACACTTTCAATGTCTGAGATATGTGTAGGCAGTGTATGATACCGTGTCTTATCTTCCGCTCTTCTCAGTCGTCCATCCTTCTTCTCAAACCTATCAATACTCCTAACTTCTGACGTTTGTAACTCACTAGCTACTTCTGTGATGGCCACATCAAGCCCGTCATTTGCAGATTGTCTGTTCAATGCTTTTTTGTAGGAGTTTGTTCGCTTCATGGATTTTATCTGAGACCGCTGCTTGCCGGCAATCATTTCAGGATGGGTGTTTACTGTGTCGGCGTCGGTGGTGCGATGTCCGCCGGGGTTCCCGCCGGAACCGTTTGATATCATTGATAGACGGCTGCCGGACATGCCGAGAGCTTCCCTCTTTGTGAGGGGTATGGTTGGGTGTCGAGACACTTGGGTGGTAAGTCGCGGTGGAGACATCACGCTTGTCATAGTATCACTGAAAGAGAAAACATGGTTGTGTCAATGAGCTACATGTACTAGCTATTTTCGCTGTTGCTGCTACTGCTCTGATGCTGCTGCTACTGTTGCTGCTGCTGCTGCTGATGATGATGATGATGGTGGTGGTGGTGGTGGTTCTACCTAGGCAGATGTTGCGAGCAATTCGCATCTGATCAACCAACTTAGACAAATATAGAAACAAACTATTTGTATATTACCTGCCCAATAGCTACATATCAATTTAGGCCGTCAAATCCTTTATGTCAAATAATATCAAAACGTTCAAAAGCGCTGTTTGGGTGATGTGAGTAATACTCTGTAAGCGATTGCATGTTTGTAAACAATTGTCAGAAATATTCCGTAGTAAATAAAATGTACAAATGTACGCCTCTTCTAAGATACAGATTATACATCAGGACAATAGTTACATCAGTCACAAACATTCGATAGAAACCATTTTAGTAATCGTTCAATACTTTATATATGAATTTGCATTTTAAATTAGGTTAGATCTTAGATCTTAAATTAACTTATCCCATTACAAGCGCGGGATATCGCAAATATCTCGGCATAATAGATAATGCGCAGTCAGTGAAACACTTGTTCTCACAACAGTTCGCAAAACTTTTGATCCTTTCTTCAAGACACTAAGCGATATTTCGTACGCGACGTTGTTCATGCATTAATCTGCAAGTCATCTATATCTAAATAACACAATATAATGAACTTCCTGTTTAAACATTTTACACTATTAATGTAATAATGCTTGGAAGCATGCCTTGACACAATCGACACGTCTAGTTACCTTACACTCACATTTTTGTTCTGTGTGCTTCCGAAATCCAGCTTTCTCATAACTCTGGAAGGTCTCGCAAGCGACACCGTCCAAAAATTAACAAATACGTAATCTGGGATAATATTAACATAGATCCCAGTATGCGGTTTCACTGGTATACCAGAATTGTGTAATGACTAGTCAAAAGATAATGCACGTATATCTGTGTATGTTACATGTAGGTCACAAGCAAGGTATGGACAAGCGCGCACAGAGATTTGCCGCTTTAGCAAGACATGTTGGGATTTTTGACATGTGTATCATTCCATACTTTCACCCAATAATCTTTTGTCTCTTGAAGTTGGGTCTCACATTTTACGTCCTTAATTATGTCAAAGACATTTAAGCATTTAATCAAAAATAGTATTAAATCATGACACTTCTTTTTTCCAATAGAGAAGCTACTCAAACAAAGGCGCCAATGCTCTGGTTATAACCATTTTCGTAAAATTTGATCCTCGCAATATATCTATACAAGAAATAAACTCACTTGTTAATATGCAGACGTTTTTCAACACAGTGTCTCCAGCAAAAAGTCATAATATGGTGAAAGTTAATTTAAAGACTACATATGAGCCATTTTGCGAAATCGCGTAAATGGTTCAAGCTGAATAAATCGGGTTGACAGGGAAACTATGGATAATTTAGTCATGTGTATAATGATCCTCGCTAGGTGAGCTACCTATATAAACAACAGACCTTTAGTAGGTGAGCTACCTATATAAACAACAGACCCTTGCTAGGTGAGCTACCTATATAAACAACAGATCCTTGCTAGATGAGCTACCTATATAAACAATAGACCCTCAGTAGATGAGCTACCTATATAAACAACAGACCCTTAGTAGATGAGCTACTTACATAAACAACAGATCCTTAGTAGGTGAGCTGCCTATATAAACAACAGACCCTTGCTAGATGAGCTACCTATATAAACAACAGATCCTTGCTAGGTGAGCTACCAAATAAACAATAGATCCTTGCTAGGTGAGCTACCTATATAAACAACAGACCTTTAGTAGGTGAGCTACCTATATAAACAACAGACCCTTGCTAGGTGAGCTACCTATATAAACAACAGATCCTTGCTAGATGAGCTACCTATATAAACAATAGACCCTCAGTAGATGAGCTACCTATATAAACAACAGACCCTTAGTAGATGAGCTACTTACATAAACAACAGATCCTTAGTAGATGAGCTACCTATATAAACAACAGATCCTTGCTAGATGAGCTACTTACATAAACAACAGATCCTTAGTAGGTGAGCTGCCTATATAAACAACAGACCCTTGCTAGATGAGCTACCTATATAAACAACAGATCCTTGCTAGGTGAGCTACCAAATAAACAATAGATCCTTGCTAGGTGAGCTACCTATATAAACAACAGATCCTTAGTAGATGAGCTACCTATATAAACAATAGATCCTTGCTAGGTGAGCTGCCTATATAAACAACAGATCCTTGCTAGGTGAGCTACCTTTATAAACAACAGACCATTGCTAGGTGAGCTACCTATATAAACAACAGGTCCTTGCTGGGTGAGCTACCTATATAAACAACAGACCCTTAGTAGATGAGCTACCTATATAAACAATAGATCCTTGCTAGGTGAGCTACCTATATAAACAACAGACTCTTCGTAGATGAGCTACCTATATAAACAAAAGATCCTTGCTAGATGAGCTACCTATATAAACAACAGATCCTTAGTAGATGAGCTACCTATATAAACAACAAATCCTTGCTAGATGAGCTACCTATATAAACAACAGACCCTTAGTAGATGAGCTACCTATATAAACAACAGATCCTTGCTAGATGAGCTACCTATATAAACAACAGATCCTTGCTAGATGAGCTACCTATATAAACAACACACCCTTGCTAGATGAGCTACCTATATAAACAACAGACCCTTGCTAGATGAGCTACCTATATAAACAACAGATCCTTGCTAGATGAGCTACCTATATAAACAACAGACCCTTGCTAGGTGAGCTACCTATATAAACAACAGACCCTTGCTAGATGAGCTACCTATATAAACAACAGACCCTTGCTAGGTGAGCTACCTATATAAACAACAGACCCTTGCTAGGTGAGCTACCTATATAAACAACAGACCCTTGCTAGGTGAGCTACCTATATAAACAACAGACCCTTGCTAGATGAGCTACCTTTATAAACAACAGACCCTTGCTAGGTGAGCTACCTATATAAACAACAGACCCTTGCTAGGTAAGCTACCGATATAAACAAATATCCTTGCTAGATGAGCTACCTATATAAACAACAGACCCTTGCTAGGTGAGCTACCTATATAAACAACAGACCCTTGCTAGGTGAGCTACCGATATAAACAAATATCCTTGCTAGATGAGCTACCTATATGAACACAGCCTTTTGTATTCCGTCTAAAAAATCACATGTTACCACCACCACAAACTCCACTAAAACCATCACGACTACCATCATTATCATCATCATATAAGTAGCAATAGTAGTTGTTGTTGTAGTAGAAGTAGTAGTAGTAGTAGTAGTAGCAGTAGTAGTAGTAATAGTAGTAGTAGTAGTAGTAGTAGTAGTAGTAGTAGTAGTAGTAGTAGCAGTAGTAGTAGCCTAGTAGTAGTAGCAGTAGTAGTAGTAGTAGTAGTAGCAGTAGTAGTAGTAATAGTAGTAGTAGTAGTAGTAGTAGTAGTAGTAGTAGTAGTAGCAGTAGTAGTAGTAGCAGTAGTAGTAGTAGCAGTAGTAGTAGTAGTAGAAGTGCAACTATAACATTATCAGCAGCAGCAGCAGAAGGAGTAGCATAACAAAACCGCCACGCTAAGAAGCTTTGAAGCAAGACGTAGGCGGAAAAGCGATTCCTCCAATCAGACTGGATTAAATTCTAAACCGTAACCAAAAATAAGTACATCGGCGTACAACAATCCTTTCGACATCTACTTTACTCTACATTTCTACCTATGTTTTGTTGTTGATTGGGCTTATTGTCCCACCAACAATATTTCAGTTATCTGGAGTCGGTGTCCACTTGAAGCACTTATAGTGCTGCCTTCACTGTGAACATCATACCGTGAACATCTGGCATTATACCACACCAGTTACATTATCCTGACACTGGGCCAACCAGTCGTGGAACTACCCTTATATTTGCTTGAGCGTTAGCAAGTGACTTATAATACCTCTACCGACTGCGCTACCAGGTCCGGTCTACCTATGTTTTGAAATGATAGGTACGATTCACAACATTTACGTGAAAGCGAAAGCGAAACCATGTTTATAATTAATCAATACCTTATAAATAAACCTAATGTAGACATGGCTCATTTACAATGCATTGTTTTAATGATATTTCTCTGTCGACAGAAGGAAAAATATCAGTAGGTTATTTTGTGGCATAAATGAAATTTTCATTCGACAAATTATTGACTAAAGATTTTAATTAAACCAATTTCTCTTGAAAGGTTTACTGGCATTATGAATCGTCATATTGTGAAAAAAGAACTATTAGCTTATTCCTTATGAAGTTTAAACATGTTTATCATGCTAACTTAGGAAAAAAATATACATTACACAATTATATGAAAGCGCGTTTTTTCCAATCCATAAATATATGTATCAGTTATGTATCATTGTCACATTACCATTCATAATTAAATAATTAAATTTTAAACAAAAGTAAATTGCGATGTTAATCCGTTCACACCCCTCAAAAAGAATTAAAAATGTAATCTCTTTAAAGTCTGTATATTTGTATAAGGTTATTGAGAATGCTTTCATTCTCGAGCCAAATCTTATGTTCGATTTAGCACATGCGTAGCGGTCTTGTGACAGGTGTTCGTCCACAGTGTTAGTTTGTTTGTTTGTTTAAGAATCGAGTCGACGTTTAAAAAGTACATGTAGATCGACGTGCATCAACATGAAATCAAGTGTCTGTGTTTTAAAGCTGTGAGCATAAAACAGTTTATCGAATCATAAACTCACATCTTATATTAGGTTTTATACTATATATTTCCTATTGCCATATTAAAAACAGTCCGTTGAACATGTATTTCGAGTTTATGACTAGAAATCGTTCCGTAAGATTGAGTTACCGATTATATTGCCGACGACACTCAATGGTTCGGTGAAGTTGGGAAAGTAAAAGTACAGACGATGCCTACTAACTAGCACTTCCTATAGACGTTTTCAAAGTTCAAACTTTATTGGTTTATAGTCGATTCGGATTTAAGTTCTTTCAACCAAGTGTCAATTAGTTCTTCACGACTATCCACGTTCTTCGTAGGACCATTGTTTAGGTTGTTCATGTGTCTGCATGTGACAGTGCGTAATTTCTATATTTAGTCTTGCTAAATGACTAACTTCCTGTGGTTGAACTTGGTATCAAACCTGAGCCATCCAATCCACAATTTAGGGGGTGGGGGTAGATGGAGGAGGGGTGTGGGGCCTTAACATTAAAAGTACAAAGAGCATTAATTATTATCAGTCTTAGGGCAGGTAGACTCCTAACTTTATACATGGTTTTGAGGCTAACTTCTGTCCTAGTACTTTTATTGATAATTTAGTGGTCTTATAATCATAAATAGGTCATAGAACGTTTTGATGAAACGGTCCCTAGAGTCCATTCTGAACCGCACGCACTTGAAACGACTGGCAAATCCTTACTAAGTAACATGTTCATATGTTTGGGTCAATATAACTTTGTTCCAGATTCTTCTAAATGGTTATAGGAAAGTGGTGGTAGAAATGAAGGTAATGAGTTGTTGATCTGTATTACCTTCATTATAGGTTCAACGGCGCCCTTCGCTTCGCAATTATTTTACCTGAAACAGGTTCTCTTAAAAAAAGAAGAAACTCGACATTTCGTCACTATCCACTGAGCTTACTATGTGATATTGGCCCAAAATGGAAATTCTGCCTCCTGTCTTGTCTTTTTGTATTCCTGGCTAAGAGGAATTGCAACTTCGTATCAATGGTTTGATGAGTTTTTCTTTGTATATTCGTTCGTTTTGTTCGTTCATGTGTTTGTCTGCTTGTTTGTTTGTTTGTTTTACTAGCAATACGTTTTTTCCTTATTTATCTTAAATACACATCTTCTGATTTTCTAGCAATGCACGTTATCAGATTTATTGGCAGTCCGTATTACAGTAGCCTACTCTGGCTTCATAACATGAAGTTTATCTCTTTTGTATTTAGTACTAATTACAAGTAATTATCATATTTATCGTTTTTAGTAATGAGATGACGTACCTGCGGTTTCAGGGTCATATTCATCATTTACTCATAAATATCCGATTGTGACAAGTATGTTAACAACTTTATTCTCAAAATATCCTATAGCGACATGTATGTGTACACCTTTACATATAAATATCCAATACTGACACACATGTGTAAACCTTTACTTGTAAATATACAATAATGACATGCAAGGGTACAGTCATTACAATCCAAACATGCACGCGTATATACGAGTAGATAGAAAACAATAAAACAATATATTGGCATTCTCGTTCTCTGCACTCAAATGGAGGAAGTGGACATAGGGCGGATGTTAGGCTCGTGATTATGCTCTATCTTTACTGTCTGGTTTTTTTTCCCGAAGATGCCATACTGCTGTATCTCTCAATGAAGCCTGTAGATAATTGTCCACAAATGGATTTTAATCGCATAGAGGCATGTCTGAAGGACATTACCCAGTGCATGCATAACGAAACTCCAGCTTAGCTGATCGATTATCAGTTAAAATGAGCAGAGAGGGGTGGGCGGGTGCGAGATAAAACCTTAAACATGTTTATTATAAACCTAGGCGTTTTACTCATTTTAAACATGGATATAAAAAAAACAATTTCACTCTGTCCTTAAACCATACTGCATACACGTTCTACTAAATGACCGAAAAAGACGATATCTTATTGCTGGTGTAACCAAATCTCCGATGACTCATTTTAAACATGGTTATTAAGAAACGATATCTCCTGTTTTCAGATAATGATGCATGCAAGTTCTACAAAATTACCGAATGCTGGCGTTTACAACCAAATCTAACTAAGAATAAATTAGTGAATTCGAGTCTGGAAGGTTACAATTCACCTAAGGACATCCTGACTAAACTAAATATTAATTAATTGCTAACTTGTGTATTGTTATGACAATTTAAGTTAAAAAAGACGTTTCAGTGATAACAACTTCATCAAAATTAGAATTGTCTGTGAAACATATTATATCTTCACACTTAGGTTTAAAGGTGGTATCCGACAGTTTGCCTATATCTAATAGGGATTGGGATTAGCCGGCATTTTTGCCGATACTGCACAGCGACATTTCTATCATAATAGCACAGGGGCACTTATGAGGTGCCCAGGGACTGAACCCGGCCGGTCCATTATACTGACACCGACGAGTCAGGCGTAATGCTGTCCCCTTAGCCCCGAGCGTTAGGAGGGAAGCCACTACTACCAACTTTAAAGTTTTTGGTCAGACCCGGCCGGGGTTCGAACCCACGACCTCCCGATCCGCAAGCCGACGCTCTACCACCTGAGCTATTGCGGCCGGTCTCCTATATCAAATACAAATAACAATATCGAACCACTGCTTTGGGGAATGTGGGCATTTTTTTTTTTTTTTTTTGTATAAACGTATACTTTAGTTTTTATATATACGATTTTGAACACTAACTTAATAGTTACACAGAACTAATAGCGAAAGAATATCTCTGTGTATTCTTTCCAACTGTATAAAAAAGCTCGATAGTGGTCTTCAGGTTGGATTACCCGGATAACTACATGTACGAGAACGTGATTTCAAAAGTAAGTGGTCACGTGTTTTTTCTACGTCTAAAATAGCTATCTCTGCAGCGTGGATCGGATTGGAAATACATGTTTGCAATGACGAGTGGTTATTTAAGCTTGACTGCTCACACAAATCTAGGACATCAATGAACAACATTTTGCACGAACTGTTCAGATAACAATGACTTATTTGAGAAAAGAAATGTTGGTCTCAACTGTAGAATAACGCCTTTAAGTACCATGTATATTCATCATATTTGTCTATACCAGAACTCATGTTTGTACGAAGTATATAGCGGTGCTCGTGAATATACACGTTGACAACTGTCCAGGAAACTGTAAAACAATGATTTTTTTTTCTCGAAAAAGTTTTTATAGTTGTCAACGTTCACTTCTACATACTATGTATGGAAAAACAGAAACATTTTGATCAACTGTAGGGATACGATGACTCAAAAATATGAGTAATATTTCAGTTTACACTCTTTTTCTTTGTATTTAGCTACACATGTGTCTTGTAAAACACAAGTATTTAATATGATATTATGTTTATATATAACTCTATCAACGAAACAATGTGAAGTACAATAAATCTGCACAAAATATTTTTTTCTGTTTACCATAAATGTAATAATGGAAATAATGTTTTAGTATGTCATATTTTTTGAAAATGGATTTTTCAGTTCTTAATATATTCTGAATGTATTTTTAAGGCTACTTGTATATTCAATTTATAAAAAAGTTAAATAATAATAATAATAATAACAATGATGATGATGATGATGATGATGATGATGATGATAATAATAATAATAATAATACCGTAAAACATTCTTATTTAAACAGAAAAAATAAACATTTTCTAATTTTAAATACTTGAAAATAAAGTCAAGATGTAACACTCACAGCATATAGGTCTGTATCCGTGTTGGTAAGTTGAACAATTGAGACCCAGGTGATATATAAACACATAACTCTTGACAAGTTCTTGTATACAGAAAATCGGGTATTTACCCCCACTAAAAACATATCGCTGAAAAGAAGGTGGGTACTTGAAAAACACTGTAGGAATGTCCGGCGTGGTCAATGACCCGACAGACCCAACTAAGTGTTACAATAGCTGCAACTCGTAAAGTATTGAGGTTCAAAACAGGCCACAAATTTACAAATGGAAAAGAGTAAAATCAATAACACAAACACACCGTCTGAAAACGCGTTCACCTTATCCTATAGCATGTCAATGCTTACACATGTTGTTGTTGTGCCTAGATGTAGTAAATGACCGAAATGGGGAACTTCGAGTTAAAATATATTCGAGGGCAAGATAAACTAACAACAAAATTAGTCATGATACATAATGATAAATAAGGGTGGATTATTTATGGTGTGAATAACCGCTTCCTATTGTGATACTAGCCGCTACAAGTTTTTTAGAATAGTAAAATTAGTGAGTGTGTGTTGTGTTAGAATATGCGAATGTTATTGTGAATGAATAGAGCTTATAGTTTGTACACACAATGAAATACACAAAGTGGCATAGTATAGAATATACATACACTTACCTGGGAGCCATGTTTATGTCACTGAATAAAAGTCGTAGAATGTGTATTCACTTTTACCTGTGGCTTTGCTGGTTTGTGTATATTTATCTTCTGATAATTTCATGTGTTTATATAAATCACTTCCGATTTCAGAGTTATTCCAAGAAATCCCAAAATGAACACGGTGTCAACGCTAAATTAATAGCAGTGATATCACACCTGTGCGTAGTATCGTAGCACGGTTGCTAACAAGTATGCAGGTAATCAATACGAATGTTTGAATAATACATAAAAATGCGGCTAAATCTTTTCTATATTTATCCTGGATATGACGGGGGATTTTTGCATGTTGATTAAAGTCGGATCATATTTGATGGGTTGATTTTAGGACAGTGGTAAGTGTTATGGGGCGTTTACACCTGTTTATTACCGCAACAGGAAATTCCGTTCCGTGATAACGTCACCACACAAATACATGTGTTCTAAAAATAGACTTGACTTATTTGCAGAGTACTAATATGAACAGAAATATAGACAGTTCATTTCATCATGGTGTAGGTAAATTAAAAGATGTTATGTGCGAAAATTGTCACTAATCCAGTTCAAGAAGAAGAATGGAAATTGTTTATAAACATTGTTGTGTGTCTATTTATAACAATTATATAATGTTGGTAAAATAGCATTAGCGTCAGCTTGTTTTTATCTTTAACTATTGTAGTGCAATATCTAGACTAGAAGTTTAACCATATGCGCTAATGCTAGATTAAGGAAAATAAATAATAATTAATGTTAAAGGTATTTGTGTTGTTTGTATATAGATATACTATGTACTGTTCTGTGCTTTAACCTTCAAAACACACGCAAACACACACCCACACCCAAGTTTAATAATCGCAAAAGTGTAAGCACGTTTACTTTTATGTCGCTATGGGTTTAGTTACAATTTTAAAATATTTTAACATTATTCATGATTCGTGTTAATAATGTCAACATTTTATAAGCATCTGCTTTCAAATAATTCACAGGCAGTGCACTGACGTTGGTAGCTTACAATGATAAGACTTGTTGCTGTCGTTTACAAACCTGCCGTATGTTGATGGTCTAAAATACAGATCATCATAGCATTAACAATGATATTTCCATTTCCTGATGTAAAAGCAATAATGATAATAATAATAATAATAACTATGATAATAATGATAATAATAATGATAATAATAACTATGATAATAATAATAATATAAAAACTGCATACATGTATACAATTTACATGTAAAAACCACTAATTCTATTTCTTTTTATTCCGTTCCGTGTCTGGGTCATACTCTTAGGTGTATTTTGTTTACAATTAAATCTTGTGAAGACGAGATAGCCATGCGTAGGTGTATCGATTCAAACGTTTACATTATTATATATACAGTCATACAAGAGATTTTTTGTTGCTGTTATCTTTGATATGTGACGTAACCTTTAAAGGGACTCTACCTGATTTTATTCAATTGGATTCATTGAAGTTCTGACAATGAAGAAATTGATCAAATATGTTACTGTTAGTCAAAAACCTTTAAAACATTGTCCGGTTAAACTAAATATTGACTCATGAAGGAAAATACATTCTCGAATCAAAAACTAGTCAAAAACATTTTTGAGTGTAAATTTTGATTCTCTTTTTCAACTTTTGTACGGCATTTTTGGTCCCTGTTTGTTAGTATGTTCTCCTACAATGTACATACTAATTGCACACTGTCAGAAAAAGAAATTAAAATTAAATTAAAAACCTGCTAAGTCGTTTTTGACCAAATCGGATCACATCCTTTTAAATGACTTTGCATGTCAAGTCAAAATAACTTCATAAAACCCAGTTTGCATACGAAAATAAAAGTATACAAAACCAAATATATAATAACTAAAATACATATGATCCTGATGGCGGGATCATTATATTTTCAGCGACAATATATTTCGATTATCAGTAAGTTCACGGGACATGCTGTTTCGCAGATGATTTTATTTTATGGGACATTATATTTCGGGGTCAGCAATTTTCTATTAAGACGGGGTTAATAAAACTTTTTATCATAATATTTCACGGGACATTGTATTTTGTGGATCATAATACTCTTTGGGACATTATGTCATGTTAAAAAATTGCTAAGTATCACATTTTATAACTATTCTACCTTTATTAAATGGTGGATACATCCAAATTGTACATATTAAAGCAATAATTACAGTTCACATATATGAAGCCGAATACCTGTTAATTTTTTATAAGCAAACTGATTTTATACAGTCATAATATGAACAAAATACATCATGTCAGTGATCCTTAGCAAACTTTGAGTAGTATATTTGGTGAAATTATATTTCAAAGAACATTATTTTTGTAGGTACTTTTAAAACTGGATATTACATTTCATGGAGCATTATTTATCGCATAACATTATATTTCACTGTACATTATTTATCACATAACATTATATTTTTGGACCATTATTTATAACATAACATTATATTTCTTGGATCATTTAATTTTTATTTTAACTAGGCATACTAGGTTGATCATTACATCTAGAAGGTGATTATATTTCAGAGAACATCACTTCACTTCACTTGTGTACAGAATTTTTCCCTCTAGTACAATCATCATAAAACAAACAACAATGGTATGTTTTATACAAAATAAATTAACAAGGAATGGTGATATGGTTAATAAGCAAAAACATGGCATCTATTTCAGTGTCCTGTGATTACAAAGAACCAAGTGGTGGGCAATGTGAGACTATAATTAGGGGCAGTGTACCTCTGAAACATTCATGTTCCATAAAAAATAACTTCACTCAATACACTGATGCATTGGTTGCCTATTTAGCATCATATTAGACCTATCAAGATAAGTGGTATATACTTAGCTCTTAGTATTGTAGTAAAGTTTCTTTTACTGAAAAAATGAGATTGAAAAAATAAGGAATTTATATAAAAATGTCATTAAAAACACATCAAAATAGTTTCATTAACTGAATAGTTAAAATTTCAAACTTATGTAAATAATTTTTCTAACAAAAATTTATTTACATTATTTTATTAATTGACATTTGGTTAATATTTATATAACTTACAATATCCAAAAGCTATCTAGCACCAGACACAGAACAACTACAAACAAAAAATAATAGTATAATATCAACTGGAAACAGCTTTAAATTTCAACTAATGGTATTTAAGCAAATACAACATTTATTAATAATAATATAAGAAGCAGCTAAATCTACAGCTAGCACCACTAGACGCGTATATAAGTGTAAATGAATATAATTGTATGAATTAATTCAAAACAATACTTTAACAAATGATGAGTAACTTCATATGATTCAAGATTCAATTATTATTTACAAATCCAATTAAAGTGTAAAAATTCCACACAATGCAAAAATATACAAAATATCAGTAGATATATATTAACAAATAACTATGGAGATATGTTTTGTATTAAAGAAGCTTAGATTGGACTGTTCTAACAATGAAGCAATAAAAGAAAATATGGAAGTACATATAATTATTGGCAAATTATGGATTAATTTCTTTCTATCTCTTAACAGTATGAGTTATCTTAACATCTGAAATTGTTCCCACATTTTAGCCTGAAGTCAAACTTGACCAAGCTAGAAAATAATACCAATTTTCTCAAATTTAAAATATTTTAATACAACTTCCCTTTGTTCATTACAGGTGGTATCCGACAATTTGGACCAAAAATATTTTCATTAAACATTTTGATTTCTCTCAAAAAAATGCCTATTGGTGTCCTACACCTGTCTGAAAAGTGTACCATAACACCACAATCTTCATTATAAACATATATTTCCTATCCCATCCACCTGCACAGTAAGCTATTTTTAAACCAAGACAACCACGTGACCACTTATGTTTTTATAGCTCATTCACATCATCCGCGGTGACATCAATGTTTATCTTTAGCAGAAATTCCATTCGTTCTTATTAATAGATTTGAAAAGAAGAAACATTTTAAGTGTTGATTAACGAGTTTTACTGCCCCCAAATTGAGATAAAATTGCAAAGCTTTGACTAAAGTATGATGTTTTTTTCTACAGAAATTATGCGCAAATACCTTAAACAGAGGTCAGATATTATGAAATATATTTGATATAGGCAAACTGTCAGATACCATCTATAAATAATCACTGCATTCTTAACTTATCTTGCTGTTAATAACAACAGTATGAAATTCACCTTTACAAGCAGATGCACTAAGAATGCCTCGGTCATTTCTGCAAAATAGTCTTGGATATATTTAGAAGTTTTAGGTCAAAAATTGGACATTTTGAGCTCTCTTGAAACAAGGTGTAGTCACTTGTACAAACAGGGTTTTTGGTGTTTTTTTTAAACTGGTGCATTAACTGTGCAGTCCAAAATGATCTTTGTAAAGTCCAATAATAGTTCCAGTACTGTCATTGCAATATATAATAAAAGCTCAGGGGTGAATTTCATCATAAATCTTAAAATCATTTTTTTCTCTTAAGAATGGTTTTCCGTCTTAAAAGCATTTCATCAATATTTTGGAAATCGCTCTCAGTGACACCGCTATTTAATCTCATGAGCGCTTTTGATCAATTTGCCACCAGTCACACTTAAGACAGTCTGTTTATTTGCACTTAGGAGTGATTGTAAGACCGAAATTTACTAACATTTTTCAATTGATCTTAAAACTATGATGAAATACACTCCAGGTTTTTAAGTGAAAATCAGCTGAAACCAATGTGTTATCTTGTTTAGTTGCTTTACAATTTGCAACACATTTTAAATCTCAAAACCTCCACAGGTGATTGCTTTTTCATCCTCACTAGCAGATGATCACCAAATCTCCGTCACAACCGTACTAGAACTGCTCTCAAAACCGCTGTGACTTTTGCTCTTTTTCATTGGATGCTTTGACTTTTCCATCACCACAGCATCCAGGTCTGTCTCCAAGTACTGCTCCTTACCCTCCCGCACCATCCTTGTCCCTTCTCCATACTTTCTGTGTATCTCCTCATTCGAGATTTCAGCTAAATGTTTCTCGGGTGTTACCACTTTTCTGTTTGAGAATGTCTCAAGTTTTTTGTTTTTCACTGCCACCCCAATATTAGGAACTGACAGCGGCATGACCCCCTTTTTTGGACCAGCAGGGACAGTCTTAATCTCATGAACTGTTTGTACTGTGTGTCGACGCTCGGCATCTTTCTTAGTTGATATCCTTGGCTGATCCATCTGTGTTCGAACCCCAGACAGGGTCTCTTTAATGGCTAATTTGGACTGTTTATCAAATAATTTACTTCGAATGTGCGACTCCTGAGATAATTTAGATTGTATGTCACTGTTATCAGACTGGGACACACTATTTCCTCTGTTTCCTGAATCTGTACCTTGTTCAGTTGACCCTTCCTGCTGCCTTAATGGCTTCAGCAGATACACGGACAGATCAATCCCGCCACTGATTTTCCCAGGTGTCATCAAAAATGGATCAGTATGTGGTACAGATTCTCTACCATCATTGTGGCATTTGACCTTTTCAGGTGTTACATGACCAATTTGTCTAACTTGTCCCGCTACCTTTGGCGTGTTCTCATCTTCTTCCAGGACTGGTGACAATGATTTCTCTGACAGCAAACTTTGTAATGACCCTGACTGATTCTCTTGCCCATGTGACATACTTGAAGAACTGGACATTGACAGGGAGCTGTCAGTATTATTTAAGCTGTCTGTGGAGTTACAATGACTTGGCAAGCTTTGTGATGAGCCAGATTTCATACTCAGAGGCGTGACTGCACAAAGGGACTCAAAAGAAGGTGTGGCCATGATAGTTGGTGTTCCTGGTGTACTGATGTCCCTCAAACCATCTTCAAAACTTTTTGCTCTCTGACAGACAGAGAGAGGTGAAGACTGGTTATCTGATTTTTGCATTCCAATGCGGTAGAATTTAGTATCTATGGGTTTGAATGTGCTTAAAACTGGCTGAGGTGTTTCTGTTGCCGGAGAATTGCTGGCAACTTTAATATTAACTGTATCATGAACCTGTAATGCATCACTGAATGAAATATCTGGTTGGGAACGGCACTTCTGTTTCATGTTAGTTGGCAATTCTCTTTGCATAAGCGGATCTTCAGCAGTTTTCTTATTCTTGAATGGGTTAACATTCCTGCCTAAACTCAGATATGTCTCATAAATCTTGTCTGACGAGGCAGCCAGGACAGTCTTCCTACCTGCTTCACAAAAAGGTTTCTTCTTAACATCAACTGGCTTTTGCCTAACAATCGGCTTTGAACATTTCTTTTCAGGTGAGATTTTGCCATCTTTTGGAAAATCTTTAATCTTAGCTAGACACTCATCTATTGTTTCATAATCTGGATCTATTGCCTGAATCTTAGATGTGGCTACATTGTCGGTATCTTGTTTCTTTTCTAAGTGATCCATGATTTCTGAATACAAATCTGAAATAGGTTTATCTTCACTTCGTTCAATCTCATTCTCTGGTTGAGACTTTTTTTGCTTTTTCATTGGCTTAGCATACAATTCTTCCAATTCTTCCTTACTAAGACGCTTTTCTTGAATGGGTTTTTGGTACAAACTTGTATCTGGTTCATCATTGTGTGATGAAAATGTCTTAAGCACCAATCCGGGATTATCTGGATTTGTTCTTGCATTTACTGTCTTCATACAATCTAATGGTATCTGATAGTCTGAAACCAGTCTACTTCTTGGCAATTTCTCAGGAAATTTATCATATGGATCAGCATAGTTGGCTGAAAGAGGAATTGGGGAAACAGGTTTGCTATCAGAGAGGAGACTCTCTGATCGTGGAGGTGGAGGTGGTGGAACGAGTGGAGAATCATTGATTCGAGATCTCTCAGTACCAGCTAGTTCCTCCTGGGTGGGTGGGCGGGGCCACGAGTCATTGTCTTCTGATTGGTTGTTCTTGCCAGGAGGAGTGGCTGTAGAGCAGATTTCAAGGCTTTCATTGGTTCTGCTGTCTTGATTGACAGCCCAGGGATACACTGACACTTTGTAGGGCAATGGAGTACTGAAAATAAATAAAAAAAGTCAATATATTGATTCTTGTTTCTTTTATTCTTATTTTTCTTAATAACAAAAAATATAACAGCTATGATGGGCAAAATTGAATTTCTGAAAAAAAAGTCTACAAATGATGATACACAAAGAAGTCCATCTCTTAGCATTTATACCCATCTATGTTCAAAATACCTTATTTCCTTTTTGGGGCAGAGACAGAATATAGTCATGATGGCAACTACAAGATAAAGATCAAGCTAAATATTGCAAAAAAAGCCTTCTCACATAAAAGGTTCTAACTCACTGAAACTCGCACAGCATGATGCTAAGGAATAATCAGTTGACATCTCTCAGTTTAATTGTAATTGCAAGGCCACAGAAGTCAATGTGAAAATAAATTGAGGAAAAAATAGAGAGTAATGAAACTTCAAAGTACCTTTCATCAGATCCTGATGTTTTCTTCTGCCTGTCCTTTACTGGTTCAACAGATGGAACGTGGTACTGAGACCCCTGCAGAACAAGACAAAAACTTTTATTTAAATGAACAGGAAATTAATTTCAATTAACAATTTTATTTTTTCAAGCTTTATTATTGTTACATCATTTTACATTAACATTAAAAAAAACTTTTGTTTAGTTCTATTTTATATCATACTAATGGAAATATGAGTAATTTATTTAGATGAATATTTAAAATATTCAGCTTTAAGATGCCTTTTTTTTAAAACCTTCAGCATAAAAATCAACTCACATAGTCAATAGATAGCTTTCAAAACAAGAACCTTTTCAACGACTGATAAACATTCAATGAATAATATTCTTAAACAGACCTCGGAGATTGGTGCAGCCCTGGGAAGCTGTGGAGAGCCCAGTGGGACGACGGAAATCTGAAAACGAAAATAACACACAAAGGATTGATAAACAACTGATAAAATTTTAAAAAATAATTTAGGATTGCATTTCCATTTTATTTTCAAGTCAAGTATGCAATGTCTGAAATAAGGACTTCACACATTTCTGAAATAGGAAATATACTCATAGATGACTCGAAAGAAGAAATTCAGTACTTACTAAACACACATCATGTGATGTTGGGAACAGCTGTAGTTTCTTTGATCTCAGCAATTTAGGCGGAGTCTTGCCAAAAGTAACAAAAGGAGACTTAGGGGGCTCCTTGACGGGACCCACTTCAGGGACTGGCTCAAGTGTCAAAGGCTGAGCACTCTTATCATCAGCCAGGAAGTTACACGATCGTGGGGTGAGAGGAGCAGGGCTGTCAGGCAGGCTGGAGCAGCGATAGTACTTCTGCAATGTACAAATACCGTGCATAGTTTCTACCCTATTTTTTTGTTACTCGTGTCTGTTTCATTCATGATGTTATCCAGTTTGTTTATAGTTGCTAAGGAAAAAGTTTTATGCAATTTGTATTAATAATTTCAAGCCCAGGGCAGACCTAGTACAAAGTCAGATTTACCTGGTATCCATATGTAGTTAAGAGGATTGCCTTAAAATTTAGAATGTAACTTTAAGACTTAACTATGCAATTTATAATGGGTTAAATAAAGTGACAAACAGACGGTATGATAAGTCTGACAGACTTGTGAGTTACATTATAAATAGAAAGAAAATATAATTTTGTGAAGAAATATTTCCCATAAACCTCAACCAAACCCATTTATCATGGTGAAAAAATTTATGAATACCGAATTCTATTATTGATATTGGCCCAATTATACAAGAATGTGGCCCAATTCTATAATGAACTGTAGGCACAGGAAATTGCACAAGCAGTTAAGTCTAAGCTCCATATATGGGAGTCTCAGGATCAAATCCTGGACATGACAATCCTAAGTGACAGACGTTAAAAATTGTATTTGTAGCACCCTTGATGATACATGTAGTGAAGTCTTTGTAAGGGTAGTTCCATGACTGGTCGGCCTGTAGTCAAGATAATGTGACTACGTACCAGATGTTCAGAGCATGCTTTACACAGTGAAGGCAGCACTTTATCTGGTTCAAGTGAATACTGATAACTGAAAGCTGCTTGGAAGTACAGAGTAAGCAGGGAATCTATATCACTACCAATTTTAAAGACATTGTTGCTGCCCTGTATCAAACCTAGGACCTCCCATACCTGGAGCGATGCTTCACCAATTGTGCAACCAGGTAAGGTATATATTCCAAATTGAAGATGGGCATTAAGTATAACAAGGGTGAAGAATGATTATTGTCTTTTCTTACGGATGACAGTTTTCTCCTGTTCCATTGTCTCACAAACTGCTTGAAGAATGTCTTCAGTTTCGGAGAGGTTATTTCACTAGCAGTCTTCATTTTCTGAAAAACAGTGCATGTATGCGTATTTATTTGTTATTTATTAGATGATAAATTTGGGGTTTTTCTTGCTGGTAAAGCTAAAATAATAGTGTTCAAGAAACATGGAACATTCATATTGTATACAATGCAAGCATCTCAAACTATTAACTGAAATGTCTTACTGCACACAGTTTGGTACAGTCAATGATTTTTTTTAATATATAGATCATAGCGGCACAGTTATTGTCATCTTAGCAATATCCACATATTTTGGGGGAGGAAGCAAATTCCAGGTAGAACCACCGATGCACCACAGGTCAGCTAAAGATCTTCTCACATTATGTTTTCAGTTGGCCAGGACTCAGCTGCAAGCACCATCCTTGGTTAAGTAAAACTTACTGTAAATATTTTTGTAGATGTGAAAAAAATTAGTGCTCTAGAATGCATTTATGTAACAAGAGGGCCATGATGGCCCTTAATCGCTCACCTGATGACACAGGCTTTACGTAGGCTCAAATCTGGCATTAAGTAATTAAGAGTTATTTACCTTAGAAATCTTTGGTGAAGATTGGACCATTAGTGTGGCCACTGGGTTGATAACATTTTCTAGAATTTTACCAAGTAACCTACTGAATCCACATGACTCCCTTCAAAACATATGTAAGATTTCATACTGGCAAACATGATGGTCAAGTTTGGTGAAGACTTGGCCATCAATGTAGCCTCTTAAGTGTTTTCACAAGCTTTTTCTAAAATTTAACCTAGTGACCTACTTTATGACCCCACGAGACCCAATAACGAACTCATCCAATATTTCATGCAGACAAACATTCTGACCAAGTTTGATGAAGATTTGGCTATAAATGTGGCCTCTAGTGTGTTCACAAGCTTTTTCTAAGATTTGACCTAGTGACCTACTTTTTGACCCCACGTGACCCAGTTACGAACTCATCCAAGATTTCATGCAGACAAACATTCTGACCAAGTTTGGTGAAGATTTGGCAATAAATGTGGCCTCTAGTGTGTTCACAAGCTTTTTCTAAGATTTGACCTAGTGACCTACTTTTTGACCCCACGTGACCCAGTTACAAACTCATCCAAGATTTCATGCAGACAAACATTCTGACCAAGTTTGGTGAAGATTTGGCTATAAATGAGGCCTATAGTGTGTTCACAAGCTTTTACTAAGATTTGACCTAGTGACCTACTTTTTGACCCCACGTGACCCAGTTACGAACTCATCCAAGATTTCATGCAGACAAACATTCTGACCAAGTTTGGTGAAGATTTGGCTATAAATGTGGCCTCTAGTGTGTTCACAAGCTTTTTCTAAGATTTGACCTAGTGACCTACTTTTTGACCCCACGTGACCCAGTTACAAACTCATCCAAGATTTCATGCAGACAAACATTCTGACCAAGTTTGGTGAAGATTTGGCTATAAATGTGGCCTCTAGTGTGTTCACAAGCTTTTTCTAAGATTTGACCTAGTGACCTACTTTTTGACCCCACGTGACCCAGTTACGAACTCATCCAAGATTTCATGCAGACAAACATTCTGACCAAGTTTGGTGAAGATTGGGCTATAAATGTGGTCTCTAGAGTGTTCACATTTTTTCCTAAAATTTGACCTCGTGACCTACTTTTTGACCCCAGGTCACCCAATAATGAACTCATCCAAGATTTCATGCAGACAAACATTCTGACCAAGTTTGATGAAGATTGGATAAAAATTGTGGCCTCTAGTGTGTTCACAAGGTAAATGTTGACGACGAACGACGAACGACGGACGAAGTTGTATCACAAAAGCTCCCCTTGAGCACGTTGTGCTCAGGTGAGCTAAAAATCATTAACGATGTGATGTGCTAGTAAGAACCAAAATGTACACATACCTAATACAGTTCAATATTTGGCTTTATCTTTGTTATTTAGATATTTTAAAAGCCATAACATGTGTAGCTACATGTTCAAATGATATAAAAATAATAACTTATCTTAATAAATAAAACTAAGACGTACTTCCTCGTAGAGCCACATTTTGAACTCAGACTGTTTTTTTAGGTAATCATCCATAGAAATCATATCTGAAAAGTGGAAATTATTATATTTATATATTTTATGCATTTCTTTTACATAAAGAATTTTAAAAATAATATCATCTACTTTACTATTTTGTGGTGGTGGACTATAAAACTCCATCAACAAACAAAAGCCATGCTTTTGTGACACTTTGCTTATCTTGTTATGATACATTTATTCAATTATAACTAAAAAACTAAAAAATAGTATATCGACAAAAGATCATGTAGCATATTTTTTATCTGTCCTGTCAAAGTGTCAATAAATTAATATCACATTAAAGCAAAAAGCAAATTATCATTTTTTTCAAAATGACTACAATACTGTCTTTGGACTGCAATCCAACCAGGCAATGGAATGTTTACAACTTCATACTTTTTTCAACATTTTTTCTGTACTCCTTTTCTTTCTGCTTCTCTCGTTTGATTGACTTCTTTGCAAACATTTTCTGTCTCTTACTTGCTTTGAAGACATCATCATTTTCTGAAACAGAAAAGAACAGGTTTATTTACAGGGCTTGGTTATTTGCATTATCTTGGTGGCGGGTTTATTTGCATTATGATTGTTTGCGCCTGTCACAGTTGCTTAAAATATACTTGGATCTTTGTATTGGGGATTATGTGTGTGGGGGGAGGGGGGGGGGGGGGGGGGTATAAAGAGGATTATATATATATATTATATTGCCAATTTGGGTGTATATAAATACATATTTTAACAAAAATGGTTAATCAATTATACCGAGGCTTGTTTTCATGCATGAATGTCATGGGCTCACTGTAGGGATAATGTATGCAAAAGTCCTTTTGGGCAACAGCTACATAAGAAAAGGAAAACATAGTGTTGTAAGGCTTACCAGGGCCACCAGCTACAGGTGTAAGAATATTTACTTAATTCTTTAAAGCATTAAATGTGTGTTCAAATCCCAGTTGGTGTAAGAACTTCAATGAGAGATGGTCTGCTTAATAACCTGTTAAAATAATGGATTTTTGCAGATCCTTGTTTAAAATCATAGTAAATGTCTTAGTTTTAGCATTTTACAATTTTTAGGAATAAAAAAAACTACATATAATAAAAATGATTGAGGGGAAACAAATCAATATTATCACATAAACCAATAAATTGTGCATGAAGGAATTGTATATAATAATCAAACAAAAAAGACTGATGTTTCAGTACTTTCACAATTTATCAAAAAGTGACTGGTAGACACCTAGCTACAGAGTTCAGTCCAGTAAAGTGAAAGCTGTGAGGGAATTATTCTGTACTTTACAATAGAAGTCTTTCTTTGTGCTGTATTAATAAAAAACATACCAAAAAAACAGACATCTAATAAAGGAATAAAAGGACATATATGATAAATGATGACAATAAAGTTATCCATATTAAATAAAATAACACTAGTGTAAAACGGCTTTTTGATTGATGACATCATCGAGGTCACCATAATGCAGATGGTCCCATACCACTATTTACTAATGATTGTTGTTACAATTTCATAAAATTGAACAACTAAAACTATAGTATGTATTCCTATCTAGTCGACCACACCTCCGTATTCGTGAACGCTATTTTGGCGCAATAATTTAACACAGCACGTACTCGCGCGTGTCTGAATTCTGTTCAAATTGTACACCGGAAGTTCAAAGCTCTCGATTAATTCTGCAAAAAGCGTGAAAAAAAGGTAAACTATTCAAATAATGTCCACATAAACATAATTCCCTACCCTTAATTCATCCATACGCAGCACCTTTATCACAGTTTTCTCTTATATCCCCGGTATTTTGCGTTTCTATTGTCAACTACGATTTTCTGCCATTTCAGCTGGTCAAGTGACTATGCGCTCCGTATCACCTTTGGCCATCCACAAAGTTACCCCCATCCAGGGCCTCACACAACCCAGGTTTCAGACAGACAATCAGAATTAACGAATATATAGGAAATGTCTAGGTGATCCAGATGAAGTCACCTGAGGTCAAATAATAAGTTAAACAAACAAATTACAATGTTTAAGTGTGCTCTTTTGTTGTGTTTTCAGTAAGTTCGTGTTTGGAACAATTTATCGATGTTAATATTTTTACGCAAATACACATTTGCGTGCGCATGCGCAACACATGCCGATTGTGTGGCCGAATATACAGGAAAAGAGGCTATATTGATTAAAACAGTTGACTTTATTTGTATAATAATTACCTGACTCTGACTCAGATCCATCACTGCCTGACAACCGAGTCTCCGGGTTGATATCCAGCAATGAGTCCACAGACCCTGTTCGAGCTCGCTGTTTTTTCTTCAAGCCGGCAGGGACATCTTCGAGAGACGCTTGCTCCGTGTCACGTTTCTTGGATCTAAGGTATTAAACTGTCTATAATAATACCAGTTTAAGAGGTGTAATGATAAAAACAAAGAGGGTTATTGTGTTGTTTATTAGGAATAGGGCTAACTGTTTAACAAGTTGTAATGCCAACTTCAACAGATTGCATGTGAGGATTAATTTTAGGTATCTGTAAATTTTCCTGATGTAATCATGTGACAACAAAATTATGTGTAAAAATATAAACCTTTCCAATCTTTCACAACTACTTTTTATATAGTATATATATCGGGGAGGAAACATCCTGGAGGAAACTGCAGTATGGGGGAAACATCCAGGTGAGGAACTTGCTTGTGGGGGAAACGACTGGATACCACAACAGGTCAGTGTGCCCTACAAACAGCATCTTTTTATTTACCAAAGTACCTTCACAAATATTCTTTTTTAAAAATCTAAAAATTCTAGAAAATTACACTTGTCGAAATCTACAAATGTCATGTACCAATCGTGTTACAAAAGCTTCAGGTAGTCTCAGGTAGACATGAGTCTGGAAACAAAACAAGTCAACATTTGAATTAGCCGATTCTTACATTTGTTAAATGCGGAGAACAATCTATCGAACTATAAAAAACTTTGAACGATTTTAAATACCTAAACAACTCCATAATCCTTGGCGATCTTGTTTATTTACTTCACTTATCTGTTAAATTTTGCGCCATGTTACCCGGAAGTAGCTATAATTTTAGGTCAAGTTTTTTTCGTAACCAAATAACGAAACCGGCCATAGGTGGTAGTGGGGTCAGTTTAAATTGCCACTCATAGGAAATATAACCTTTTCGTCTCTATAATTATATTATAAAAAAATAAAATAAAAATTATGCTTATTGTCTGATATCTTTGCAGACAATCCCAAAATATATAAAAAATCCCACAGAGCATATTTCACAAAAAGGGGCCGAACTGACCGGTCCATTGATTTTTTCGCACGTGCGAAACGTATGTCAGAACTTATGTAAGTCAAATTACACGTACATTTTACTACCTGTTACCGTGCTATTTAAAAACAGGTAAAGTAACTAAACTTTCGGAATAGCAAAACACGCCCAAAAAGTATGTTTCTGTCTACTTTTTTTCATTTGATGAATAGCTTAACTATCAAACTAAGTAAAATTTATGACACGTTTTAAAATTATATTCCTCTTTAAGATTTAGCAATAACAATAAGCGTGTTAAAACATTATAAACTGGTGGCTATTTAGCTTGTTACCTAGGCAAAAGTCGAGCTTTAACAAAGAAAACATTTAAATAAAAAGAATAAAAGGTGGCATAATATAATTCAATAGCATAGTTATATTAGGCAAAAGTATTTTATAATCATGATGCATGCTATATGATGAAGTCTGCTTTCAGTAAATACATCAGTTTTGCCCTTATGTGTGAAACAGCCTGCTGACCATTGTTCCTGCTTTCCTGCATCTGTTGAGGATCTGTCTCTAACCAGTTTCCCCAGGCCTGTTGTGCAGACCCACAAGTACCGCCGGCCAGAGACCCAGGAACTGTTGGTCTGTTGTGGTCAGTGGTTTGCTCATCGACCTCCATCATCAGCATGTGCACGCAATCATAGATATTTCGGGCCTTATCCATGTATATCTGATAACGAGTGGCCCCACCGTCTTACGGTGTGGAGGTCGATAGCTTCCAGCTCTTCTCCTCTGGTCGTAGCCACAGCCAGCTAGAAGCACGCTCTGCAGCTTGGCTCAGTCTTTGGACAGTCCTGCGCCTGTCTCTGCCAGTCGTCCTGATTTCTGCCATCAGTCGGCACACAGATTGGGAACAGAATCCCCTGGCGCCTACTTCAATGGGGAACAGCCATGTGCGATAGCCTCTTTCCCTGCATTGGATAAGAAGCTCTGTGTACTTGGCCTTCTTCCTCTTATAGGCCTCTTCACATCGTGTTTCCCAGGGTACTGTTAGCTCGATCATGATGAGCTTCTTCCCTGTTTCCGACCACAGTATGATGTCTGGTCTGAGGTTGGTCTGGATAATACCTGGGAACACAAGCTTCTTTCCTAGGTCGACCTCCATGTTCCAACCTGTGGTACCATCCAGGATTGATGTTTTCTTGGTTGACTGTGACTTGGTAGCTTCACCCGGCTTCACAAAGTTGATGTGATGTTGCTGAGGGTTACTTCTTCTATCCATCTTCCTTTCAATTTCCAGCCAGTCAGCCACCTCTCTGAGTGCGTTGTCATGAGGCCATCTAAATCTTCCTTGTGTCAGCGCTGTAGAACAAGAAGACAGGACATGTTCTAGAGTGCCCGGGCGGTCACAGAGCTTGCATGTTGGGTCTGTCGACAGTCCCCATCGGCAGAGGTTAGCTGGGGATGGTAGGAGGTCATGGACTGACCTGAGGAGGAAGGACAGCCTCAGTGGTTCGTACTTCCAGATGTCCTCCCAGGTCAGCTTTCTGTCTATGGTATCCCATGTGGTCCATGCTCCTTGTGCCCCCATCTCTACTGCTCTAGCTTGCCTTCTGTTTTCTTCTGTTCTCCTGATTTCTTGCTGTATCATGGTACACCTCTCATTCTGGGCTGCCTGGCTCCACAGAAGTGACTTCGTTGCACCAATCCCTTGTCGTCCGACAGCAGTCATTCCGACAATGTCCTTGTGCTTGAGTGCACTCTCTGCCTGGCCGACAGTTTCTGTAGCTGACCATTTTCTGCCTGTACGAGTAGCAATCCCTGCTTCCCGGGTTTGCTCATCAGGTGAATCTCTTAGGGTGAGGACCAGTCTTGTCTTGGCTGTCTTGTACTCCTCCACCAGCGAGGATAGCGGGAGTTGAAGCTGATTGCTCTTCCCATAGAGTCCAACGCTGGAGAAACTAGGAGGGACTCCTAGCCATTTTCTCAGGTGGCGGCTTGTGATCCTCTCTAGTGATTCTATTGTTGAGCTGGGTACCTCGTACAGCATCATTGGCCAGACTAGCCTTGGTAGTAGGGCATGCTGGTATAGCCAGGCTTTATACTTTCCAGGAAGGTTGCTACGATCTATCTTCATCAGTCCATCTTCTTCCTGGGTCACAAGCCTTTTGACATTGTCTCTGTCCTGCAGACTTGCATCGAATCATTACCCGAGGCACTTGATTGGACTCTTCGTGATTGAAGGAATCTCCTCGTTCTGTACTCAGAGGGTAAATCCGTCTGCTGTCTTGCCTTTCTTGATGATCAGGGATCTGGACTTTGCGGCCTTATACTTCATCCTGGCCCATGATGCGACATCTGTCAGGGCTGTCAACATCCATCTTGCCTGCACATGGGGGGTTGTGGTGAGGGTTAGATCATACATGAACCCTCGGCTTGATGGTAGGCGTATCCCTGATTCTGTCTTTGGTCCACGGGTCTCCCTGAGGGCAGCGTTGATCATCAGATTCCTTCCCATGATAAAGAGTACCACGGAGACTGTGCATCTGGTGACGATTCCTTTCTCCAACTTCTGCCATCCCGTTAGCTGGTCACCAATAGAGAATTGCAGTTTGATTCCATCTAGATAGTTGCTGATGATTTTCTGTACATGGTTTGGGAAGTGTTAGTGTTGAAGGGGTGTGTAGATCAGCTGGTGGGGGATTGAACCGTAAGCGTTGGCGAGGTCGAGCCACACTACTGTTAGGTCCTTCTTCCCTGCCTTTGCCTCATGTATAAGCTGGGTGATGGCGCTGGTGTGCTCTACACAACCCGAGAACCCAGGAACTCCTCCCTTCTGGAAAGAGGTGTTGATGTAATTGTTTGCTGTGAGGAATGATGTCAATCTTCTGGCAAGGATAGCGAAGAATATCTTCCCTTCTACATTTAGTAATGATATGGTTCGGAACTAGTTGACATTCTTGGAGTTCCTTTCCTTGGGTGTGAATATTTCCTCTGCTTCCTTCCAGGCTTCTGGCACTTCACCTTTCCTCCAGACTACCTTAAGGAGCCTCCATAGCCGCTTCTGCAGGAGTGGGCACATCTTGTACACTTTGTACAGGATGGCATTGGGTCCGGGAGCAGAACCAAATCTTGCTTTCTTGATGACTTCCTTCACTTCCCCAAAGGTTGGCTCTGAGGTCAGCAGCTCTGTCTCTGGTGGGGCTGCTGGTTCTATGCGCTCACAGTCCCCTAAGACAACTTCTCTACTGGGATCAGAATGTGTCTCCTGAAGGTATCTTTCAACCTCTTCCACTGGGGTTTCGAGTGTGCCTGACCGTTCTTTGTCCAGTAGGTATCTCGCAAACTTGTATGGGTTGGCTGTGAATGCCAGTCTCTTCTTGGTTCTCTTCCGCGCCTTATTCCTTGTGTTTTTGGCCTTCCGCAGAGATTTCAGCTGTGTGCGTACTGTGTCCCTCAACTGGGAAAGTCCGGGTCACTCAGTTGGTGAGCTCTGTCTGTACCTCGCTTCAGCTGTCTGAGTTCACGTCTTAGATTCTCTATGCGGGATTGCCGTCTGTTGGGCTTCAGTGGCTCCCTGTGTACCTTGGCTTCCTCTACTCCAAACCTTTCCTTTGCCACAGAGTAGACAATGGTGGTAAGGGTTTGTAGTTTCCGATTCACTGGTCCTTGCATAGCTGCTTCGAGGATGATGTCTAGTTCCTCATCTAACAGTTTCCATGGTTTCTTGTCTTGTGCTTTGGGCCACTTGATCCTTGGTTTCCTTTGACTTGTGGCTGGGTCTTGGCGTCTATCCAAAAAGAGCTTCTTGTTCTGCTTCCTGGCTGCTATCTCCTGGGGACTTAAGTAGATCCAGAAGGGGGTCTTCTTCCTCCACCTCTGGGTCCTGGAAGTCATCCTGCATTGTCTCGTGAACAGAGAGTTCCTCAATACTGTGGTTTGAGTCCAGACTGGGGTACTCCTGCGTCTCACTAGCCAAACTGACTAAGCGCTGTGCACGTGGCCTTGCACGTTGACAACCAGACTTTCCTTGGTGGATTCGCAGACCATGTTGGTTCTTGTAGACCTTGCCGCATGAGCAGGTTACTGTTCCTGGTGCTGCATTCATAGTCGTTTGGGCGGTCCGAGTCAATTCCATTAGATTCATCCATGTGAGTCTATCATCCTCCCTCCCTCTCGGTAGACTCTTAGGGTGTCTTTTATTGTTGGAGTCTGTAGCTTGTTTGTGGGTGTCCTCTCACAAGAACCCATTTCCGAATGCTACCCCTAGTGCCCCGGCTCCAGTCTGTTCCTGGAGTCATCTGTCTCTCCAGTGTCACCAATCTCTTCTTGGTTGTCATCCAGTCTTTCCTGGAAGTCCAGTTGTTGTATATGTGTGAAACAGCCTGCTGACCATTGTTCCTGCTTTCCTGCATCTGTTGAGGATCTGTCTCTAACCGGTTTCCCCAGGCCTGTTGTGCAGACCCACAAGTACCGCCGGCCAGAGACCCAGGAACTGTTGGTCTGTTGTGGTCAGTGGTTTGCTCATCGCCCTCATTCATCATCAGATATTTCGGGCCTTATCCATGTATATCTGATAGCGAGTGGCCCCACCATCTTACGGTGTGGAGGTCCATAGCTTCCAGCTCTTCTCCTCTCGTCGTAGCCACAGCCAGCTAGAAGCACGCTCTGCAGCTTGGCTCAGTCTTTGGACAGTCCTGCGCCTGTCTCTGCCAGTCGTCCTGATTTCTGCCATCTGTCGGCACACAGATTGGGAACAGAATCCCCTGGCGCCTACTTCAATGGGGAACAGCCATGTGCGATAGCCTCTTTCCCTGCATTGGATAAGAAGCTCTGTGTACTTGGCCTTCTTCCTCTCGTAGGCCTCTTCACATCATGTTTCCCAGGGTACTGTAAGCTCGATCATGATGAGCTTCTTCCCTGTTTCCGACCACAGTATGATGTCTGGTCTGAGGTTGGTCTGGACAATACCTGGGAACACAAGCTTCTTTCCTAGGTCGACCTCCATGTTCCAACCTGTGGTACCATCCAGGATTGATGTTTTCTTGGTTGACTGTGACTTGGTAGCTTCACCCGGCTTCACAAAGTTGATGTGATGTTGCTGAGGGTTACTTCTTCTATCCTTCTTCCTTTCAATTTCCAGCCAGTCAGCCACCTCTCTGAGTACGTTGTCATGACGCCATCTAAATCTTCCTTGTGTCAGCGCTGTAGAACAAGAAGACAGGACATGTTCTAGAGTGCCCGGGCGGTCACAGAGCTTGCATGTTGGGTCTGTTGACAGTCCCCATCGGCAGAGGTGAGCTGGGGATGGTAGGAGGTCATGGACTGACCTGAGGAGGAAGGACAGCCTCAGTGGTCCGTACTTCCAGATGTCCTCCCAGGTCAGCTTTCTGTCTATGGTATCCCACGTGGTCCATGCTCCTTGTGCCCCCATCTTTACTGCTCTAGCTTGCCTTCTGTTTTCTTCTGTTCTCCTGACTGTTTGTGCTTATAGTATATCTACTTAGAAACCCACAGTAGTGAACACAGATAGAGTGGCTTCATACCCTGAACAAGGAAGAAATTAGACTGCACACATTTTGTATCTAGCTGGTCTGAAAGAGTTTAATTGTTGTTGTGACATCACCTTATGACATTGACTGTTTGGAGATCTACACACAGATTAAGTTAATGTTTCCTAGCAATACTAATAATAGCCATCTCAGTCATACTTTCTTCTTGTCAGCTAGATTATATTTATTACATTTTTTTTTATTTTACAGATTGTGGCCTGTGTTACTTTTAAATTAATTTATTTTCATTTTCCTCCATTTATAGATTTAGCAGAAAAAAGCCATACCATGGTGCTCCTTCAGAATTTTAGTAGAACATTGTCAAATGCTGCAAGATGCTTTATCTCAACTTCATCTCCAATCAGCACTGCATACAAGGTTGAAAAAATCGGATGCACAGCTTCAAATATTCATTTTCTTGACAAGTATGACACATTTCTGTTTGATTGTGATGGTGTACTTTGGCAAAACGATCATGTGACCCCTCTGCCAGGGACAGCCAATGCTATAAAGAAACTTCAAGACATGAATAAAAGAATACTCTATGTCACAAATAACAGCATCATCAGTCGAGCCACTCTTCAGAAAAAGTTTCAAGAACATGGCTTTCATGCTTCACTAGAAACTATCTTTGGGACAGGGTATGGGGCCGCCTTGTATTTGAAGGATGTTCTCAAGATCATGGGAAAGGTGTATCTGGTTGGCTCTGAAGGAATGAAATGGGAGTTAGACCAACTTGGACTGGAAAGCATTGGATATGGACCTGATCTGGAACAGCCCACATCCAACATGGACAGCCTTCTGAAGTGGCACATGGATGATAATGTGGAAGCTGTTCTTGTTGGATTTGATGAATACTTCAGCTACAATAAAATCTTTAAAGCTGCCACATACTTGTTGAACAAGAACTGTCATTTTCTTGTCACCAACAATGTTGAAAAGGGCATCTTCATAGGGTCTGATGCGCAAAGGAGACGAATGCCCATGGCAGGTACTCTTGCCAATGCGATCGGAGAGGCGGCAGGTAGGGAAGCTGTGGTGATTGGAAAACCTTTTGGAACACTCTATGAATGTTTGACAAAATCCCACTCTACAATCGACAGAAAACGTACCGTGTTTGTGGGTGATAATTTGAAATCTGACATGGGATTTGCGAAAACAGTAGGAATTGATTCAGCTTTGGTTCTTACTGGAGTAAATATGCTGGAACATGTGAAGGATATGCCCCACCTTGCACCAAATTATGTGATAAACTCTCTAGCTGACATACTGCACTAGTCAAGATTGTCAAGTGTATTTATTCTCCAACAGGTCTTATATTTTGTTAATTATGTGTCCATGAAAAATGTGCCGTAATGACCAATTTTGTTGACATTTATTATCTGATGTTGTTTAAATGAGAGCTTCTTGTTTAGCTTTTAGAAAATTCAATTGTTGTAGTAAAAACATTATTCAAACCATTTCTTATTACCATAGTAACCAGTCTTTAATATTATTTTATATCATAAGCACACAAGTCAGAACAAAAAAAATAATGCTTTTTTAACTGGTGTAATCTTTGATGCATTATTAAGTACAAATCAAATTATACTGTGAAAGCATTTTATTTCGTGGGGCATTTAATTTCGTGGAATTCGTGGGCAAGTCAATCCACGAATTTAAGTACCAACGATATAAAATCCCCTCGGTAAGACTTTCGATTGCTAGATTTTCTTGTAAATCATGTCAACATATTTTTACTAAACAGGACATAAAGCTCAAACAAACAGACGATTTCACCACACTTTATTTACATTGTATTGACATAGAACGATAAAACATGTTAACGAACATAAGCCATTTAATCATAAAAAAGATCTATTCTAAGTAATTTTATACTGTAATATATACACGAGCACAATAAACTTTATAGGTGTAGGGTGTTTACTCAAGGGTCTGTTTTGTGTCAGTTTGCATAGTACGCTAATTGGCGTTAATTGACAGTCAATGGCTTCGTTAAATTAGCCCCCTAAAAGAACCCGCGCCCCTAACATTTTTATGAATATAATCCCTTAAATGACACACTAATTGACAGGTGTCATAAAAGTCGTCTGATGAGACTCGGCTGTGAAAACATTGACCGGCTGCCGTGGATCAATATCACCAGATGTGACGT
This sequence comes from Sinonovacula constricta, assembly GCA_007844125.1. Taxonomy (NCBI): domain Eukaryota; kingdom Metazoa; phylum Mollusca; class Bivalvia; order Cardiida; family Solecurtidae; genus Sinonovacula; species Sinonovacula constricta. The sequence goes on along the minus strand of CM017556.1, from coordinate 83,105,579 downwards.
AAGACAATAGGCAGTCACTCGCTAATCCGTAGTTTCGCAATTGACCCTGTTTCAGTGTTAGGCCTCAGTTTCGCATCTGTCAAAAATCGAAGGTATTTTTTTTTATTTTCGTGGGTAGGGCAATCCACGAAATCAAGTACCCAGGAATATGCCCGTCCTCTTCAAACAACGAAATTTCTGCCCAACGAAATAAAATGCTTTCACAGTATAACTGTAGCGAAATTGCTAAGCAAACAGTCCAAAAATGAACAATGTTAAAATCGGAAGGAAAAACAGTGTCATTTCACTGTCAATAAGGCATATTTTATTCATAGCGCAGCAGATATATGATACAATATAGAAGGACCATTTTTGTTACTTTACATAGCTTTCCATAGCTTAAAGCTGCACTGTTTTGTTTTAATACAATAGTATTTTTTCTTAGTATCTTAATATTCAAATTTTACATAACCGCATTACTAGTCGCGATGAAATGCAGTGTAACTGTTATGACGTAATTAGCATAATTGACCCCAATATTATTCTTTTATGTCAAAACCTTTTACCTCAGAATAAGGCTTACATCTGATTGACAGTTGTCTACCTCTGACAATTTTAAGTATTTCAGGCACACCGATTTTATATGTCATAAACAAAATTTTGTGCTTTTGTAATTTTTTAACCTTACTCGGTTCCTAATATATTACCTTTTTATGGCTGTCTTAATAAGATGTGGGATGTGGGATTATTTGGTCAGTCAAGGATAAAGACTACAGTGGTCACTGCTTGTTTACTGAGGTCTTCAGCTGGACACCATCAAGAGGGTTTCAATCTTTTAGGCTCAGGATCCTCCCCTCACACAGATGGCAGATCAGTAGTGATGATTGGAAACTACCCCTCAGTGAAAGGCTTCCATCTCTCTTGCTGTCTTTTGCTCCAGAGCCAGCTGGATGCCCTCTCAGCTGCCTGCCTGACAATTTGAAAGATAATTGACATAATTGAGTAATTGCCTTTTTAAGCTTAAGAGTGTTCAACTCCTGAATGGCTTTACCCAGGCCGTGAGTCAACCAACTGTGTGGACATGTATACGTTCTTGACCTTCAGACCAAGTTAAATTTGTAGAATACAAACATCGCTTGATTTTTTTTTTAACATCACCACAGCCTATTTCTTTTTGATTACTTCAAAATTGCCACTACACAATAAAAACATAAATGTGTGCCTTATTTTTTTCTTTTATTAGCCTTTTTGAGCCTTTTCATTACTTATTGAGGGTGCGTCCTTGAGTGAGTTGCCAATTTGTAACTCCTCCGACTGCTTAGACTGTCACTGCATGTGTTCAAGTCCCATTTGGGGAGAACGACTTAATGTGGGAAAGTCTTCCCGCTGACCTGTGGTGTGCTGCCCAGACATTTGTCTGGGGTCTCACTCCACCAAAATAGTTTGACATCACTATAATGGTCATAAATGCTCGCTGAGATGTATTTTAAAAAAAAACCCAAAAAAAACCAAACATTTTTTACTGAAATTAGAAGCTAGGTCTCTGTTCTAATTTTGATGTATAATTTTGGTATATTTTTTATATGTTATACCATATGTATCCACAAACCTGTAATGATTCTTTTTGAAGTAGTCTGAACTTTTAATTCCTTTAACATGGTGTATAGAAGAAAGAACTGTGATGTCAATTTTATTGATATTATAATAATACTTTATTTCTTTAAACATGATTTACTATTATATGCTAATTTACAGTTGACTTCAAATTTTTTAATTTTTTTTAATCTTTTTTACTGTAGTGACATGTACATAACTGACATATATATCAACATGACTACATAATATTCTTCAGATAATTGTTAATCATTTCCTATCCATAAGTGTATACAAATAACAAAATGTTGATATATTAAGAATATCCATTGGAATGTATCTATTATTAACAGTATATAAAATGCTACATAAAATGTAAAATAATGTGTTTGTTTAAGTTTCACCTTATGCAGAATCTCTAGAAAACTCAGGCTTGTTGTGACTATACTTGCCATTTCACCTGTATTTTATAAGAAATTGTATCTCTTCATTTACATTTCTATCTCATGACCAATGTTAATTTCATATTACCAACTGATTAAAAATATTAATTGAATTTGTAGAAGAAAAAATAATTATACCATTACTAATACTATGAAAATTATGACAGAAAAATGACATTTATTTTAAGTAATTTTGATCTTGTGTTAATTAACTTAGGTAAACAGACTACTAATGGCTTTTGTTATTGCATAAATTGCAATATTAAATAGTAGTTTTTGCATTCCACAGGAGAATTCAAGTATGTAAATAGGAAATATTCGTCATCTACAATGCTCATGAAACTGTAACAGTGTCTTTTGTTTAGTTTGAAAGCTGTTAAGGTGTCTTTAATAAAGTGAATTGTGTGTTCTTTTTTTCTTCTTGACCATTGAACTTTTATATGTTTATAGATGATATTTTAACTAGTTTTTTTCAGTGTTTACTCGAGAAGGTAAAATTAGTTCTATTTTCAGTATTGAAATAAATAACTATTCTTTACCTGACCTTCTAACAAAACAATGTTTTCTTGCAGTTATTTAATATTAATATTTTAAATTATGTTCCTGAATTTTAAGGAAACTTGTGGTTTTTTTTGTATCTAGTTAAAGAACTGTTAACTCATATTTTACATAGATTTTACATAGATCTTATAGAATTTTCATCTAATTATTTACAAAATATTGCTTTCTTGTATAATCCTTGACAGTTGAATTGTTTTATTATTTTTACAAGTTGATGTATTTACTTCCTGTTTTTAGAGATTTTATTCTTACATTAAAAGAGCATTTTAGACTATGAATTTTTGTGACATATTCCATCATACACTTAGTGTAATTATGTTTTATATCACGGAATGTATAATTTCTTGTATTGTGTATTGCACCAGCAAAACTGATTAAATTTTACCCATTTTACAATACATGCATATTATTTTCTGTTCATTTGTGTATTTTTTTAAGTTCTATTTTGAGGAATTTATAACATTGTTGTTATCAAATGCTCTAAGTTCTTAATTGTAGCTAGTCTTTAGCAACTGTTACTCTGCCTATCTAAGCTCCACCCACTATATCTGTCTATCAAAGTCCAATTACTTCTTTAGTGTTACTCTACAGCCACATCAATAAAAGAATGTACAATGCATATATATGAGTAGTTAAATACCCCTACAAACTGACATACACATTGGTATCAAAACAGATTACAGTTGTGGTGATATGATTTGAAAGTTTGTGGAAGTTAAATAGCATTATACTTCCCTGAAGTGATGAGTTGGACAAGCTAAGTTCTTAGTCAAGAAAGTGGCAGTTTGCTTTAAAAAAAACAAATGGCTAGATGCGGCAATAGCTGGAATAGTTTCTTCATCTTGTTCTTCTTCTTTGTATTATGGAAGAATATTTGATAGGACCACTGGCACTCTTCATGCTGCAGCAATTTGATTATGAAGGAAAAAACAACTAGCAACAAACAATAGTGATGCTGGTCGAAAAGACAACAGCTGAAAAAAAAAAATTGTTGTGTTCATATAAATTGCTTTTTATTATTTTGCTCCATTCTGTTTTTAGCTCACCTGAGCACAACATGCTCAAGGGGAGCTTTTGAGATACTGCTTTGTCTGACGTTCGTCGTCTGTCATCAACATCTTAGCTTGTGAACACAATAGAGGCCATAGTTTTTATCCAATATTCATCAAACTTGGTCTTAATGTTTGTCTGCATGAAATCTTGGATGAGTTCGTAACTGGGTCACGTGGGGTCAAAAAGTAGGTCACTAGGTCAAATCTTAGAAAAAGCTTGTGAACACACTAGATGCCACATTCATAGCCGAATCTTCACCAGACTTGATCAGATTGATTGTCTGCATCAAATCTTGGATGAGTTAATTATTGGGTCACGTGGTGTCAAAAAGTAGGCCACTAGGTCACATTTTAGAAAAACCTTGTGAAAACACTTAAGAGTCCACATTGGTGGCCCAATCTTCACCACATTTGGCCAGCATGTTTGCCAGTATGAAATATCACATACGTCTTGAAGTGAGTCAAGTGGATTCAGTAGGTTACCTGGTAAAATTCTAGAAAATGTTATCAACCCAGTGACCACATTAATGGTCTAATCTTCACCAAAGATTTCTAAAGTAAATAACTCTTAATTACTTTAAGCCAGATTTGACCTACTAAAAGTCTGTGTCATCAAGTGAGCGGTTAAGGGTCATCATTGCCCTCTTGCTTTATTGAAAAGCTAAGAACAAAATGGTCGTTTTTCCCTGAAACTGTACCCCTTTAATCTTTTATGAATCTTTATCATGTGCATCTGTTTATGGTATCACATTTTGTCATTAAATTAAGCTAACAATAAGAAAACGAGCACAAAGCAATGCAAGAATAACAATATATTTTTCAAATCTGGTGCAAAAAGCTGAAAGTCATTTTATCGACATCCAGCTATTTGGGTAAGACAACAGTCTGGGTAGAACCACACTGGCGCAGTGCAAGTCAGCTGGAAAATCTCACATTTAGTTCTTCACCCTGACTGTGAGAGACTGGGGAGTTAAAAGAGTTATGGGACCACTGCCCCCCACCCCCCTTCCACACACACACACACCACCACTACCAAAACCACCACCACCATGATCCCCACCTCTGAATATGATTGAAATGTAATTAAGCATAAACAATAATTATTCTATATTGTCAGTCATAGTCTTCAAACAGCACAGAGAATCCATCCTCCACAAGTTATAAATCACACATCAAAAGAGGCCCTTTAAGTATCATTTGAAATCTTATTGAACAAATGCATGTACTTTGATTCAAAACTTTGTATGAGCTTTTATTTACACAAAAAAAAAAATAGTTTTAAGCACTTGTCACGATTTTTAGGGGATGAATGTGCACCTAGGATACTTGGATCCGCACCACTCAGTAGCAAATGTTTATTAGTTTATATAAGCAGTCTTCGTATTCTTTTTTTATCTCTTTTAATTTCTGATTTTCTAAGACGTGGTGTCTCGTCTTTTAGATGATGAATACTGAATAGATAGTTTCCATGTGATGTCATCGACGCTGATATGACAGTTTAAGGCAGCCATCTTTGCGGGCAGAAGCTAATGCAGGCCGATACGGGAAATATGGGCTGTATTAAACTCACCACTGTGTTTTTATTTTTCAGTCTACTTTACTGAATTTAATATCAAATTTAACTGCTTTTATTAAGTATTTTAAATATCAAAACTATATGCTGATAATTTAAAAGGTCAAAGAAATTACAATCGAAAATGATACACTGTTCATTTTCTTTTAAGTATAAGGCAATAGTTTTATTTATTTCTGTGTATTTATTCTGTGTGCATTTATCAATTGTAAAAATATTGTATTCTAAAAATATAAATTTCAAGAGTTTTCCAATGGTGTATAGCTTTTAATTTTCGGACCACAAATGAAGAGATTACAAGAAAATAAAATTTACCCTTCAAACAATTCATATGAAAATTCCTTGAAGTTATCATCAAAGATGGCTGCCAAGATAAGGGATTTTCACTGATGTGGAAACTATGTTTTATTGCCTTGGGTGAGGGGTGAATATTATAAAGTGAGGTCGGCAAAAAACATATTCCTTCTGCATGCCTAGGTATACACGATAAAACAAAATTCACGTCCACCCACCCTCTCTACTCTAAGGTAAAATCCTAGATCCGCCGCTGTAACGTATCTTGTGATGAGCTACTCAGTTGTCAGATATAAACACTTCAAGGTGGTATCCGATAGTTTGGACCACAATTTTCATTAATAACTTAAAAAGAAATCTTTACCTGAATAGGTCCTGCAAAATGCTGTACGTTGATTCCATATATCTGTGAGAACAGTTAAGCATAACTCCCCACTCGTTATTGCCAACAGGTAAGCCCTATCTGAGGCACGCTGCAGAGATTTTTAAAGTAAGAAAACCACGCCACAGTATACTTTAAAGATCAAGATAATCATCAAGGTAATCCGTTCAGACGTCAATGTATATTTTTAGTTCACTTTCTTGCTTGTTTATAGATTTTGTAAGAATGAACATTTATAAGTGATTTCGCTATAATACCAAAGTATGAGTTATGGAGAAATTATGCCCAAATTTCCCATGCAGTGGTAAGATAAGTGTTACATTTATTTGATATTGGCAAACTGTCAAATGACACATTTAATAGAAATTTCTGATGTTGTCTTTGATTAATACTATTAAATAGTATTATAATATAAATAGCATTAAATAGTAAAATTTTTACTCGATGACTATCCGAGATTACCTAGAAAATACGAAACCAATTCAAACAACAACATGCACTTAAAATGTATTTAAATGCATCTAAAGATGATGAATGTGTTAAGTTGAAAAAATATATATATTCCAATTGGTTAAAAGTGTGGCATACTATAGTAACATTAGATTCATTCGAAATTTAGACCAAAGATAAAAACTGCAAACTTGCGTGGTGTTTTTTCTTGCCGCCATTACGTGTACATCCATATTGCCCGTAATTGGTTAATCTATGTATAATTTAGTATATAGATCTTTTCAAATATTAAAGTTGTGAAATAAAAGTATAAGTTAATAGATGAGTGGCATGATTGTTTTTGTTGTTTTGTTGTTGTTTTTTTTAATACTGAAAATATTAAACGTGTCGGATGAAACGATACGGAATGAGTCCCTGCTTAGTTTAGTTTAGTTGCAGTATGCAATAAAGACGATGTGAGATTCTTTTTTATCACATGTATAAAAAATAAATCGGCTGTTTTGTTTTTAAAATATAGCTTGGAATTGAGATTTACTGCACATGAATTTCGGTTCGGCGCGCAACGTCATTGTGGGAAATGTTGTCACGAAACAAACATTTGCGACTTGATTAGTTCTATAATTGGGGGGGGGGGGGGGGGGGGGGGGGTTATCGAAAATAACCAGTGGTTGCAGGGGTTACTTAATGACTACACTCCAATTGTGTGATGATTAAGTATATTTTGGCCTAGATAAATCATCTTTATTATCTATGGTCATTTTACACTAGTTAAATGCACAATTTTTAATCAAGTTACTAGGTCTATATGATATTACTTCGGAAGTACATGTTTTATATATTTGTCTTATTTATCTTGTTAGGTCTAAAAGTAAAAAGAGTTTCTTAGCAGTTAAAGATCGTAAGTGGACATTTAGTTCAAAATTTTCATATCTACATATCGATAAAGGGCCTTTAACGTCTACGATCATTGGTGAAGCACGTGCAGCCATGTAGATTATCGTTTTCAGATTTCACTTTTCTTGTTGTATTTCTGATACGTGGAAAACACTATGTTCCCTTATTTTATACCGTTTTATATTTTATTGCAATTTAAATAAAGCAGTTCTTGTCTACAGTAGAGTAGAATGTACAAGTGTGTGCATAAATAAAAAAGCGATGTTTTCGTCCTCTACTGAACAAAACCGGAGTGAAGTGGATTGATCCCGCAAAATATCCCATCTCTTCTCAGTGCTCTACCTTGACACCAGAGTGTCAAACGAATGGGATTCTTTTGTTTTCATTTTTAAAAAGAAAAAAACATGGCAGTGAACTTTCGCATCGCCTGTTCTTCAAAGCTACTGGGAAGCTTCTTTCAGCAGAGGTAAGATTTATCCACTAATCTTTCAAATACATTTCCCTTCATAGTGTTTCATCGTGTACTTTGACAGGCGGTCCAATGACCTTGACATTTTCCTCTTTCCAGACTCCATTCGTTGGAGGTGTGTAGTAACTTTCCGGTAGCATTCTAATATTCAAGGTCAATATTCTTAGGAAATAAAATCCCAAAAATGTGAAAAAATCTTTCTAAACAATGTTTAGATGAATAATTGACACCACGTAGAAAATGGGCCATAGCTCATAACAAAGTTTGTAATTGATAGGCCCCCCAACTACTTATGGGGCTTGATAGAACAAGGAAAAAAAATAAATGAAAAATTCCCAATTATGCCATCATATATGCAATCACCCAAATAGCAGAAGCAACGATGAAATCAAGTCCTAAGATCTATTGACACCCCCACCCATGGCATGACCCTTCCTCAAAGTCACGATTCATTTAAATGGCAGTTGTTACAATTAGTCTTTGTATTTTATTGCCTTCACTGTCCTGTCACAACTGCTGATCTGGTTAACAGTGGTTTCTGATTGCTCATGCCCTGAGTGTCACTTGGGTTAACTGTGTTTGTTTGTTTTCTTCTATGAGATTTAACTTTTGCAATTTTGATTAATCCAGTGTTGTTCATGTTGTCTGGTTTAAATTTAACAATGTAGTAATGTGGAAAAGTGGACAAATCATGTGGTTTTATTTGGTTAACACATCATCTGTGTAGCATTTCCTCATGATTTCCACAATCTGTGTAGCATTTCCTCCTGATTTCCACAATCTGTGTAGCATTTCCTCATGACTTCCACAATCTGTGTAGCATTTCCTAATGATTTCCACAAATGACCATAGCATGCAACTTATTTTCACCTGCCTTATGTAGTCAGTATTGACTTTTGGCAGTATAAAGTTGAAGTGATTTTCTTGGACTGACCAGCACTCTTAGCTTCATAATGACTTGTCCTAGTGGTGTGATAGTGATTTTTACCCCAGTTCAGCCAGTAAATTAGATGTATGTGGCAAAACAATTCCATCTTTTATAAGCAATGCCTTACAAAATAAAGAAGTCAAATGGAGGATGAATATGGTCAGAGACGATTAAATCTATACATACTTCAAGATTTTTAAAATTAATTTTGTGAAAATTGTTATTAGCATAAAACTCTCTAGATACATTGGTACAAGTAGTATAAGGAAAGACTGGGAAATATGGTTTATCTGATGCAGTGAAATCAGAAAAAACAACATTTTAGTAGGCTTATAATAGTAGTAAGTTAGTACCAAAGCAGTAAACTGATAGCCTTTTCCCCGGTATATAGAAAATACTTATATATGACAGTAAAAGGGTTAAATTGTTCCTAACTCTTAAAGAGGAATGTCACCTTGTTAGAAGCTTACATTGGAGAAGGTGGATAATAAATGCAAATTGCAATCAGAAATGAGTGTATATCGATTGCAGGCTTAGTGTACTTAGTCCTGTGTCTATGTCCTAGAATTAGTGCTTATAGTAGCCTCTTATCTCATAGACACCCACCCCACCTCTGAGGCCATCCCAACCTTGTGTCAAGTTTAGTCCATGCAGTGAGTTGACAACCCAGCCCACCACCCCTTGCTGTTTGTCAGCAAGACTTAGATTAAGTCTTATCAAAATGACCTCTACATCCACGCAGCCCCAGGCTATGTCCAGTAGGGTATGCACATTAAGCTTATGTTATATGCCTTGCTTTAGGATTTTCATATATTCATGAAAACCAGCCCAGGTGGCATGCACATTTATAGTGTATAGACTGACAGAGTGTTGGAACCATGGGCAGGAGGTTATGGCTTCAGTCCTGGACTGAGATGAATAAAGATAGTATTATGGGTGGGGCAGTCCTATGATTGATTGTATAAAAAAATGATTTTCTTTTCTTTTCACATTTGCAAGTGTAATGCAAAGCACACACTAGGTTGGCACTGGGACAATACTAGAATGTGTAAAAACTGAAAGATTGTTTATTGCAAAATTTTCTTAAAATTAGGAGTTTATTTTCAAGCAGAATATATTGCTATCTTTGTGCACAGATGTGTCCCTATGGTAGCTGGGATCCATACCACCTCCCACAACTCAAAGAGACTGCCATCACCGAAGAAAGAACTCATCTCACACAGTAGAATTCGTGGTATTGACATTCTCAGAGATCCCAAATTGAACAAGGTCAGTACACTGTATGCTTAACCCTTATCATGCTGGAAACATAATGCTCCCTTTAAGATATATCATTGTCTAAATCAAAGCCTTTACTGTGCAATGAATTCAAGTATCACATTTTTTAATTACATGAAATTAGAGTTCTTTGACTTTGAGATATCCCTCACACTTGTTTGATTTATGAAGAATATTGGTACGAACTAACCATTGAGAATGATGATCATCATGATGAGGATGAAAGAAAAAATGATTTCAAACTACCCACTGCCTAGTAATGATATCTCCTATCCCCTTGTACAGGAGCAGGCATTCACTCATCATGATAAACCACTTATTGGTGATGATGAATGATGATGATGATTATAATGATGAGGATGACAATGATGATCTTATTGATTAGAAATAAGAATTGATGATAATATTGATGATGATGATTATATGAATTAAGAACTACTGACCTCTCATTAATGATTATTGACATTAATATTTCCTTTCTTTCTGTAAAGGGTCAAGCATTCACTCTTCGTGAAAGACAAATCATGGGTCTGCATGGATTACTCCCCCCTGTCATCATCGATCAAGAAGTTCAGCTGCAGCGAGTCATCAAGAATTTCCGCAAGCGACCAACAGACGTTGACCGTTATATCTACCTGATGGCGTTGTATGACAGGAATGAGCGCCTGTTCTACCGAGCTCTATGTGAACATGTAGAGGAGATGATGCCTATAGTGTACACCCCCACTGTTGGGAAAGCTTGTCAAGAATATGGAATTCTGTACAGGCGACCAAGGTATATAAAAAGACAACAAAAATGAAAACGCTTGTCATCAATTGATTGTTTAAGGTGCTGATATTCTGAAAAACACGATAGCAAGAAAAGCATTTAGAATTACACTAATACTTTGTTTAATGATAAACTGAAGTTAAAACAAGTTGATTTTATTCTGTCAAATTGGCATTTTATTATTATTTTTTTTAAGTTGTAAGTATTGACTAATAATTTCAAAGATAACCTCATATCACTAGATTATATGTGAACATGCTTTCATTCAAAAGATTATGATGAGGTTGGAAGAATCAAAATCGCCATGTTTTTAAAATATCTTTATTCTTTTAAAGCTTAGCAACTTAAAGTTTTAATGAACTGCACATGTGGAGTTAAACATCTTGCGAATATGTCAGTCGCAGACAGGATGTTGATTGGCTCTATAGTGACACAAAATTTAAATAAAAAAGTGCAGATTGTGTTTTTCTGTGTGTCACATACCAATTCTAAACTATGACTAAATGTCTTTAGTTTTAAACCTATTTATTTATAGTCGATTGGAAAGTTCTTTCAACTTGTATTAATCCCTCTTGACTGCACACTTCCTGGGTAGAACCTACTCAGGTACTGAGTACCTGGAGCAATGTGTAGTAAATAATCTTGCTCAAGGACTAACATCACATGGTCAGATTTGGGTTTGTACTTGGAACCCACCAATCCAGAGTGCAATGTTGTAACCACTTGTCCACAGACACCCACTAACCTTAAGTGGCTTTAAAAATGTGTTTCTATTCTAGAGGCCTGTTTATCTCTATCAATGATAAGGGACACATCTATGAGATTCTGTGTAACTGGCCAGCCGATGATGTCAAGGTAAGAAAACCATCACAGAACTGTATATATAAGGTCATGTGTTTAACTAAGGTCAGTGGGGCTGGATAACAGTATTTACCTCACTCTCATCTGTAGTTGAACAAAATAGAAAACAAATTAAATATTTTTGTTCATTGCAGATTGTTAGGGCAGAGTTATACATTTTTTCATTGAAATCTATACCTGTTAAACAATATATTTCTTCATTGAAAGCTATTAGGCTTAAATAATACATTTGTTCATTGGAAGCTATAAGGGTTCAATAAGACGTCCGTTCATTGAAGGCGTCCGTTCATTGAAGGCTCTTAAGGTTAAGTAATATATTTTTTCATTGACAAGCTGGAAGAGGTAAATTATATATTTGTTAATTGAAAAGTCCTTAAGGTTAAATAAGACATTTGTTCATTGAAGGCTCTGAAGGCTAAGTTATACATTTCTTCCTTCAAAATTTATTAGAGTTTAATATTACATTTGTTCATTGCATCCTATTAGGGTGGAGTCCGTAAACTGGAATATTCACAGCAGAATGCTGTTCTCCTTTTTGTTGCAGGCTATTGTGGTAACTGATGGAGAGAGGATCCTAGGTCTCGGAGATCTGGGTGTCCATGGAATGGGTATCCCAGTGGGTAAACTGTCCCTCTACACTGCCCTGGGTGGTATCCCGCCTGCACACACACTGCCAATCATACTAGATGTCGGCACCAATACCAAGGTACCAACAGAATACACTTAACAGCCAGACTATTTTTATGTTGTTTTTTTATGTTGTTTTTTAATGTTGTTTTTAATGTTGTTTTTTAATGTTGTTTTTAATCAAATTAAGATAAAACTGTTACAATTGGTAAGTAAGACAATAAGAATGTGATTATTTTTTTTTCAAATTACAGTTAATTATGTGTTATTAGGGCATTTTTAAGGTAAAATGTAAAGACAGTAAGATACCAAAGAAGTGGGGTTATCTTGTCATTGGACTTAATATAGGGGGTTATTTTTCCTTTTAATTTAATGAATAAGAACCAGCAGGTATATATAGTGTTTGGGTTCAGAATTCATTGAAAAGTTTGACACAAACTGCTTTAATCCTAATTTATAGAGACTGGTCCAATACTATGTATGATATTAGAATGGTAATTTGAGACGGTTTTCAGGTTATTTTAAAATTTGATTTGATTTTAGATCACCTATTACTCTCAGAGTTTTACTGCCAGTAACCTCTGGGGCCATACTCAGGTGGTATCCAACAATTTGGACCACATTTTTTTTTCTGAAACAGCCAAACAAATTTTTACTACCTGAACAGCTTGTGCAAAATGCTGTTTATTACTGTTAAAAGTGAAGCACAACTAAGCCATGCTGCACAATTAGTCACTGTTACACTAAAACACATGACCACTTATGGATTACATTATAGCACCATCCAGATTATCCCCTGAGATGTTGGTATCTATTTTTAGCAAAAGTCCCTGTAGAGTTGTTTTGTAGATTTGAAAAGAATGAACATTTAGAGTAAGTTATTCCAATAAGCACTGTCTGCCAATTGAGGTACAGTTGAATAATTTCTTTTATTTCAATTTCTTTGTTCACCAAAGGATTTCTCTTACTTTAACTATGAAACTAATATTCTCTATGTTAATTATCCTAGGCTGTAACCCTTACTTAATTACTTAAAGTAACTTAAGTTAGTCCTCCTGGGCTTGGAGTACATTGCTAAGACATACTGTAGACTTGCTAATCATTTAAGCGAGATTTGCCTTACCCTAGACTCATTGCAGGCTTTGCTCGAAGATCCCCTCTACATCGGGAAACGAAAACCTCGTGTCACTGGCAAAGTTTACTCAGATTTTATTGACGAGTTCATGGAGGCTGTAGTGAAAAGGTATGATAAATGTTGAGTACATACTTAGTTTAAAATATTTATTGATAGTCGAATGGGAAACAAGCTGTTTCAACTTATATTAATCCCTCCCGACTGCCCACTTCCTGGTTAGAACCAGTGCTCAGGTTCTAACATCTCGTGGTCAGTTTCGGGGTTCGAGCCCAGGGCCCCCCGATCTGGAGCCCAATGCCTTAACGCCTTGACCACTAGACCATGGATGCTCCACAAGCTAGTATGTTGTTTGCAGAGTGCATAAAATAAATCCGACATTTTCCAGAACAGGAGGTTCTGAAACTTGGAGAATTATCAGGATCTTTTTCCACCTAGCATGAAACTTTCAGGCCGCAACCTTTCTAGACATAAACACCATACATCACAGCCATGAATAATCTTCTACCTGTTTAACTTTGCCTGAAGGAAGAATTTTAAATTTGTGGTGTTGGCATTTTCTCTATTCTATATGTTGAGGTCATCTTTTATGTTTTTCTCTTGAATTAAAATTTGAATTCACTCTTCAGTAATGGTGTTTATCACTTTATTTAAGAAACAAGTAAAACAACAAAAGTCAAGAATATTTGATGTTAAAATTTATAAGGATTCAAACTTGCAGCAAAATTAAAAAGTATTTTAAGTTTATACATTTAACGAGCTGACTACAACACTCAGACAAAAAGTATTGATCAAGATCAACCACCTTCTGTGTGATCAGATTCTGCACAATTTGCTGTTGCTATTCTTGCATTGTGTCATCAAAACCTTTGCATGTAGGCAAGCAAATACAGCAAACAAAAAAAATCAATTCTAATTGTTAACAAAAGGGTGCTGGCTTAGTCTTAAGCTTTGGCTTGCTGCAATTTGTAAAAACCCTGTTCAGGTTGGGTGTGGGTTGAATATATATCCTCATATACATCTTGCTTGCTAAGGAAACTATGCCAGACTAAGCAGCAAAAACTTCAGATCGTGATCAGACAGCTTCCAGCATGGTGGCTGTGAGATTTATCAACAACATTGCCTTAGCCTTATGATCAGTGTTTAGGTGGCTTAGACTTTACTCTTTATCTGCAATACATGTGTTCGAGTCCCGGTTGGAGCGAAAACTTTCTACCCAGTTGTAAGTCTGAGGTTTTCCTCCACCAATTATTAGCTGGACATCGCCAATATGACCATAATTGTGTTAGTGCGATGTAACAAAAAAAAAACAAGCAACTTTATCTGCACGGCTAGAAAATGAGCACTATTTACTGCTAGGCTGTAGTCAACAGATCTTGTTACCTATACATAAATCAGATAGTGAAAAACTAAGAATATAGTTTACAGTTTAGGTGGATTCTTAACTGAGATATTTGTTGTCAGATATGGTCAGCAGACGTTGATTCAGTTCGAGGACTTTGCCAACCACAACGCTTTTGCCCTTCTAGAGAAATACAGAAACAAATACTGCGTCTTCAATGATGACATTCAAGGTAAATTTGAAGTGTTTGATTTTGATATTATACTTAAATTGATGCTGTCATGGTTATTTGTATTTGTTGCTGATACATCACACTATCACTATTAGCATCATCTGGCTGGCCATGCCCAGTTTTAATCCGGATAGAACAACCCGGTGCAACGCAGGTCAGACTGGGGGGAAAAACCTGAATCATAATTCTTATCACAATTTGGATATTGTCTGTGTACAGTAAAATAAATTAAAATATGGATGGCATCCACATAGAACTATTATCATGCCTATGGCCAACTTGTCACTCTCCAGCCTCTCACAGCAGTTGGATATGAGAACTTACCATGTGGGGAGGTTTTCCAGCTAACATTCGGTGCACCAGTTGCTCTATACAGATTTAAGTCTGGGGTCTTCCTCAACCAATAATTAGCTGAAAGTCGACAATGTGACCATGACAAAAAACTTTGTTATCCTACACGGAAGCCTGAGAGGTATACTTTGGACCCTGTCCTTCCATCCATTAAACACTTAGTCTTTTGGAGCTATATCTCAGAAAGTACTGCATGTATGTCACAACAGGAATGATATGCTATTTTTATGGTTTAATTACTATAACTATGATTACATGAAGAAATCGAGAAAGTAGACTGGCTTTTTTTATTTATTTCTAAGTTAAATTTTTGATTGGCAATATATGAGGTAACAAGTTAATATGCTAGGACCGGCCACAATAGCTCAGGTGGTAGAGCGTCAGCTTGCGGATCGCGAGGTCGTGGGTTCAAACCCCGGCTGGGTCAAACCAAAGACTTTAAAGTTGGTAGTAGTGGCTTCCCTCCTAACGCTAGGGGCTAAGGGGACAGCATTACACCCGAGTCATCGGGTCAGTATAATGGACCGGCCGGGTTAAGTCCCTGGGCACCTCATAAGTGCCCCTGTGCTATAATGACAGGAATGTTGCTGCACAGTATCGGCAAAAATGCCGGCTAATCCCTTCCCTAATATGCTAGGATATTAACCAGTGGATTATTTTTAAAACAATTTAAGGTATATGTAATTTGGTAATTAAGTTGCATTTTACTGATCGGACCTGGTAGTGCAATCAATAGAGCTCCCTTCATAATGCTCAAGCAAATATAAGGGTAGTTCCACGATTGGTTGACCCAGTGTCAGGATAATGTGAATTGGTGTGGTACCATGACAGGTGTTCCCAGCATGCTATAGACAGTGAAGGCAGCATTATAGCTGCTTCAAGTGAACAGTGTCTCCAGATAACTGTAATACTTTTAGCAGGATGATAAACCAAATAAACATTTTATTGATTTATTTCCAGGAACTGCATCAGTAGCCGCAGCAGGAGTATTTGCTTCCTTGAGGATAACTGGCAAGAAACTGTCTGAGAATGTGTTTGTCATGCAAGGAGCCGGAGAGGTGTGTATGCTGATGTAACATTCTTCAACTTCGATGGTGTTTCATTTGTAATAAAACTATTTCATGACACGGCCAGTACAGAAATGATACAAGATTTCAACAAAATGACATTGAAAGAGTATGATGGCATAAATTATCACAATAAATAAAAGTGAGTATTTATGACAACCTCCAGCAGCCAACTGTTGTCTCTGATTATGGTAAATGATGCTTATTTAACAAAATATACAAATTTATTTACAGAACATGTTAGCAATGATTTAACAATAAATAAAAAAATACATTAACATAATGAGAAATTAATAATTCTTTTTAGGCTAACCTTGGCATTGCCAACTTGTTGTCGCTGGCAATGGTGAATGATGATGGGATAACGATGGCTGAAGCTAGGAAGAGAATCTGGATGGTCGACTCAAAGGGCCTGATTGTCAAGAACCGCCCCAAAGGAGGAGTTTCAGGTCACAAGGTGGACTTTGCCCAGGAACACGCCCCCATAGATACGCTAGAGGAGGTGGTGAAGACTATAAAACCAACAGCTCTCATTGGTAGGTTGGCAACAAAGGAAAAACAAGATGTAATGGTATTACACGTCACACATTTTTATTCATTATTTAAATGCTCCTCTGGCAGCAGGGTTTAGAGTTGCACTGTACATCTGTCTGTCTGGCCTGATTTCATTCTCAGGCGTGTTCTCAGCATTACTTCCATATTTTTTGCAGAACTTCATTAAAACTTCACTATCTTACAAAGAAACACTTGAAGCAAGAAACATAATGATAAAAATTGACACGTCACAAAAAACTATAAAGTACAAAAGATTAAGATGTATGTCTGCTTTAAAATATTTGATATAACCTACATAGTTTGTTCTTGGGTGGAATTTAAGGCAGGTTGTGGAAAGGTATTGACAAAAACTCAAATTGATTGGTTTGCCAAATGTAAATCTTAAATTCATTCAGTTGTAATGCACTTGGTTTTTGCATATACTAGCATTTATGTATTCACAAAAACTCTTGACATTGTACATGAGTTGATAATAACTGCTTTATTGCATTAATAGAACTGTCATCCAAATTAAAAATAAATTAAATATTGTAATTTTAACCTGATTATACTCTATTTATTTTGATCTTTACTGAGTAAAGAGCCATATGACCTATCAAGTGCCCGTGTACCTTAAAACCCCAAAAGAAAGAAAAAATCAGTTGATCAGTTTTCAAGAGTTCAAAAAGTATTTTATGAAATTTACATTAACAGGAGCTGCAGCCATCCCGCAAGCATTTACAGAGACCATTCTGCGAGACATGGCCAAGTTTAATGAGCGTCCCATCATCTTCGCCCTTTCTAACCCTACCAGCATGGCAGAGTGTACTGCTGAACAGGCGTATAATCTTACAGAAGTAAGTTGTAGCTTAAAGTAATTAGAATGAAGGCACCAGGTTCAATCCCAGGCCGCGACATACCAAAGTCATTAAAAATGGTAGTCGTATAGCCCCCTTGCTTACACTCAAGCAAATATAAGGGTAGTTTCATGACTGGTTGACCCAGTATAAGGATAACATGACTTGGTGTGGTATCATGCCAGATGTTTATGGCATGCTACACACAGTGAAGGCAGCACTATCTGCTTCAAGTGGATGCCGTCTCCAGATAACTGAAATACTGTTGGTGGGATGATAAACCAAATAAACAAACGTAAGAATTAAAAAACAAAACCAAAAAAAATAGTTTTACTTTTACTTTGTGTAGTACTGATTTAGCTGTGGCAAGTAGTGTAGATCCAGGTCAGTCAGCTCTCCATGGCTTGTCATGCTCCCCACTGCAGAGGTTTGAGCCCCAGCAAGGTGAAAAAAAAGTGAATGTTGCTATATTATACAATGTATAATATACAATAATTAACAACTATAATTGTGTGACTGTGTTATTGTATTTTAATAACTAAACAAAGAATTTTTTAAGGCATAAGAACCATTGCCATGATTCAAGGTTATATAACTTGAGTTGAAGAGCTAAAGTCTGAGATCATACTTAATCATTTCATTGGTTTAATTAAGAGTCTCATAAAAATCTAACCTATCGGAAGCCTTCAAAATGGTCTCTTATTGGAACATTTTGTGATCTTGTGTTCTGGTTAGGTTAAAGTCTTTGATATGATATTTTGTGCCCCAAAAGGTTTGCACTGTCTCAGTGCTGGTCTGTGTATTAGCCATAACCTCCGTATTATTTTCAGTACTGCAGTCATGTTATAGACATACACTTTAAGGGTGTTATGCATTACATTCACAGGTACAATATTTAGGACAAGGTCATATTTAAGGTCATTTCTTAAAGATGGCTTATCATGTCATATATTTGCATCTCAGTCGCGATTTCTTTTTACAGGTATTCAAACACGCTTGAAGGTGTGCAACCTTCAAGGTGTAGATTATATTTTAGGGTGTGCCATCTTCTGAGACATTAAATACCAGTGACATTTCTTATTCTGAGTAAGAATGTCATGAGTATTGTGTTTACGGTTGGTGTGTGTTGACCTCTAGAAGGTCCTAAAGTTGTACCATTTTCTGTTTTTGTTTTCTTATTTAGAAAGTTTATTGTACATCCTCTTTTTTTTGTTATTTTTATGACTGTTGTGTATTTGCATTTAACAGACTATTGAGAGATAAATTTGCTGATGTAACTTGAAATATTTTTATGTAACTTTTTTTAATATTTTAATGGTATGAAACTTATAGATTCAGCCTTTTTTCTCCTTATTTATTATGCTCATTGCCAGTAGGATATGCAGTTGTCACTGTCTGTCCATTCATAAAAGATTTCACTGTTGTCAATACTGCCTTCATATTTTTAACTTTGTTAGAAAATCATCTTTGATTTGTTTATGTCTAGGGTCGGTGTGTGTTTGCCTCAGGCAGTCCATTCGACCCTGTGACTGTGAATGGAAAGACGTTTATACCTGGTCAAGGCAACAACGCCTACATCTTCCCCGGGGTAGCTCTTGGTGTCATCAACTTTGGTGTGAGGCACATTCCTGAGGAAATCTTCTTAAAGGCTGCACAGGTGAGACAATTGTTTGGCAAAGGTACCATCTTTGGCAGAAATAAAGAAAAAAAGCATTTTTAAAAGCAGATGTTAGCCAAGTACCGAGTTCAGATGCCTATTAATTTAATCACAAAGGCCATAGACTCATCTAAACGAGAAACCATGATATATTGGGAGTAAGATCACACAAATTTAAAATCTATTTCCATTCTTACATGTTCTATAAGAAATTTTGACAATTTAAGCAATGTTGTTAGGCTTTTTCCCCTGTTTGGCTGTTCTATTTCAACCCAACGTTCTTCCTGGATATATCTTTTTCCTAAATGAATATCAACAACCGATAAAATTTCATATTTTATTTATTTATTTTGATCACAGTTTAATACTTTAGTTATAAGTAAGGTCAAATTTAACTAAAATAATGCATCACAACACGTCAGGTTGATCAACTATACAAAACCGGGTAGGGAAAGTAAAAGAAACAGCTATATTTGTAGTAAAACAGTCCTGATCTGTGCCGTGATATATTGTTTATTGTATCACAGCAGAATACTTTTATGCCTATAGGGGTAAAATATTGATAGTGTTTGAATATGGCATCATTTTATGGTTAAATATGTAAAAAATGATATCATTTTATGATAAATGTTACATAAATATATCAAATATGGCATCATTTTATGGTTAATGTTATGTAAATATGTAAAATATGGCATTTTATGGATAATTATGTAAATATGTAAAATATGGCATCATTTTATGGTAATTGTTATGAAAATGTATTAAATATGGCATCATTTTATGGTTTCAGACATGTTCAGGCCTGGTTACAGATGCCCATCTAGCGGAGGGCCGTGTGTATCCACCACTATCTGACATCCAAGAGATTTCTCTAAAGATCGCCACAGACCTTGGAAAGTATGTCTATGAGAAGGACCTTGCATCCAGATACCCTGAACCAGAAGACAAGAAAGAATTCATCTGGAATAGCTTGTACTCAACCGACTATGAAAGCTTCGAACCCGACGTCTGGGACTGGCCAAAAGAATAAGCTTGGTACTTACTAACAGTTATAAAGCAAATAGAACATACCTTGTGTGTCTATGGCAGTCATGCTCATTAACAGTAGTAAAGCAGTTTTTTTTAAGATATTCCTGTAGTTAAGATATACAAGTCTAATACTTTAACAGATGTGAAAGAAATTTACTGTATACTGCATTTAAGACCAGCAAAACATAAATAATTTGTTACAACTTGTGCAATTTAAAGATCTGTAAAATTTGCCATTATCTTTTAGAAATGTTTACATTTAAGTAAAAGGCAAAATTTGCCAATGCCAAGATGTGTTTGTTATAATCTAGTTGCATACATAACATTTGGATTATGAAAGAAAATTTCACAAGAAACTATATCATGTTTTGTCTTTTTATGAAATCTTACCTCATGTTAAATTGTCTCATACTGCTTCTACTGTTTATGGTCTGGCTGTTTGTTTAAACATCCTACAGTGCTTATGTTTATGAACAATGATAGAGAAGGGAAAAAAATATCAACTATTTTTGGGTAATGTTAACAAATTGTTGTTGTTGATCACTTTTTTGTTTGTTACTTTATAGTGTTTTTGTTACCTTACCCCGTACACCTGTCACAGAAAAATGATATTGCAGATTGTATTTAAATTTTTATAGATTTTGTATGAGACCATTTTGTACATGTATTACATTGTGTGTATTTGGTACACATATAGACTTATGGTGATAATATTATATTGATGTTATGAAAAACCTATTGAAATCATATTTTGTGGCAATACCGTAAATAAGTTATGGGTAATACTGCATTTTTGTTATTTCATTTTTTTTATTCAAAGGATATGAGTTTTTATAAAAATGAATTACAATATATATGAAGGAATTTCTTATTCAAAGAATATGAAATATTCAAAGAATATGAAAGTACCTACCCTCAAGGGAGATAACTAATAATACTTAAATTCCTAAAACGAGGAATAAAGGGTCTGGTAAAAGATTATATGGCATACAAATAAAGCTTCACAATATCAGATGTACTTCCCCTGTCTGGGACTATGTACAATCCGAACTCCTCAGATAATCACGTCTTCACAAATTCTGTTTTAAAACGTGACCTTTGGTCTGCAAACTGCACCATTTTAAGTGCTAGATTTAGTGGTCTGAGAGTGTGTGGTGGACATAGACCACTGTTAACCTTCTTTTATCAAAGATTTATAAATTATAGATCATCACCACTTGGATGTGTCTGGTTGAAATATATGTACAAAACTGCAGACCTTCAACATAGTGGGATTACACCATAAAATAGTTATTTCCAAAACATTTAATGTAGTGTATCGCCATTTTATAGATGTTAAAAATTATTTGTCTTTTCTGTTTTAATGACTTCATTAATATTCACTGACATGTTTTCAATTACAATGGATTACGACATAACATAAAGTTGTGAGTGACACAGTCATTGCTGAGGTGTTCTGATTGAAGCTATGTTTATACTTGTAATGTGCAGTTATCATCATTCTTTTTTTTTTCCAGAAATGTTGAGATAGTTAAACCATTTACTTACAGATTATTTATTTTAATAATTTTTGCACACCTTATCATGTAGGTAAACTGCATTTGTCAGCCTTAAATAATATTTGTATATTTTTGTATGTTGTTTATTTGTTTCAGACATTGAGATTTTTGTGTATTTGCATATTTTATATGTTGGTATACTAAATAGTCTTTAGAACAAACAAGTATACTAGTATCAGTGTTGTTCAAGACGTTTGCAGCTGCCCTTCTGGAATTAAAAGTATATAGATTTTAACAAGTGTCGTCTAACTTTTAAGTTTTTTTTCTAAATACAAGTTTTTAGTTTTTGTCAGAAGACAGTTTTGCTTTAAACCCTGAGATACTACTAGGATACAGGTAAATTAAAAATATAACTTGTTTTTTATAAAATAAATATTTTTAGGATATTTTTATATCCCAATTTTTTCATGCCATTGAAAAACAGTATCCAAGTATTATATTAATAACCTGCATGACAATACACCTGTCTCAATAGTAATTTAAGAAAATAATATCATTTGCATTCTAAAATGAACATTCACATTATTTTTTCTATGTAATTTATGTGTATTTAATCCTTTCTTTTCAAGAACACTAAAATCCTAGACTGGAACAAAAAGTCATATGTCGGTTGATATTAACATTCCATCAGTACAGTGTTCCAAAAATTATTTGTTAACTTATTATGGAGACATGTTGCATTTTTTGAGATTAACTTTATTGAATAAATATGAACAATCGTAAAGAGACCAAAACAAAACTGGCTTTAATTTAGCTTAATTGATAATATCACTACTACTTCTAAACATGCAATTGCTCCTCGAAGTTGTTCTGCTTTTTACCGGTATTGGCTTAAATCGAGAATTAAATCTGAGGGCGTTGAGAAATTTGTTTTAACATGATTTTAGACAGATAATAAAGTGTTTAAAGAGAATGTTTTATCGAGAAAATTCCCTATTGGAATAACATTTTACTGAATTTAGACAGTAGTCAGTGACCATTGAACTGTCTGTAGAAATTAACTTTTTTCTTGTTTATTTTTCATTACTTTTATATTTGCAGAATCTCATATCATGTTAAATAAAAAAAACAACATTTGTATTACGCTTTATTTAAATTGCTTATTTATAGTGCTCAGTCTTCTAAGAAATAACATTAGCATGTTTGTTAAAATATAAAAGTAGCTAGTTACAGCATTAATTTCTGATTTCTGCTTCTTTTGTATCCATTCTTAGCTTACTCGTTGCAACTTCTTTGTGCCCTCAAAGAATAGTGTTTTTCTGTGAATCATGAGACAAAGAAATGGCAACAGGTATTTTTTATTTCCAAGATTTTGTACATTCAAGTATCAGTTTGTGCTGATTTCCTCCAGTTTAGTTTTTGTATTATCAGTTTGCTGTGTACAAGTGTTGGTTGGTCTGGTGTATCAGACTCTAATTATAGTATTTTGGACCTCTGGCAAAAGGTCTGTGAAACTTCCTGTACACTAACTTTCATGCAGAAAGTAACCCATACCTTTCTGATGACATAGAAGTTCATTCTTAATTTTTGAAAATCAAAAGTTTATTAAAATCATTTTAAGTACATTCACTGTTTCAAATGCCATCTATGAACGACATACAGTTTTCTGTTTTTGTGATGTTTTCTGTTTTTGCTAGCCATTTGAAACTCCATATACCAATAACAGTTTCCAAACAACTTGACACTTTTTAAAACGCCCTTTAAAGAGAATGTTATCCAGCTGGGAAAGCACAACCAGATATCATGCGCGCATGTCAGCCTTAAATAATACAAGGGTTTACCTGAGAGTGAAATCATTGCAGTATTAAGCAACACTATTGGTCTTGCTAAAAATGACTTTTTGAAGAAAGAAAAAGTTTTTAAAGTAACTTTTTTTGTATTGTACCCAAAATATGCAGTAACATCTGAACTGAGAGATAAAACCTAAGAAACATTTTTTCTGAATTCGGAGTTGTGTCAAGCTTCATAAATAGCCAATAGTTGGTTCAAACATTTTTGACTTGAAGCATTGATCATCTGACTCTCAAGCGTGCTTTCCATTTCAACATCAAGACATGAAGCAGTACTATATGTGACAAAATTTGATCATGACCAACCAGCAAAGCAACAAAAACTGATATAAAGAGGAAATTTTAATCCAACTGTAGATAAAGTGCTATTGTGACAAAGACTACTACCCTGACACCATCGTATAATTTTAATTTTAGTACCATCTTATAAAAGCCAACCATGATATTGTGTGTTCCTTTTACATTGTATACATTGTAATAACATGTGTATTATTCTTACTGTCCTTATTGTTTATGAGAGAAAAAGCTGTATATATACAAGAAAATATACACTGTTGGTAACGGAAAGTTAATCTAGTAGTTGATTTGTAGCAATACTAGTAAAGGAAATAAAACAACCAATTTGGCAGTTTTATAGCCTTTCTGACTACGTAGACTGGGATTGTTTTGTTTTTTACTATTCTGGAAAAACAAGTTTAACCAGAATGATGTGGTATATATGGGCCATTATGATCAAGCCTTGAAAAAAAAAAAAAGAACTTTTTTTATTACTTAGGCCAGTGTTAGTCCTGCCTTTGCCCTTTCTTGCTCTGTAGTTGTTTTTTTTCTATACTTTATAGTTAAGTAGACTTCATGGGAGACAGTTTTTTTCTGTTTTTTCTACCCTTGTAAATTGGTTTTAGGTAAAACCTGTTTGCCTGATTTGTTACTTTCTCAATTTGTTGGAATTTAATGATATCGTTTTTAATGTATTAATTACTTTCTTAATACTTTTTTTACTGTGGCCAATAAAATGCTTTGATAACAACAAGTGGTTTTGTCTTTTTATTTAAAAAAAAACTACATATATTTTTCTTCGAAAATAGTACTTTTCAAGCGACAACTGAAAATTGAAATCTTCTAACATTCATATGTCTGTCTGTGTGTCTGTCTCACTGATTGGCTGTGTGTTGGCCTGTTTCTCCCTCTGTCTCTACCCTTCTATTTCTGTCTGTCTATCACACTATTTTTCTGTCTATTACACTATTTTTCTTTTTACAATTATACTCTATTTTCTATCTTCTAGATATACACTTCTTTCCATCTTCTCCTACCACAATCCTTCCTATCTTTTTTTCTCTTTCCTATAAAAGTTTTTAAAAACTAAATTGAATAGGTGCATACCTATACTTTATTGAATAAATAAATTATAATGCAGTAATCATCTGTTTCCACAGGGCATATATTATGAGGCATCCTGATCCACATCAATCTGGTTAAAGCACTTAATACTAGATTTAATACTTGATTTTAAAAAAATATAGACATATATATGCATTTTTTATGCATTTCTCCATCAGAAAATATTCCTGTGTCATTACTTGTTCCTAGGAAAGTTTAGCTGGAGATACTTTGACACACTTGTTAATTGTAAATTTAAAAAGTTCATTATATTAATAAATATACCTATAAACATGACTTGATCTTTATTGACATAACATGTTTACAAAACATGAGTATACAAAAATAATAAAAAGAATTAAATAACATGGTGATAATAACACAAAAAGGACAATATGTATATGTCTGGAACATTAACATCTAGTATTTGTTCGCACAATGAAGAAATAATGAGAATATGTTTTCACTTCTTATAGCATTATAATACAAAAATACTTAAGCAATTCACAATTTGTTATTTTATGAATAAAATACTAGCGTTGAGCACCACAATTTAAGTCAATTTAAGACTTAAATTCTTCGGCGCAAATGCAACAAAGCTGCATGCAAGATCATGTATCCAGCCGATCGTTTGGAGGGTTTTTCCTTTCCTCTAATACCGTCCCGTTCCGCCCAATCAAAACTCCAATGCAAAACTTCACAACGAGTCGCCGCAATGGAAATCGATAGAGCTGGTGTATTGATCGAAATTATAATTCGAAAACCCGAATGCCAGTGGTTGCTGATTCTCCCTTCTGCAGTAAGGTAAAGTGACATTTTAGCCATTGTTTCGTTGTCTTTCGAACCATAATCACGATATTAATTTAGAATATTGATCAAAGCGAAAAGTTTGTTTTCAGTTTTCGCGATTACTTGTCGCAGTTTTCCAAAGAAAATATTCCAACTTTGAAGAGTAATATCTATGAGGAAATTAATTATGTAAATAGGTTGCGTAATGTTAAAATATAATATTGAAAAGCATCAAAGATCATTACCGGACATGTGCTTTGTGAAGTTTTCGTTCTGACTTCATTTATCTATTGATTTTATGTCAACTCACAACTGTACATAGTCTTGTAAGAAAGTGATAGCGTATATTTTACCTTCAACATTCATTTTTTTTAATTTATTGTCACATATCTTAAAAAAGTAAATTTGAATATATAGATGTAAAATGATGAAAACCAAATGACAAAATGTGATATGCAATTGCTTATTTGGAGACTGCAACTGTACAGTTTACGACTGGCTTTATTTCAGTCTCAGACAAATTGTGATTACCATAGGGTGTGCCCCCACATGCCAGACCTATTGACACCATTCCATATTTATAAACTAAAGTAAATATGTCTTAGAACAAATGATTCTTGCTATGTCATTTGTTGGCTACCTTAATTTTTCCAGCCCCCCACCCCCACCACCCAACCCATTAACCCCACAGCAACTTTCTTCAGCAGACATTGAGCTGCACTGATTGGCTGACACTTTTTTTAGTGTTTAACTTTCAGAAACTAATGCTTTCTCTTATTGAAGTGAACAATTTTTTATTATGTACATGAAAAATTATGTACAAATGAGCTATTTAAATAGTATACAAAAAAGTGATTTGAATATTTAAAAAAAAAGCATGCATTAGCTCAAGACACACTCCTCTGAATTTCGTTTAGCTCATTTGTCATTTCAAAACCACAATAGTTATTATTTTGACAAACATCATGAGTAAATAAAGTTGACTTAAAAGTGGTATATAATTTTTTCTGTGTATCTATTGATTAAATTCTGTTGTACGGCAAAACTATATCATGCAAACTCAAACTTTTATAAAATCTCATCTTTTCAAATATCAGCTTCAACAGACATATACACCAGGGATGTGGAAATCCTGCTGTTATTGTGTTTTACCTGTCCACTGGCAAGTTGACTTTAAAAATTTACTTGTCTGTCACGAACTTCCACTTGTCCCGATATTTATTAATATTTGTTGAAATTCTGAGAGGACATACACCCATTCACTCTGGATAGCAAATAAAAGACATACATTTTGATTATTCTTTAATTATGCATTTAACCACATTCTAAATGAATTTAAACAAACACAGACATTACTAATTTTAATCCCCATGTTTTAAGGATTTGTTAGAAATGAACTTTTAACAAAGGTTTGTCCATGGACAACTTAGATAAAAAAATCAACTGCAACTTGTCTGGCAATGAAATATCTCATGTTGGGCAAGTTGTTTGTTGGTTTATTGGGTTTATCGTCCCACCAACAGTATTTCAGTTATCTGGAGATGGTGTCCACGCGAAGCACCGGGCAACTCAGTCGTGGAACTACTCTTATATTTGCTTGAGCCTTAGCAATGGAGCTATACCACTACCATTTTTAACGACTTTGTTATGTAGCGGCCTGGGATCAAACCCGGAGCCTCTAGTACCTGGAACCGACGCTCTACCGATTGCGCTACCAGGTCCGTGGGCAACTTGTGCATGGGATTACCGCACCCCTGTACACAGTCTGACAAAGAGCTATAATATGCTCAGTAAATAAACAAATCTCGCAGATTTCTTGTAAAGACAGATGACTTTTTGTATAAGAGCACTTAATGACTTCTTCTAAAAGAAGTAAAGCAGAAGAAATACCTTGCACATATTCAAACATTCAGCAAATCAACTGCCATTTTTCAAATTCCTACTAGCATCTCAGGGATGGAAAAGTTTATGTTATTAGGTCTTCCATCTGCCGTGCTGTGCATAGACGGTTCTACCTATACATTGCTTGCAGTAATAATAGCTTGACTATAATTGTTCCTGTGCAATGTACAACAAACATTGTAACAAACACCCACTGTTTTGTCAGGGGTTGTCTGCCCCATGATTTTGTTTAGATATATGTGATTAAGACAAAGTTTTCAATTTTTATGTTTATATATCTTTAGTATGTTTAATACTCTATGTACCAAATCAATGTTACTAGGTGAGTGACATCACACCATGGCCGTACAAGGGGAGGCCTATATCCACAAGATGTTTCATGCCATGAAAAAAATCCCTCAGTATAGAAGTGTGTTGTCTACATTGCTGAAGTATGAAATACATTTACTGGTAAGCTTGCCTTTATGCATTGGGACATTATATGTTATGGGAAAACTCCTTATTTGGAGGGAAAGAAGTTATTTTTCTCACTTTTTAATTTTGGGACATCTTTAGAAATATTATTTGTGACTCTGAGTTGTGACATTTGACCGCCAATAGTGATACTAGAAGTCATTGTAGTAACAGACAATTCATATTTGAACAGGAAAACCATAATTTTGATGGTTACATTTGGTTATTTATTTCAATCATGCCACATGTTCATGGGCATTATCAGAGAAAAGCTGCAAAAGGAGCAGACAGGAACTGTTATGGATGGGGGATGGAGGGGGCACTAGTTTATATTTAATTTGTTTTGGTAAAAAGTCCACCATTAAAGTTGAAGTTTTTTCCTCTAATGTTGTGAATTTTGAATGATGGATTAGGAGCAAATATTGGTACTTTGATTACTATTTAATGTGATAGGACCAGTAAATCTCCATTAGAACTACAGTATATGACAGAGATGTTATAGGGAAAGAGGTTGTAAAACAATAGTCACACTAGATGTACATGGGATTTCTGAACTGCCATAGGTCAGCGATGCTCTAATCCCCTTCCCTTTCCTGATACCACTGCAGCCTGAGGGTGTGTCCAACTGGCTAGACCCACCCCACACCCACTTCCTTCCCCAAACCCATTAACCTTTCACAGTGATCACAGTGTGAATCCAGATTAGGCCACATTCCAATTTTCAATGCCATTAACTATGTGTAGCTATCTGTATCTGTATCTGCCATATACTCCAAACCCTCTATACAGAGTATTATGTGGAGTGCGCTGTCAGAAACTTTAGGAGTAATATAAATTATAATGTTTTGGGGAGGTAATTTTCATAGGTGTTTGGGTTGGTTTCTGTACCTGCACAGTTATAAAAATGTCATAGATATTAAATTACAGAAGTCTGGTGTGGTTTGCAGGTAAGTTGCTTTGCCCAGGGTGCTACAATAAAAGATGAATGATGGATGTTCATTGAATGATGAAGAACAAATGATATGATGGGGGTGATGGATGAGGTGATAATGTATTGGGACACTAATATATACTCCATTAGATTAGTGCCAGCACAACAATTTAAGACTATTTATGTTTTGGGACAAGTTTTGAGATGCTGCTGCCTGAGATTGTGAATAAATTTATATTATTACATTTTTTATTTTTAAGTATTAGTTATTATGGCTTAGATCGCATGTCTCACGTGACTTCAGGTTTGAATATAGTTCAGTGGAAAGGGGAAAATATGAACAAATAATTAATTAGTTATTTTTTATGTTAAAGCTCCATGCATTCTAGTTATTGTACAATTACAACTTCTTAAATATTTCTGACAAAGAATAACCTTAAATATGAATAAGTTAAGTCGTATTGGCCCAAGGCCAAAGGCAGAGGGCTCATATGACTGACCTGAGGACAAATAGCAGGTCCAATAACAAAATATTTGTGGACAATTTTATTAAATAGCTACATGTACTGATAACATTTCACATTTAATACTTAGTTAATTTTTGCATTATTCCAAGTCAGAAAAAGCTTGTTTGTGTTTTTGTGAATTCTACATGTTGTAAATTTATAACATATTCGGTTAAACACTACCAATTCATGCCGAGAATGTTTGAAAACTGAGAATATTTTGTTTCATACATTTGTGCAACCTGTTGACGTCCACGCATTGACTGAGTTAAAAAAATGGCTGCCATTTCCCAGAGCTTCTTGCTGAAATCTTCATCATTTTTTGGCCTTGCCTTATTAGCCAATCAAATTACTTCAAATGCAGGCTTTATTTCTATATCTCTTTACGGCCCGGGCCAAAACAGTTTGGCACTGTTTCAAAGCAGGCCATCGCGCTATTGAACCTGGCAGTTGCTTTTTTTTATAGGACTAATAACTTATAGTTATTTAATAATAGATCTTATGTAATTGTTAGTATGGATGGTAAGGCTATCAACACTTAATTCAGGCTATCTACTCATTTAAAACAATGAATATAAACCTGGTAGACACTGGTCTACCATACTGTTTACTGTCCTGATATATAGAGTTAATACAGTATGTAGATTGGGTATTGTTTATTTTGAGGAGTCAAATTGGACTTGGCATAACTCTGTATATCTGTATTTACAAGTGTAGAAAGAGGGGAGACATATTTGTTTGCAAACATTTCTTGTTAACGTTTAGTCAACTAAGCAAGCATAAGTTCTGGCTTAGAAAAATAGAACAGGTCAAGCTTGGAGCTGTCTGATCAGGATTAACTCAGTTTGCTGCTGTCTCTGGCAGTATGACTAGTTTAGTTAGATTGTACTTATAAGAAGTTAACTAATTATTTAATTTTAGTTATTAGTAAATGTCAAAAACTTAAGAGTTTAACCTTGTTTATACTGTTATAAATGTTCCAGTTACAGCAACTGTCAGATGCTGGAGAGGAGAGTATACTTATCACAGTGGGGATCCAGGATGGCTCGCTGTGTGTGCTTGGCTCGCACGGTGGTGACACGTTCATGAATAGCACATCAGCAGTCCGAACCACGATCAACAAACTGCAAGAAGACTTCATGCAGTTCTGTTGTACAAGTAGGTTAATGATTGTTTCATATTCTAGCATGTCAGACAAAGGGAGGTAAATCTGACTAATTGCAGAAATATGGCCTCTTTGTCAAAGAATATAGAAGAATGATACTTCTTAACATTGTTTCATTTTCATTTGGTTTGCCATCCATCTCACTGCCTGTCTGTCTTTATGTCCATGGGCACAATTTTTCAGACTTCTTTTTCAGTTTTGCATCACTTCCAATAAAACTTGATGATTATCTTTATTACCATGGTGCATGCACAACACATGTACCTGCTTTTTCAGTCTGATGAAAATTGCAGAAATTGCTCCTTTTAACAATATGTAAATGTTGATAAAAGAGATTTACAAACAGGAAATACAGATTGTTCAGCCAAGAGAGATCAAAATATTTGGAGATGGTTTAGAAAAGGAAGACCAATTTCTTTGGTGGATTTGGTGGAGAGACCAAATTCTTTGAAAAAAGTTGAGCTGAGAGAGTTAAAGTCGTTAGAGATGCTTCTGGTAGAGCTCTCACTTTAAGGACTGATTGGCTTGGTGTCAGGAAAATTTGTCTGGGTGAGATGTCATATTCAGTACTCAAAACAAGCTATCACTGTGAAGACAACACTAAAGTAGCTGCCAGTGGAGACTGTCTCTGAATCACTAAAAGAGTGTGGACTTAACATTAAAGCCAACAAGAAACACAGAACATCTGGTACTTTGTTAGATAATATTCATCTGTTACGTCTGTGAAATTACTGTATTACACTCAATCAGACCTTTTTGGTTTAATCATATGTGTTTTGGCCATTCTTTTTTGTCAGGATGCTTCGTAGAGAGAGATGACAGCTCAGTTTCAGTGAACCTAGTCAGTGAGAGTCCAGAACAGAGCATTTCTCCTGCAGTATCCACTGTGTCTGTTTCCATGCCACAAGAGCAGTCTGACAGTTATCATCAGGTATCCAAGGAGGCTGAGCATCACTGTGGTAACCACAGCTTCAGTGGCAACCAGTCAGATTCTTCCATCGATGATAATGTATCTGCTCTTGTCCAGAATATCATGAAATGTGCCAAAGAAAAGGAGACTCAATCAATGCTACAAGAAATGCAAAAGAAAAGAGGTCACTCACGGAGAGGGTCTCACAGCAGTAATAAGCCAAGTTCTTCTACATCTGAGACAGTTAAATCTCGACTGAGGACTTGTCTGAATAAGAACTTTGATGAAGCAGAGAAAAATGTTGAGGAGACAGTTTCTCAACTGGTTCAGAACATAATGAAGGAATCGGAAGAAAAAGAAAAACAGAGTATGCGTCAGTCATGGTACAACTACCGGCGCCGGCGGCGCTGGTCACCATGGCAACGGCAGTCTGATAGCAACCCAGAGAACAACAGCAGTAGTGGAGGAGTTAACTACAAACCAAGAAGAGGTCGAAAAAGGAAAACCATTGCTGAATGCTTCCCTGATCTGACACAAATCAAACAACAGAAACTAGTTGAGAGGTTTAGTAACAGTTCAAGTAACCAATCGGTATTAATAAAAGAGGAGCCTGTTGTTGACTATACAGAATATGGTTGTGTAAATACAAAAGAAGAGAATGACTATCCTAATATATTAGAGGTTGATGATCAAGTTTTAGTTGTTAAGGCTGGTGCTGACACGATAGCTGTTGGAGAAAATCAGGATGACAAGTGTGGTGGTGTTGCTGCATGTGCCAAAGTTAAGATGACTGGGGAAGAGGTGAACCAATATGAAGGAGAAGAGACAAGGGAGGGAAGCGAGGAAGACCAGGTAGCGGTAAAGATTAAAGAAGAAGATGAGGAGGTAGAGCTACCATTTGTCGAGGAGTACTACAAGAATCTTGGAGAAGTAAATGGGTCGGACCTCTGGACAAACCAGGAGTCAGGGGACACGAAAGGTACTGGGGGTTTTGTATTTGGCTGATCTATGCATTTTCTACTTAAAATATTTTTTGTAGGTTTAGTGGAAAACGAGTAAATTTAAAAAAAAAATAATTTTTTAGCAGGGTAACTGTTAGAACTATCAGTGCGTCTATCCAGAAAAAAACAACATTTAGTAGAATGTCTCAAGTACATTGTCACTTGTCTATTGTCCAGGATAAAGGAAGTGTTACAATTGACATTTTTCATTGTTCAAAATACACTATTTTTTAACAAAAACCAATGCACAAGTATATATTAGCTGTCAATTACTTTTTAAAACACATATAAGATTTATTTTTACCACTTAAAAATTGCTGTTTTCAAAGTTAATGATGGTGTCAAATTTCATAGAAACCAGAATTAATTACTGTATGATATTTTTTGTGCTGTTAATCAATTAACAAGTTGATATTAAAAGAAAATATGTTAAACACATTTAATGACAGAGATGAAATTAATGCATTTGCTGCGAAACATATTTTCGTAAATGACCTTCTCATTGTTTCAGAGACTGAAGAATTAAAGTTACTAATGCGGCGGTTTGGCAGGTCTAACTTGGTACATAATGGCTTCTCATACATTCGAGATAAAGCAGGCAGGAATAACACAGTCTACTGGAAGTGTGGCAGGTATGGCTGCAAGGGTCGGGTCATCCAGCGAGGCCGAGAGAAGATTCGAACCCAAGACCACAACCATTCACCAGTACTTCAGTTCGAGGTATGCTTGAAAAAAATAAATACCTTCGTTAGAGTAGTAATCAGCCATACCAGTTGATGCTAACCACTTACAAGATGGCAGATTATTTAGTCCTTAAATGAGTCTCTTTGATAAGAAAATGATAGTTTTCAGCATTTGAAATTGTGCTTTTTTGATCTGGAATGGTCAGCATTTGTCTCTACATTTTGATTTTGAGTCTACAATGAAAAAGAAAAGCATCATTCATTAATTGTTGCTAAGAACTTATCTTTCCATTGGCATATTTGCTGGACCTTCTGTCCCTTGTCATATGGTCAGAACAAAAAAATTTATGTACGGAAGTCTTTTCCGCTGGCCTGTGTGTGCCGATGGGTCTACCTGGATATTTGTCAGGGTCTTCTTTAACCCAAAACTGCTCGCCATT
Organism: Sinonovacula constricta; assembly: GCA_007844125.1. NCBI lineage: Eukaryota > Metazoa > Mollusca > Bivalvia > Cardiida > Solecurtidae > Sinonovacula > Sinonovacula constricta. The sequence goes on along the minus strand of CM017556.1, from coordinate 83,071,713 downwards.
GTTCTAATGACCATAATTTAAATAGTGGTTCAGCAATTTATTAAATTAAAAAAATGCCATAGTTCAAGTTCAACATTTTATTGGTGCAAACATATACATGTTTATTGCCATAAATGCAAAAAGAAAGTTCTATTTATCCTGTTATAATGATTATGTAAATGGGTATAGACTTATCTATAACTGTTTTAGATACATCTGTTTGTTTCATTCCAGGACTCAGCAACTGCTGTGGAAGAGGTTGCATCTGAATAAGGACACACAGTGGATCCATTGATCTGGAGAGTGTTAGTAGTTCTTTTATTCATTGAGTTGCCTCACTTTCTCCTGTAGCTATGTCAATGTAGTTCTGTAGATTTATCAGTCTTTTTCATAAATCTCTCACAAACATGGTCATTTGGGAATGCAAGTCAAGTGGCAAATTGAATTTCTTTTCTTTCTTTTTTCTTCATCCATTTATTAAACTAAGTTTATTTTTTGTCATTTTGATTCTTAAAGTGCTGTTTATTATAACAATAAATATTATCTTCTGGAGCATCCAACCAGTTGACGTGCAGCATGCTAGTGGTTCAAGTCAGACATTGACTAATGCTCCTAGCCCAGCTCTGGGTCCGATCCCTGGTCACAACATATCAATGTCATTAAAAATGGTAGTAGTATAGCTCCCTTGCTAATGCTCCAGCATATATTATGGTACTTCCACAATTGGTTGGTACAGTGCCAGGATAATGTGACTGGGTGTGGTATCATACTAGGTGTTAATGGCATGCTATACACTGTATCTGCTCTTAGTGGAGACTGTCTCCAGATAACTGTTTGTGGGATAATAAATCCAATAAACAAACAGTTGCAGTGTTACACCACCATATAGACTCGCACTCTTCTTCCAGTTAAGTTTTGCTGTAATACAGTATCCATCTTAAAAGCATGTGACCAGAGTGGACACTTTCTGACATAGAGAATTTTATAGTTGGACTTATCATAAAAGGAAATTTTAAAGGGTCTATAAACAAGATTTTATAAGAACTATGTTCACTTTAGTGTGTTGACATTTTCAGCCTCAAATGCTAATTTCAACTGATGCAGTGCACAAGCTGTCATTCCAATACATATATGTTTACGAAAATTCCCCATGCCATATTTATATAAAGCAAATATTATGTGAGACAATTTAAAAAAACAAAAACAATTATGACAAAAAAGGATTATTAAAAATGGTTTGTTCATTTCTGTTTTGGTTCTGACTATAATCTAGTGTAGCAGATATACTATGAACCGTATTACAAATTGATGATGGGATGATTGAGCATCATTGTATTAATCACAATTGGGTCTCTACATTGACCTAGCAGCCATTGGACAGAAAATGTCAGACATGTTTCCGAACCCCTTTTTTTGCAAAATGTCATCATGATAAAAAGACAGAATAAACAGTGAAATCATCCAAGAGAGATTGAACAGATGTTCGTAGCATTTACCCTAGATAATTTTGCAAATACAGGGCACTCGTTTGGCTGTTTTTGGGGCCGAATATCGGCCCCATTCCCCTATCAAAATAGTATGTTTTTTCCCCTATCTATGAAAAAAATTCCCCTCGAAAATGAAAAAAACAAACAACGAAAGGGTCGCCCGAAAATACACATAAAACTTTTCGCGAACATTTTTGAGTACGAAACCCATATAAAAACACCGTTTTACTGCGCATGTCTCGGCTTAGGTTGACACGTTTATTTACCGATAACGACTGTGTAAGAGTCTAATTAAAAGAATCCTTCACGAGTAATTTCCCCTGACAAATTTGGAGTTCTCAGATATGGCCGTTGTAAACAAAAATGTCGCACAATCAAAAGCACTATCGTAAGAAGATCACTTCAAAAACTTCAGAAAATTGCAAAAAAATCGATTTCCTCTTTAAACAGCAGTCACTGTCTTCGATCCCAGAACCTACTATATCTAGTATTGAAAATGACGTAAGTGAAGAGCCCTGTACAAAAAAACAGAAAGCAGACGTTAGCAGTAGCATTTCTTATGAATCTTCTGACAGTAGTACTGATTCAGACTCCGAGTCCGATATTGAGACTGACGTTGCAACAAGTAATAATGAAAAATGTGTAATGGTGCCAGACAACAGTCTTTTTGATACCACACGGTATGAAAGTACTTTTAAATGGCTGTACTATAGTGCCTCAAAGGGGGGTTACTGCTGCAAATATTGTGAATTCATGTACAGTAGTTCCATTAATTAAAATTCCCCTTTTTGTCTTTTTTTTCTTAAAACGACACGAAATTCCCCTTCCTGAGGGTATGGGTACCTGTCCCCAAAAGCTGTCTAGTGCCCTGAAATATACTGACAATACTTAGACTCTTTAAAGGGAAATCAAGGTCCGTACTCCTCAGCCCCTCACCACATTGGTCGAGTCCCGGGCGAAACAATAACTTTTCATGTGGTAAGTTTTTTCCAGCTAACCTGTGGTGGACCAGTGGTTCTGCCCAGGCATAAGTCTGTGGTCTTCCTCCACCATTAATTGACCAGTATGTCTATAATTGTGTCAGTGCAATGCAACAACAACAAAAAAAAAGGTCTGTAAATATATGTGGGAATAGCTACTTCATCTACTTAATCATCTTTTCTGACATTTTTACTTGTCTTAGTTGATACTAGCCTATGCAGCATTTAAAGAATCATTTAGATCTTGGGAAGAGTTTATCATTAGCTAGTCAAGCACCAATTGAACAGTTTTGAACAAACAGTGTGGATCTTAATCGGAATTTTTTGCACCAGTATATCCATAATTAGGAGGGGTTTTTTTATCAGGGTAAGGGACAGTTTCGTAACCATGTGTGAAGTCTGATAACAGCAAATATCCAATTAGTGCAGCTGTGATGTTCACACTGCAACTTGTTGACTTGCCTTGTACACAAAAACGAAAACAAGCTATTTGTTTGTGCCAATTTTTGTAAGCAATTGATCTAGAAACCATCGGGCTATTAATAGGGGGCAAGAATTACTTAATTGTGGAACAGTCCATGTCCAGCTTTGGTGTGAAATATCCTTGTGTGTATGTATGTTCGATGGTTTAAATTGGAATCATACAATTGTAAACAAGTAAACAATGAGCATTCATATTCTTCATTTCAAAAACATGAAATACATGGCACAGAAGATTGACATAATTGTTAGCAATAGGGTACATTGGTTAAATGGAAATTTTCTTCATTGTCAGTTTATGTCCAAGGTATTCCAAACAGTAGGGAGGTCCTTTAAGTTGGAATTTCTGGACTTAATTGCCTGGTCTTTTGTACATATTGCAATTACAAACAGTGAAATGTCTGACTTTTGCATAAATATTTGCTTAAATTTCATTTAAATAGAGATGTGTTATTTACAAAAGAATATGGAAGTGTTTGTTGATGATGGTTAACCTTGGTATCACAAGAAGAAAGAAAAGTCAACATACACTCCAAAGAGCACAAGCATTTATACCAAGTAAAACAAATGAAAGGACCTATTTACACTTAGGGATTATTCAGGGGAGACTATTCATTAATGTCTCATTGACCCATACATGGTCCCAACTGTTATTCAAACAAACTTATAATTGCCAGTTGAAACTCAACAAAAACAGGTTATGTATATTTATTATGTAAGTTGTTTGGAACCATTATGCCAGTCAAAATTTATAATGAATCTTCATTGGACAAACATCAATCAAAGATTGGTCACACAGTAGATCATTGGACAGCAAAGCGAAGGGTTGTTTTTTTAATCTTAAAAAAACAAGATTTTCTTTATGTCTTTTTATGCTGGTTAGCATGGTAAACTGCTCCATAATTTATCAAAAGATAGGTTGTCTAGTATTGTTTTTAGAGCAGGAATCTTTTATAATGTTGACCCATGAAGTGTTAAACAATACAGGTATATCTGCAAAGGTTATTATTAATTTAAACAGCATATTTATTTTACTAGTTTAAATAAAACATTGGTGTATTTAGATGCCCTGTGCATGCAGTTAGTTTAAACATATTTGACAAGCTGCAATGTACCTCCATGCTTTAAACATAGAAATAATTTACATGTACTGTTAGTTAATGACAAATTGCTGATCCATAACTTCCAAACTTGTTACCTTGTTGGCATTTTCACTTGCAGACATATTTCTCAGTTGAGGTTTTGCAAAATCTCAAAATTTTGCGCAAGATTTATTTTTTCTATTTCAGTGTGTCTAACTTAGCACAATTACTTATTTTTTAGTAACAATTTATTATTTTGAATAGTAATGCCACAGTTATGTGTACAGTACAGTACAGTCAGATGATGGAATTATGTAAATGATCAGCTTGCAAAGCTTGAGTTTGAAATGAGCTCAACAGAGAAAATTTTCCAAGACAAATTCATCCATTATTTTTTGTACTATATTGCTTATATGCCTTATTTATTAAACACACTGCAAGTTGTTTAGTTGTTGCTGGTATTTAGAATTCTAGTCATTGGTGGGCCAGATAGTCTTTATAGTAACAGTATTTGTAATAAAAGATGTATGTTTAGTTTATTTACTGTTATATTTAATCTGGTTAAAATAAAAAGATGATTCATGAGAATCTTGTTGTTGTTTTTTTATGTAAAATATTTTTATATTAATAAGATGAAAATCATGAACAGCTTGTCCAGCCTTTGTTTAGAGATAAAAGAAAAAAAGCAAGTAAGTGGTCGAAATGGCCCAATATTTTCCGGGGGAAAAATGTGTTTACTTATTGTTTTCCATCGACAATTAAAGACAAAAACATCATTTTTTCATCAAATAATTTGCATTTTGGCTTTTAAGACATCCAACTAGAAATAGATGCAGTCATACAATTCTGTGATGGGACCATTTTCACCACTTTGTTCTTTTTGCTACTCACCCTCAATTTTAAATCAATTTTAAGCTACACTACATGAATAGTATTGAATACGTATATAGTTATCATGAAATGTGTTTACTTATTTGCCACAAATAAATTTAATGGCGATTTTACAGAAAATGATAATTTTATGGGAGTTTAAATTATACAGGGGAAATAACTTTACAATTCTATATCCATGTGATTATGTACCTTTCATTGACTTTCTCTAAGAAACTAATGTCTATTGTGCATATACGAACACGAAAAAAAAAATTATTCAACAGTATCTTTTATGTACATGTATTATGGCAAAATAATAATATTAGTGATCGGTTTGTTTTGTTTTTAACGCATTTGAATTTGAACAAGTCCTTTTTAATAATTTGCTAAAGTCCAAGTTAACTGTGCAAGTATATGTGGTTGTTAACAAAAAGCTATGGAAGCACTGTATAGATTAATCTTGACTTGTAGCTTGTTTGACAGAAAGTTTGCGACAGTACACACACGCACGCAAACCCCTGCGCGCGCTCACACACACGCACACACATACATAATAAAATGCTTGGATCCGCTTCATTATGATATCAACACGGCTCAAGAGCCAGTAAAGGTAATATTATGATTCAATAAACGAATAATTATTATAAAATGCAATAGCATTCAATTTTATCCAAAGACAAAGCTGGACAACTTTACTGTCAAATGTCGTTGAATATTTGAAGCGTTTCGATATGTGTACATGTTTCATCATATACAGTCCTAGTCCAATCAGTCAGACTGTGTTGGATTTGAAGCTATTTTTATCAGGTCAAAGTCAAACTACAAAGAAATATAAAATGTGATAAATCAGATAAAATGTGAAACATGTTTATGCGTCGTCTATTAATGAATGACGGTTACAGAGCCAATATCCAACTTGCAACTCCGCAATCCAGGCACTTTTCTGCCATTAGCTTACGCACTTACGCACTATCACTAAGAAAGTCGATGCCTGACCCGGGTAAGGAATGATATATTTTATTTCTTTAGTTTCTATGTTATAAAATCTTATTACCACACTAATCAAATTGAAAAGGTTTAAAATGATTAAACTTATACACATCGGGATTTTAGTCGTTCATATTTTGCGTTTAGTTCCTCGCATGTCCGTATTTTAAAAGAACCGAATATATTCAAAAGTATAGCTACAAAGGTTATTTCCCTTGTAATTCCCGCGCCTGCCTCAACCCCTCACCGCTTGAGTACGAGCCCCGATCGGGGCGAGAACTTTCATGCGGGAGGTCTTCCAGCTAACTTGCGGTGCGCCAGTGGTTTTACCCGGACTTCAGTCTTCCCTCCGCCAATTATTAGCTGGACGACGCCAATATGACCATAACTGTGTCGGTGTGATGTAAGAAAAAAAAACACATCGCGAAACAATAACCCTACGCAGTCAGTGAATCTAAACACCCAGTCTACATTTAACATGTGAAAACTGGACCAATGTTGTTTTTTTAACGGCTCTTGACATGTCTTATTAATACAGTTGTTTATATCTCCAGGATATAAAAACTTTTATTACAGACATGGGCTGAATATGAGTACTCTTGACAACAAGAAAAGTGCACGTGTGGCACGATCTTCTCTTTCTCCGTATCAAACTTTCATTGTGTTGAACTGATTTTTTTTTTTTTTTGCAATATATTGATTTCTTTATTATGTCGGTAATTGATTAATAACTGGATAGACTTACCTCGTTTAAATAATTTCACTAGATTAGCTGGATAAGGTGTTGACATGCAAGTAGGCGTTGCACAATCCGGAGAGTGTTGACTCCAGTTACGGGAGGCCCTGGATTCAAAGCAGGGTCCCGACGCACCAGACTTGTTAAAATGTAAGTGGCGTAGCTGCATTTCTTATGTATGTGCAAATATAAGGTAGTTTGTGGATTGGATAATGTGACTGTGTGGTATCATGCCAGCCTGCCAGGTTTTTCAGCTTGCTCCTAACAGTGAAGACATCACTCATCTGCTTCGAGAAGACATCGTCTACGGATAACTGTATGGTGGGACGATGAACAAATAAATACATAATTATAACAATAATAATGCAACATTTTGGACCTTTGCAATGTGGTGGTAACAAATCGGCTATTAAAAACCCGGACCTTATAACAAAACGTTAAATAGATTAATCATGAGATAGAGGGATTTAGGATTAGACGGCATTTTTGCCGATACCGTGCAGCGACATTTCTATGATTATATATAGCACTGGGGCACTTATGAGGTGCCCAGGGACTGAACCCGGCCGGTCCATTATACTGGCACCGACGAGTCAGGCGTTATGCTGTCCACTTAGCCCCGAGCGTTAGGAGGGAAGCCACTACTACCAACTTTTAAGTCTTTGGTTTGACCCGGCCGGAGCTTAAATCCACGACCTCCCGATCCGCAAGCCGACGCTCCACCACCTGAGCTATTGCGGCCAGTCCCTGAGATAGAGAAAAATGCTATGACAATTTAAGGTGTTACAGATAGTTAAATTTCTTAACAGAACTAACACATAATGTATTAATCTAGCCATTTCGTTTCTTATAGTTGTTCCACATGCACGTTGTATGTCTACGTACCTTATACTTTAAGGTAAATGAATCAAGACTGGCGAAAACCGGACACATTTTCGGGCGTCGTCGTCCTTATGCATAAGTGATAAAGCTGCTGTCCAACCATTTGCCAGTATCACATGTAATACTGTCTTACCCATGTTTGGGGGAATTCAGACTTTATTTCTGGAAAAAAAATCAAAATTTTTAGTCTAAGAAAAGGATGGGATGGGATTAGCAGGCATTAGTTTCAAAATATTTAACTGTGCAGAGTGGTCCAGATAGGAAATATATTGGTAAGTGGAGTGTGATGCCTCACTTTTAACATAGATGTAGGACACCAATCAACAGCATTATGTGGAATTTTTTGGGGCAGCAATACTTTATTTTGATGTTTGGGAGTGAAAAAATGGCACAAAACTTTTGGATTCCACCTTTAATAATGGTCGCTATAAAGTTCATTTCTGGCCAATTCACTTCGTACTAGGATTGCAGTTAGCACGTGATAAGATGTAGTGGATTAGGGGGATGCCCCCCCCCCCCCCCACCCCAACCAGGTAAATAAGTAGAGTTGTGAAAACACATACATGTTAGCTTACATGTAAATACTATGTATATATTTTCTGGATCCGCTCCTGAGAGCAGCGTGCAAGAACCATAACTCATACTTATTCAGTTTTGAAATACACCCCTTTGTTGATTGCGTTTGTACGAGACCTATCTTGGCTACAACGCGACGGGTTTTCTCCAATTCGGAAAGTGTAGCACATGATTAAATAAAGTACAAAGCGAAAGAACAATAACTCTTGTCTCGCCAGTTTTGGTTAATTATATCCCTTTGTTGATGATGTTTGTTCGAGGTCATTCTCTTGCATTTATGTTTAACGAAAGATAGCTCTGCTTGGCAGTATGGTCGTGAGCATGACTTTTATTCGTAGGTTGTTGTCGTTTCATACTTGGGAGTTTTTTTTTAATGGAAAATCTACATGTATATGCTGGGCGCATTTGTCAAAACAAACATTCATTTATTGTTTCTGTCATAAAAATAGTGCGAAAAAACGCATTTACCTCTTGTTGTCAATTAAACTTGTCCGGTTATCACCCAGTCTTAACGAATGTATCGTGACTTGCCTTCTGATCCCGGAATGCAAACCAAATCTCCGATACCGGGATTATCCCCCAACCTGCTACAGTTTAAGTCCATACAAGATATTTGCTACATGCATTTAACGGCAACTAACGCCATATTGATAAAAATACTTCAGAAAAAAGTACAGATCCTGAGCAGATTATTCTCCGATAGTCTGGTCTGTATCTACTCTGTTTGCTTATAATGTTCAAGACCTGCTTTGCAGGGTTAAAGCTGGCGGATTTAACCCATGGATAACCTGAAACAGGCTTAATATTGAAATGCATAATCTCACATGTGTTTAAACATTGACGTAGACTGACAACTGGTTTGGAGGCCCAGTCAGGGAGTCCTAGGTCAGCGGGTTGTTAAACACGAATTTTGTCTTTGAAATACAGCGAAGTGACATAGTTATGATCATTGTAGCAAAGTCCAGCTACAAATAGGGGGAGGAAGACTTCAAACAAACAACTAGCTAGAACCACCGGAACACAGCTTGAAGACCTCCCCACATGGAAGTTTTCACTCCAACCGGAACTCGAACTCACGAGAGGCCAAAACGTCAGATGGGTTTCAAGTCGGCGACTCTACTTCTCGGTCCCTTTGATAGTTGTGTATGTCGTTTACGCATACGCTGGTGCCTTTACTGTAATTGCATGCTGTTAAGACATAAATAGTGCAAGGTAAAATCGCATTATGCTGACACCTCCCCCTCCCAGTACTGCTATCAGGAGGTACTATTATAGCAAGTTCCCTTGCTTACTTTCAGCAAATGTAACGACAGTCCCATGACTGGTTGGTCGAGTGTCCCGAAAATATTACAGGCGTTGCATCAAGCCAGGTTTTTATGTCATGCCTTAAACAGTGAAGGCGACACTATGTCTGCTTCAAGAGAACACCGTCTCCGAATTACTAAAAGATAGTTGGTGGAACAATACCTCCACCACACCCCCAACCAACAACAACAAACAAAAAATCCTGAAAAACCCGTTACCATGACATAGATTGATATAATTGTACGTATTATTTTGGTATTAGCTTCAGTAAATACAGGATTGCCGTTTTTTATACCAACAAATGAACATTCATTTGAATGTAAACTTTAAAAAAAATGTGAAAGCGTACATCTAACAGAAATTAACATCGTTATGTTCGTATATGCAGTGCAACACATTACTTTTACGAATTTAATATTGTGACTGAATACTTAAAGAAAAAACATACATAAGTATAAACAATTAAAATAGTTAGATATCACATTTATTTACATAAACGTGATCACATTATGCATGACTAGAACAGTATTGGACCCTTTTCTATCGCCAGACAGTATGTCAAATAAAATCGTATTTTAAAAGAACCCATTTTTAAATAGCTATTTAGTACGAGTGTCCATTCATGGGTTCAAGGGTTCAACAGTGCAGAGATTTTATCTGAATTGATTTCTAAGGGTCATCGGATGATTTAGATCAATACTATTGTTGATAAGGAAAATATTATACAAAACTAGTTAAACACGATCTTGTTTATTTATATAAACGTTTTTGGGTTCATTTTTGTATAGACGCACTAAACTTTATAGTTATTTTGAGTCCAGAAATTCAGAAATCATATTCAGAATAAAAAAAAGGAAAACAATAATTAAATGACATAATGTATTCTGCAAAAGCGACTTTGACAACTAGATGACATAGTGAGGATGAATGTTAACATAATTATATGTATATATAAAAGTGTAACATCTAAAGGTTTAATTATGTTAGAAGGTGTGTATATGCTGATAAAAAGATAATAGTTTGTAACAGTGACTTTTTGTTAAAATGCTAAATTTTGCTGACCTATAGTCAATATTGGATTCAGAAATTTCCTTTGTTCAAAAGATTTTACGCGAACAAGCTTTTTCTTTAAAATATACAATGATTGTGTTGTAAATAATCACAAGCATCACAACGGTTTTTAACTAGTTGAGCTATTTTATGCTAAAAAATCAAGTATATATAAGAATTGCGAATGTGGAAATGTACGTCGACAGAAAGCGAAAAACTGACATGCTTGATGGTTTTGCAACAATTTAACGACGTATGACGTACCAATCGTAACTGCTCGACTATCTCCTGAATCTTCGTAGAAATGGCTAAGGTGTTCCGAATGAAGTGCGTGGGGGTGCCGGTGTGTGTGTGGGGGGGGGGGGACGGGGGGGGGGGCGGGGGGGGGGGTCCAAGTCATTTTAATCAGTTTCAACGTAAAATTTACTGTCACACATGCACTATTATGTATCGCTATTACATGTAAATAATATAAATGCATACTATTTTGTTTATATTAAAATATATGCATGCCATTGTCTACACGATATTTATTGTAATAGTCCGAATGTTTGCATAAACATCAATACTTTATAGCATATTGTTATACTATATAATTACTAAATCAATCATGCTCTATTCACATTTAACTTTGTATTCGGCGCTGTATGAACTGTTAAGTGTCGATGTGCCGTAAAACCTAAAAAAAAAAATAAATAAATACTAAACCAAAATGGACGACTGGTAAACCAGACCATAAATTATACAGGCAACTATATGTTAATTATATAATAACCCTTATTATTGTTATTTTTAGGAGGACAAAATTTTATTTGACATTACATATTCTATGACGTCAAAGTATGCGAAGACTATACATCGGTTTAACAAAGTTTTGCTTTTAGGCGCATTTATAAAATGCAGTTGCACCAACTGTGTCCAAAATGCTTTTACAGTGCTCCCTCTCTTAAGCAAAATCAAGCGGAAGGAGAGAATTTAGTTGCTTAAGAGAGGTAGTTGCTCTAGAGAGGTAACCCTTACACATGTGTATACATGTATACATGTACAGGTTTAAGTATTTTAGTATCGGTAGAATTAAATGTTTCAAATCCATTTTATGTTATTTTCTTCAGTAATTTGCTTGGCTTTGTTTCCATTTATTTAAAAAATAAAAAAAATAAAAAATATTTTATCCTATTTAATAAACGTCTTTTATATAGTTAATTGTATTGACTTGCACTATATTAAATGGTTAAGAATTATTATTTATTGTTATTATTTTAATCTGTTGTACTTTTTCTATAAATATTTCATATTGTTTTGATTTTAACAGCTAATAATAACAAGACCAAACAACACATTCAAACATGTATTACAATTTAAAAATAAGTTGTCAAAATGATAAATTGTCGGGAAAAAACTGATAAAGCAATATAATGTGTATTGTATGTGTTATTATTGTTTCTTTATATGGCATTTTTAATAATTTACTTTATAATATCTGAACGCAATAGTACATGTAGGTAGGAATTAACAGAACTATCATGTCACCATGAAAGCAATCAGCATTGCTATCATAAATCAACACATAGAAAACCATGAATACCTTTACAATTGTAAAGATTGTATTTATTTTAAGTAACTCACAAGCCGGCTATTATTTGTACGAATATAAATTTTACAACCTTCTTTTATGGGCCTCAATAAAAATCTCTTTGATCCGCCTATTATTTCAAACATTAGGGATTAATTAAACCTTCACTAGGCGGAACATTCGTAGACTTATATACTAACACAGAGTAGCAGTACATTATGCTAACCCCCGCCGAACTATGGGGATAATAGAATGTTCAATAGCAGTCTTTTGTTGTATTATCAATGAAATTTGAGTTACGCTAAATTTGTAAATATGGCAGAAAGAGATATCGACAAAGGTTCCTCCTTTAACCAAACAGCCTATTCAGAGGTGGAGAAAACTTCAAATACGCCCCACGATACTGTAGAAGGCAGCACAATACACGCCGAGCCTCGAAACGATATCGCCATCGGTTCAAAATCATCGAGTGGAGAGGATGTGAATATAAGTGAAAAAGTTCAACACGAGCAGGATATAAGTGACAGAAACAAAGAATCAGAAGTTTTTTATAAGCAGGGTGTAACGCGTGCACAAGAGATCATTTCTAGTGAAGAAACGAACGAAAACAGTTTATGTCAAGATATAGGAGTAAAGGAATCACAAAAGCACGAAAACAACACTGAAAATAGCGCTGAAAGTGAAAATAATATAACAGCTTCTGCGCAAAAGAACGAGTCATCTGTCAGTGAATTGGATGCTGATTCGAAATTACAAGAACAGTCTGGTAGTAAAACGGCTAGTCCAGAGCCCGTAGAACAGTATACTGTGACTGGAACGGAAAAGCCAGCTGACGTACAAATCACTGGCGATAAAGGTAAAACACACCCGGATGAAGATTCAGTTGAGGTAAAAGTAGAAGTTGACCAGACCCAAAAGGAAAATATTGTAAAAAGACAAGTTCCAGAAAGCATAGAGGCACTCACTGGCGACGAGCCTGGGATAGTAAAAAAGGACTACCCGGAGTTAAACAGGCAAGTCGCGACTTCTCATTCTACGAATAAGCCGTCTTTTGTAGAACCAAACAACGAGGTTGAAGATAAAAGTAGCATACATATTTCGCCGGATATAAAAGATAAAGACACAGATCTTCCTCCTTTAGAACATAACTTGGATGAAAAGACAATTACTGAAGATACTGGTAAAGCAAAGGAAGTGCATGAAGCAAGTGCAGGTAATAAGGATCTTTCTGTTGACATTGACAAAAATATCAAATTGGATGAGGACAAGCTTACTGAAAATACAGTAAATGTTTCAGAAGAAGAGAGTTCAACTGTGAAGCTTAATGGCAAATTAACCACAGATGAAACAAGTGCCGTAGATTCATGTGCAAATGGTAATATTCGAGATAGTAATAAAGTACAACAAGAAAGTGTAGGCATTAATGATAACACAGAAACAAAAGTCGATGACTCTGACAAAGATACCAAGGAAAGCCCCCAAACAGACACAAATTATCCAGACGATTTTGATGAATATGACGACGAGACAGACCTGGTAGGACCTGATAAAGACGGACAAGAAACGAACAACAATCCTGAAGGTTATCCAACCGAAGAAGGAACCTCTAGGAAAGGTGACATAGTAAGCTGTCCAGTAGAAGAGACTCTAACAACCGTCATCATTGACGAAGACGGCATACCTCAGTTGACTGTGACCACAGTTCCCGATCGACCCCCGTCTTCCCAAGAGTCAGAACAAGACGCCGAAGACACGCCTGGAGAGTTAACAGAAGCAGCATCAGATAATAAGAACAACTCCGAAGCCGATACCAATGTCGCTTTGCATGGTGAAAATATTACCGATGCTCCAATTGAATGTGTAATTAAGACTGTGAATGATGTAAATAACGACAATAGCACAAGAAGCCAAGAAGAAACCAAGAATACAAACAATAAGCCTTCATCTGCTGAAAATAATCAGGAAGGTGATAACAACAGCGACACTCTGCTTATTAAGTCAGATCCGGATCAAACAAATATTGATTTAAGTAAACAAACTGCTGAAACTGAAGGCGAAATCACTGGCAAAGACAAGCAGTCACCAGCAATGGCTGAAGGCTCGAACAATAAGCAGAATATTCTCTCCTCGACAGCTGACAAGCCAAAGGAAACTACAAGTGAGAGCCAATTGAACTCCAATTCAAGTGGCCATGAGAATTCGAATATCGATCAACAGGGCGACAGCGTAGAGACAGTGGAATCTTCCAACGTTATGTCGGATCGTGATAGCAGCGAGTCGACGAACGGTAGCCGTGTTGAAGAGAGCAATAAATCTCCCAATAATCTAAATAACGAAGCCCTGACAGGTAGCAATACTACTGGGGCCGGGTCAGATCAATTGATAATTGATAAGGATAGTGAAAGGGTGTGTGGACAACACGATGGTGACAATGACGGTGTAAACGGGGAACCTGTTCAAGGGAATAGTGAGAACAGTCGTGACGGCGATCGGTTTGAACCTGCAAATAAATCTCTTGGAAAGATGGATTCGAAGGATTCGAAAGAACCAAGTACTAACGAGGGCAAAAAAGCGGACTCTGGGGAAGATAAACAGATTCCAACGAATGATGATAAGCAGGAAGAAAAGAAAGCAGAGGAGGTTAAAGTAATCAGTCCATTGGAACAATTATTGCAAAGAAATGTAACAATTGATGGTAGCACGGAAGCCATTGATAAGCTGGAAACAGATGTTGTTAAGCTCTTAAAGAGCATGAAAGACGTTATGAAACATTATTATGAACAGTTAAAGATGCAGTCGTTAAAGGATTTCACTGAGGATCTTGGTAAATTCCGGGGTGATTTTGAGTCCATAAATGACGCATTCAGGCGCTGCAGCGCAATGTCAAGTAAGGTTAACACGTGTCTTAAGGAGCTTAAAGTCGCTACTGATGACGTGAAGATGCAGATTAACAGAAAGTTTCAAAATGAGGATCTTAACACGTGGATAGACCAATCACCTGAACAAGAAAAAGGTATGTGTTGCTCGATTTTCAGTCGCATAACAAAATTTAGTTCGGAAAAAATAGAAAACAGAATAAGAACAGCTTAAAAATTATTCTCATCATAAATACATCAAAATTTATTTAGTATATTGTGGCTTTTTATGTAAGTTATATAATTACAAGTACAGTCAGTAAGGCGATTTTCTGGGCTGGGTAGAGCCATAGACGCATGCCGAGTCAGTAGCAAGGATTCCTTAGATATTTTTTCAGAACTTTTTCTCAAACTCAAGCATTGCGGGCTAAGCTGAGGATTCAAACTCGACCGATCGGACCGCTAAGACAACATAGCCGGGTTGTGTGGGGCCAATCTTTTATTTTCTTTAGCTGTTTTGTTAGTTAAATTAGTGTGACATTAAAAGAATAATAGGAAAACAGCAAGTGCACGCTGTATTTTAGGCTAGGAATTAAGTCAATTTATGAGTTACCCTTTTAGTAATTTAAATAGGGCGTCCCTAAACAAGCGGTTAAAGTCACCGAACGTGGATGATTTTGGTCTTCTTCCACTGATAGTTAGCCAGACCTCGCCATTATAATCATAATTGTATCGGTTTAACAGACATTGTACATACTTGTAACAGAAAACCAACATAATTAAAAAGTAGGCTAGGCTTATATAATCCAAAGCTTATATAATCCAAAGCTTCACATTAAAACATTTAATTACGTTATTAGTGCCTATTATTGTCGTGAGTTTCACGTTTTCCGGACTCATGTAGGGAATTGTTGTGTTTACATGTTGCCTTCGGCTTATTTCCAATCCCATCCGAAAACATCGAGTTGAAGGGTTAAGTTGACATGTGTACAATTAATTGCTTATCAATGGCGCTTGATATGAAATGATACCATACCTATACACCTGACAACCAAAGCATGCGTGCCATTATTTCTAAATATGACGGTAGTGGCATTAAGTGAGGATTTATTGGGTTTTATTGATGGTGATTTTGCTGGCCAACTTTTCATTTAAAGCACAAGCACAATGATTTGTCTTAGTACTGCAGTTGATATAGCGTTAGTCTCATGGAATTGGGGTGCCCGGGTTCAAACCCAGTCCGTGGGACATACCAGTCTTGCAGAATAGAAGGAGAATAGCGCCATTGCAAATGCTCAAGCAGATACATGGGTATTTTAACATCTGGTCGGCCTGTAAGCTAGATAATGTTACGAGTTATGGTATCGTGCTAGCTGTTCATGACTTGTTATTCACAGTCAATACTGCACTACTCAGCGTCCGTGGTCTCTAGGTTAAGACGTTGGACTCCGGATCGAAGGGTCCCGGATTCGAGCCCCAAAACTGACCACGTGATGTTAGTCCTTGAACAAGACTATTTACTGCACATTGCTCCAGGTTCTCAGAACCTGAGTACTGGTTCTACCTAGGAATTGGGCAGTCGAGAGGGATTAATATACGCTGAAAGAACTTGTTTCCCAATCGACTATAAATCAATAGGTTTAAACTATATAACGCAGCACTATATTCTTTAAGTGAAAACTGTCACTTGATTACTTTAGAAAAGACATGTAAAATGTCCTCGGGTAATATCTTTTATCCATTTAGTATACGTTATATGCTTAAAATGTAGATGATGAAATTGTTTTACATATATATTAAAACAGTTCCAATTATAAATATGTATCAATTATAAATCTGTTCTAAACGCTTTTGATTAATCAGTTGAGTAATATGTTTAATTATGAATTAATTAGTTGTATTTTTAGGTGAGTCACGTCTTTATATTTACAGCATTGACATCTGTGCAGACTATTTTCTGTTTTCTTTGCTTTTAAAATGAATACGGTTAAATGCAATGCAGGCCATGGAAATATCGAAATTATCATGTATAAAACATTGTTTTTTTTTATATTTTATTTCATATTTTCATATATTTGGTTTTTTAAAGGTTATATCCGACAATGGGGACCAAAATAACCAATTAAGTCATTGTTTCCTAATAAGGTCCTACAGAATGCCGTTCATTGATGCCATAGATCTGTGTGAACAGTGACGAATAAATCCTAACACATCATTGCAAACAGTTCCGTATCTGAGCCACGCTGCACTGTTAGTTATTTTTAAACTGAGAAAACCACGTGACAACTTATTTTTGAGGTCACGTTACATCGTCATCCGGGTAATCCGCTCTAATGTCGATATATAGTTTTAACAGAGATGGCTTATTTATAGATTTTTTTTTCGCGATCTGTACAATCTTGCAATATAGGTAGCGTTCAAAATTATAGGATTTGCCGGCATTTTTGCCGATACTGTGCAGCGACATTTCTATCATTATAGCACAGGGGCACTTATGAGGTGCCCAGGGACTGAACCCGGCCGGTCCATTATACTGACACCGACTAGTCAGACGTAATGCTGTCCCCTTAGCCTCGGGCGTTAGGAGGGAAGCCACTACTACCAACTTTAAAGTATTTGGTTTGACCCGGCCGAGGTTTAAACCCACGTCCTCCGGATCCGCCTTTAATTAGACTGAAGTATGAGGAATAATGCGCATATTTCCCAAAGCAGTGGTAAAATATTGTTATATGCATTTGATAAAGGCAAACTGTCGGATACCATCCTAAGCAACTTAAAAAACAACAACAGAAAATCCTTTTGCTTTTAAGTCAAATAAAGATTAATGAATGGGTTTGCAAGTATCACTGCTTTTGTACAGTGACAATAGCAATTGGAATGTTGATGAACCGTTCTAAAGTAACATTTTTATATACACATCATGTCAAAAGAGTCATTAAATACACACGTGTTTGTGTAAACATTTGTGTACACAACAGTGGCGAATTGCGTTCATTAGGGTTTGACAACCATATTTGCAACGTTTGAAATACATTGAATCTACACGCTTTAAAATTATTCTATTTGTATTTCAAATCAACTTCTTTGGCCAAGTGTTACACGAATTCTTTTAATAATCTAGTTAGAGCCTTCCAGTTATCCTGCTGTGCGCCCGTGGTTCTACCCAGACACCACCAGTTATATGGCCGTTGCCAATTTCACCGTTATTGTGTTGACAGTGCAATTTAACAACAAGACAAAGTAAAACAAACAAAAACACAGCAGCAACAACAACAAACAACGCAAAACAATTCTAGTTGGCAACCTTACCTCAAAAAGAAATGTGACTATATCACTTTCATATTTCAATTTTATTTAAACGAAATTGTTTCGTAAAACGCGTATAGGAACATATTTGAGCATGTTTAATTTTATTTTTGTTCAGTTATTGTATTTGTTTATACGTTCTATTAAAACGTAAAGCGTAAAATTAACAGCCCAAACTGGTCATTTGTGTCTACTACCATGTACACAAAGACATTCCTAGCCACAGTCTATACTATGCTATTATCATATCAAAATATAAATAACAAACACAAGATATTTGTGTGACCAGACGTGACGTATTTATTTGCAAACACGAGTCGTAGATGTCAATTTTGGCAGCAAAACAAATGGTACACATTTATGCAATTGTAAATACATGTTCTCTCTCCCTAACAGATAATGCTCAACTGCGATAAGACTCGCCCAGGAAAAACCAGAGAATTTTACTCTGGAAACCTGTGCCACACTTGTCACTTGTCCATCGCGGAGTGTGTGGCCTCACTCTGAGCCATCTGTAATGACACTGTAATGCTTTTTTGTATATCATCTGTACACATGATCATTGTTTCATATGTCAATACATGTTTATATATAATATACACATATATATATATATATATATATATATATATATATATATATATATATATATATATATAACGGCCTTGCCAGTGCGAAGTCGTCTGGTAGAATGACCAGCAATACACATTCGACTACCTTATATAAGCTCGTGCGCTATATGCGAATCCAGCAGTAAATATCCGCAACGTTTCAGACAAACATTTCACGCTATACTACGAAACGCGGGAAATTGATATTATATTTGTTTGTTTTGTTTTTGTTACATCGCACCGCAACAATTAGGGTCATATTTACGACATCCAGTTAATATTTGATAATTGAAGGCCCCCGTCTTATGTTTGCACCGAACCAACACATACACCAAGCCTCTGTGGTTTGTAAAGCCTGTAGATAAATGGACTGCTGTATGAGAAGTCCCAGGTTCGAATCCCACAAAGACACGCATCTATTTCCCTTCTACTGCGTCTTAGTACAGCGCTTAAAAATATCGACGATTACGCTTTCCACGTATTTTAAACCACATAACATTTAAATCGTTCATGGAGAAGGTCAGCAATGTGTCTGCGAGGGATATTACGACTTCAAATTGGTATTGATGCAAGTTAATTGGTACCAGGTCATCAGGTCATCTATAAGAGAGCATAATTTAACAAAAACACAGTTATCAATAAAAATGGCCCCTAGGTGAACAAGGCAACCAAATCCATATAACAAACAAAAGGTTGTAATTGATATGTCATACAATTATTGACATAATAGTTTAGCAATAATGCATGAATTATAACGGAGTTGCCCGAGGAGTGCCGATGATTTCATCCTGCTTGTGGGAAATCCAAGAAAATAGTGTATTGTTATTATATTATTTTTATTATTATTATTATTATTATTATTATTAATATTATTATTTTTATTATCATTATCATTATTATTATTATTATTATTATTATTATTATTATTATTATTATTATTATTATTAAATCTCATTTCTAATATAACGTTCATGGTAAGATTAAATAAGTCATTTTTATTTCATTTTTTTATTATTATTCATACTATTATGTAATACTATCAAAATTGGAGACGGTATTTGAAAATCAAAACTGAAGAGGATAGGTAAAAGCTTTCCACGTAAATTGATGAAGTTGACATTTCAGGAGGCAAGTGGTGGCCATCTTGAAAATGGCGGCCATCTTGCATTTTGAGGTGATACGATGTGTGTGGCTTTCGATTATTTGATTGAGCAATTGCGTCCATGCATGTTTTAATGAAACAGTCGGGGAGTTTGCTGGCTTAAAAGCAACGTTAAACTCACGGCTAAATGTCCGGTATTAATCACTTCATTCTGCTTATCATCTGCCAGAGGCGATTATTTATAAATAATTTTATCCCACTTATAGCTTATAAATCACAGCAGTGACCTAGGGTGAAAGCTTTAACATGAAAGCGGTATTTGGCGGTTATATATCTAATCACAGCATAATGATAAGCGGTATAGCGAGAATGGAAGTTATAATGGTTATTAAATTTAAAGGTAACTTATTCTGACGGCTGTTGTCTAAATTTGTCTGGCACAGCGGAGATTTATTAAATATGATAAAGACCAATGTATGCGGTTCCATGTACGGGTGGCCCCGTGTTCGATCCAATAGCAGTTAGATAGCAAAGTCGTTAAAATGGCAGTGGTATAGTCCCCTTGCTAACGAAGCAAATATAAGGGTAGTTCCACAACTGGTTAGGCCGGTGTCAGGATAATGTGACAGGGTGTGGTATCGTGCCAGGTGTTCATGGCATGCTATACGGAGTGAAGGCAGCACAATATCTGCTTCAAGTGGACACCGTCTCCAGATAACTGAAATACTGTTGGTGGGACGATAAACCCAATTAACATAAAGTACGTTATGTATTTAAGGGATTAGGGATTAGCCGGCATTTTGGCCGATACTGCGCAGCGACATTTCTATCATTATAGCACAGGGGCACTTATGAGGTGCCCAGGGACTGAACCCGGCCGGTCCATTATACTGACACTGACGAGTCAGGCGTAATGCTGTCCCCTTAGCCCCGAGCGTTAGGAGGGAAGCCACTACTACCAACTTTAAAGTCTTTGGTATGACCCGGCCGGGGATCGAACCCACGACCTTTCAATCTGCAAGCCGACGCTCTACCACCTGAGCTATTGCGGCCGGTTATGTATTTAATTTATATCCATATATTGTATTATACCGATAATGTCAATATCATAAGAAAATGCCAATAAAATCAATTTATATACATTATTATTCTTCCCATAAAAGTTTCCGTATTTATTTTGCCCTCATAGTCAATTTAAGCCTACAGCGCATCATCTGAATTGTAAAAAAACTAAATTTAAACTACAAAAATCTTCTTTTAAAGTGTTCAGACATAATAGGATAAATTTTCAATGTAGTGAAATAGTGATCATCTGTGTCTTTGTAATAGTTAATAAAGTTGATACAAAAACAAAGTAAAACAAATAAAATCACAGCAACAAAAACCAACAAAAAACAACAACCAAAAAACATCTACAATAACAACAACAACAAACAACGCAATACAATTCTAGTTGGCAACATAACCTCAAAAACAAATGTGAATATATGTATACAAAATTGTTTTGCGTTGTTTGTTGTTATTGTTGATAAATGAATCACATCCATATCTAACTTTTATGTAAACGAAATTGTTTCGTAGAACGCGTATAGGTACATATTTGAGCATGTTTTATTTCATTTCTATTCAGTTATTGTATTTTTGTACGTTATATTAGCCTTAAATTAACAACCCAAACTGGCCACTCATGTCTACTTCTACCGTGTACACAAAGATATTCCTAGTCATGTTATGATTGTTTATTTTGTTTTTGTTACATCGCACAGACACAATTTGCTCAAATTTACGACGTCATCTGTGTCTTCGAAATAGTTCATAAAGTTGATACAACATGTATAAAACGAATCACAACACAATGCAATATGCAGTTCTGTATGGTATACATACAAAGGCTGCACTTGATCGATGAGTCATTGCATACACTTTCACCGCATGAAAAAAAAAAGATACCCATTGCCTATGAAATTTAACTTTTAGCATTCTCACGTACACTTACTTTGTGTTTCGTTTTACAGCTCTTCAACTAGGACATTTCTTCAATGTATTGCCGACATGCTTGTTTATAATTAATGAATAATGGCTGACATTGTGAGACAGGAGTTGGCACCTTTTATTATTCATTATTTGCCGCTTTATCCTGCTCTAGTGAAAGAACAATATTTTTATATACTTAACTCTAGGATTAAAGGAACATTAAATGTAAACGACTTAGCAAATGTTAGTAAAAGAACTGAGGATAATGTACAATACTTGTAACTATGGCGCATAAATACAAACCTGTTCGTTCACATAAACCAAACGAAAATGACAATGCCTGGGACAATTTAAACACATTGCAGTCACAATTTTGGAGTGTTTTAAAAGGTTTTAAATGGTATAATCTTTACCTATTGTCGCACTTTCTTAAAGACAGAATAATTTTATGTATGGCATCCAGCAGGGGTAATTTACCCTTTACGCGCTCAAATCGTTACAGTTCCATGTGTTAGTTCTTTTAACTAGCAATTCTGATGCAAAATAGAACTAGAACTAAGGCAAAACACACACACGACAGATGGTGCAGATCTTGATCGAACAAATTTCGACCGGAAGTCACTGATCAGGATCTATATAATAAACATAATCCTGCTCATTTTAAGCGTATCAAGTTGAGAGAAAATTGCATTTGTTGTGATTCGTACTCTAAATAATTGAAAGGACATTGTAATGACATATACGTACTTAAAAAGGTGCGCAGATTAGCTGATAACATACAGAACAAGGATTTAAAATGAAGACATGTCACGTCAAAATGGTAAAGCAACGTTAACTTTTTGATTGTTTGTTCAGTGAAATGGCCACTGTAAAGGAACTTTCTGTAAATAAGTGGACATCGTAGTTTCCCAATGAAAAAGTACGACTGACTTGTAAAATTTGTTACTGCATACTGTTCTGATAAAAATACCGATTTTTATGTGTTTGTTCATTTTTCAATATATGCTTGAATATTTATGCAACAATGGTCAAAGTGGTCAAAGTGGTAAACGACAGTTTTCCCATAAATCAAAAATACATATAACAATATCTCACCCTTGTTAAGGAGAATCGGGCCATAATGTCTGAAAACTATTTTGAACACAATCTCAATTGTAAGACATTACAAATCGTCAAAGAAATAGCTTTGAATATTCATTCTTTCCAAATTCATCCATAAGTACGACGGGGCTTTCTTGTAAAAATAGATATTGACGTCAGAGCAGATAACCCAGGACATGATATCAAAGGTATCACGTGGTTTTCATACTGGTAGTTTAAGACAAAGTTAACTATTAAGCTTGGCTCAGATAGAAAATACATGTTTGGAATGTCTAGTGGAGTGTTATGCTTCACTTTTCACATATATGCAGGTCTTTTCGCGGGATTTTTCAGGCACCAATAAATTATATAAGAGAAAAAAATATGGTCAAAACTGCCGATACCACCTTGAACTAAGTTTTATCTTAGTTTCTCTTGCAAAGACATGTGGACACAATGGTATGGCACCCTTAAAGGTGGTATCCGACAGTTTGCCTACATCTAATATATGTAACAATATCTGACATCAGTTTGAGGTATCTGTCCATAATTTCTGTCCAAAAAAAAAAAACACGTCATACTTTAGTCTAAGCTTTGACGATTTTCGACTGTATCTCAATTTTAGGGCAGTGAAACTCGTTAATCAACGCTTAAAATGTTCATTCATTTCAAATCTATAAATAAGAACGATTGGGATTCCTGCTAAAAATAGACATCGATGTCACAGTGGATGACGTGGATGAACTAAAAAAAATAGTGGTCACATGGTTTTCTTAGTATAAAAATGGCTAATTGTGCAGCGTGGCTCAGAAAGAAAATACGTGTTTGTAATGACGATTGTGGCGTTATGGTTCACTTTTCATGCAGTTTAGGATATCAATAAACAGCATTTTGCGGTATCTGTTCAGGTAACAATAGTTTATTAAGATGTTAATTGAAAATATTTTTGGTCCAAAATATCGGATGCCACCTTTAAGGGCCGTTCATAAAACTTGGGCAGCCTAAAAGTCATAGTGATGTAGTAAAATAAGAATACCGGGAGCCTAATAGATGAGTTTGATGAATATTGCTTTAAGAGGGATTTAAACAGTGTTTTGTAGAAAAGAATTTGAAATTATTTATGCATGTTTAACCAAAGTTTCTTAACTGTAAAATTGATCTCTCTCCCACTATTTACCTCAAGCGGCATGTGTGTAAAAGAAACCAAGGAAAGTAATGAAGGCATTCATTTTTAAAATATATTTTCTAATTTACTTGTTTATTACGAAGCCGAAAAATCTTTGACTGGCAAGTTTTTCTCTCAGACCAAAACCGTTTTAATGGTGTATGATTGAAAATAACGTGAACACGTATTCATCGATAAAATGTAAAAGGCGTTAATATGAAAAAGGAATAAAATGACAAAAACGTAATACCCCCCACCCCCCACCCCCACCCCCCGCCCCCCAAAAAAAAAAAAAAATAAATAAAATAATAATAATAATAAAAATTATAATAATAATAATACATAATCGGAACACAGGTCCTGAATGAAAATCCGGTGTTCTACTGAATGCGCCATTGAACTTTTATACAACTGTTTGATTATACAATGCGGCCGGCAATATATCTATATTTAAATTTCAACATAATTAATTTTGTCATTTTGACAGCTTAACAGTTCATTTCGATTAAAGTCGGACCAATTGAAGGTCAGTCGTTATTGTTTTGGTCAGTTTTCTGCGCCATATACATAAACTTCTTGTTTTGAAATGTATTGTACTTATTACACATCATGTTCAGGAGATAAAATGGCTTTAAATACTACCGATTAATCAAATCCCGGCATTTGTGGGTAATTGTTGCATAAACTAATATTTTAGTTTAAGTAAAAGCAGTTAATAACATTACCTCATTTGTTAGACAGTTAAAATCGTGAAAGATATCGATTAAAATGTCCATTATATCATAATTTATAAATAAGCACGATGGGGATTTCAGCTAAAAATAGATATCGACGTCAGAGCTGATTACTCGGATGATCATGCAACGTAATGTTAAAAGTAAGTGGTCACGTGGTTTTCTTGGTTTAAAAATAGTTTTTTTGTGCAGCGCGGCTCGGACAGAAAATACGTCCTTGTAATGACAAATGGAGTGTTATGCTTCACTATGCGCATGGATGTAGGGCACCAATAAGCGGCATTTCGCTGGATGTTTTTTCCGGTAACAATAATACATTAGGGTGTATGCGATACAAAACATGTTCTGAAAGGTCGAATACCACCTTTAAATTTAAATTAAGAAATGACAGTAAGCTGACTGAAACGCTTGTCCATGGTCTTACCTTTTTAGGAACACTTTTGTATATCTTTAAGGAGTTTCTGGGTATTTTGGAGGTTTTCATAAAATACAGCGTTAAACAACGTGGGTTAACAAACAACGAGAACAGCAACACTAAAGCGGCACGCAAAGCCACATTTAGTAACACATCTTACAGTCTATCTAAAAAGTTTATCAAAACGTAATTAAATGTTATTTTTATTTACATATTAACTTAGAACATCTTTGGTTTCCATGCTTATTTATAAAAGCAAAAACAAAACATGAACGAAATCACAAAAATAGATTAACAAACATTTTCTACGCCAAAAATAGAATCACTATGGAGCGTGTATACAAACATTTTCCTAAATCTCAGTACTCAAACACATACCATAAAGATTTTACTTTCAGCTTTCATGTCCCCATTTAAAAAATTTCGCGCTTTGGTACACACTTATTGAAAATGATAGTGAAAGTACAACACCTATTCACTATTGTTCAGACTCGCTCCCGCCTATAAAACATAAAAGGGTTATATTCTTATAAAATTACCGGTACTGTTTAGATTGAATCAACCCGGTCACATGACGCAAAGAATCGCACTTTACATGAAATTATATGTGCATCTTCTTCGGCCCTTTTCGTACATGTTCGGAAATTTTGATCCTCGTGGACCAATCTTCACACCTCGGATAATACTCGAATCGTGTCTCGGATGTATGTAGGTAGTCGGATCGCCTCGGCCATTTCCCCAAATGGGACTGCTTTTGTAACGGAAGGTCAAAACAAAGAAGGCAGTTCGGATGACAGCTCACTACAGTATGAAGCCTGTAAATCTTCATTTTGTGGAGGCTTCAATTTTTTCAATCATCCAAGATAAATTTACCAAGCGCAGCAGACATGCAGCTGTCAAATGATGGCATTGTTCATGTTTTATGCGAACTACATTTTAGACATATTCTTCTTTCAGATACATCCGATTGATGAGCGTCCCGTGGCGTAAATAGACATCCGAACGTGTACGTAAAGGGGCGAAGATAATGCAAATGTAAATTGCGTCACTGCTTAGCCAGTCGGTGACCGGTGTATGTCTGACGTGACTAAGACTATTGAGTTTGAAATGGCTAAACAAACTGACAGGATAAAGCGTCGCAACGCCTTTGATTCACCCAGTCAAACGACAACCAAATGTAATGAAGGTCTGCGCATTTTGGAATATACCATGATAAAAATAATAATCGTTGTTCACATTATGATTAACAAAGTTATGCTTATGTGCACCATCTTAAAAAAAACTTACTTTATACCAACTGTTGATGCTCTTTCAAACGGCTAGGATATAGTTTGATATACTGACAGTTATTACTCCTAGTAGCAAGCTTTAATCTTTGCAAGTTATATTTCCCTGCGAATCATGACAGCTTTGACAACTTCAACGGATGTGTTTAGAAAATAACTTATAAACATAGGAGAATGCAAAGTATACCATCTCTGTTTAGACTGCCTTAACCCGAGCTGACATCGACCAGTGTTGACATCTATGGCTTTTATCCATCTCATGCCTCCTGTCTGACCCTTTCTACTTTCGAGATATCAATCAAACAATTACACCCAATAGCCGCTATTCTTATTCGTACCATTATCTGGTTTTTATTCGGATGATCACAAATTCGGATGTCCACAGTACAATAATATCATTACAACTTTATTGTTGGCAGCACAATACGCCTTTCAATTATTTATGATGATATGCTGTAGATTGAAAGGAACGATTGTTATTATAACACGCCTAAAATTATTTTCTCTTTCTTTTCTTTTTTCTTCAGTTCAATGTTAAATTACAAAACAACCCGCTTGTTATAGCCGCTCAACACAGCTTTGTCGATGTTTTGTTCAGAATATTGAAATAAGATATATATCATGTATTAATTCATTTTGAAAACCCTACTTCTTCAATCGATTAATATGGACAACAATTACTGTTCTTATATAACGATGTCGGATTTCAAATTCAGTTATATAGAATGATAATAGGCGCTTAACAAATGATGATTATATTTATTTATTTATTTATTTATTTATTTATTTATTTATTTATTTATTTATTTATTTATTTATTTATTTATAGCATTTATTTTATTCAGTGTATGATTTACTGGTATCATATTAAGATGTTTGGGGTATTTCTGCTTTTGTTGTTGTTGTTTATAAAAAATGGTCTAAGCTGTCGGATAGCATCTTTAACACTTAGTATGCTATTGACATTAACCTTTAAACTATTTCTGCATATGATACATGTGACAACTCCACGGACAACACAAATAATATACGCCAGAGCGACACGAAGAAAGATCTGTGAAGTAGAGTTGAAATTGCATTACTTATTCTTTTTTTTCTTTTTTTTTTAATCTTCTTATAAATCGGTCACTTGCTGCGCACACGCTTTATTGATAGAATCTCACTATCAGTTTATTGTAAACCAGTAGCTTACTTCTATTGATTGCATGCTAGCTTCTTTTCTTCCAAGTTATAAAATATTTATTTACCAACTTAGCAACGGCAGGACAAGGTTAATTTTGTGTCATTTGAATCAGGATTGAGGGAAGATTTTAATTTAGATATCTTAATTTACCACTGTGGTAATTCAATTACAAGAAAGTACATTTTATTTATCTAAAGCTGTGTGTAATGCATAGGTATACATGTTGAACAGTGGAAAATGTTTAACCACTAGCATGCCGTGCTGAATTCAATCAAGCCTCCTAAATCCTTTAACGCTTCAATCCTCGATGAATATTCGTAGTGTATAGTATAAACATCATTATTGTGTCTTGTAATGTGTAAAATGAGATCACCGGCCGCAATGGCTCAGGTGGTAGAGCGTCGGCTTGTGGATCGGGAGGTCGTGGGTTCAAACCCCGGCCGGGTTAAACAGAAGACTTTATAGTTGGTAGTAGTGGCTTCCCTCCTAACGCTCGGGGCTAAGGGGACAGCATTACGCCTGACTCGTCGGTGTCAGTATAATTGACCGTCTGGGTTCAGTCCTTGGGCACCTCATAAGTGCCCCTGTGCTATAATGATATAAATGTCGCAGCACAGTATCGTCAAAAATGCCGACTTATCCCAATCCCTAATGAGATCAATCCACGTAGAAATGTCGAATATTAATTTTGCAAGCAACCCCCATGTGCGGAGTTACCAGATTATTTATTAAAACATGTTTATTACAAATAGAATTGACTAAAAATCCTTCATATACCGCAGTAGAAATGGCTAAGCTTTAAGTTAAGCCACAGTTGCATAAAGCGAACAGATTTTGGGACTATATCTTTAAGCGCGTGCTCTCCTCGGCGCCATGGATGTAGCGCAGGCATGGTATTTTTTGTTTATAGTGTGCAGTATGTTCGTTCATTTACCGCAAAGAGCTCTAAAAAGTAAACTTAGTTTGAGCTACATTACATCAAAACACCGCGCTGTTCATTATTATATAAATTATTATTTAAAATAAGAGATTCAAATTAACAAGCCTGATCTAGACTTGCAGTCAACTTACAGTCAACTTGCAGTCATTCTTGCAAATACCCACAGATATTCTTACTCACAAACACAATACACACAGATGCACCTGCTCACAAATACTAACACATCCAAGCAAATCCCCAGCTATTTGATCGCCATCGTCTAAATCTTTATGCTCATGATAGATTTATTGTTCTGAGTATTCTGAACATATTGTAATTACAGAAAAGGAAAAACTCTACGAAGAGAGCATAGCGGAGGAGAAGGTGGCGTTAGCGAGGGCGGCTGAGGCGAAGCATGCCGTGGCGACTGCTGCCGTTGGGATCTCTGAGGCGCAAAAGTTTGTCTGCGAGATGGAAGTGCATCATACAGAGGCGGAAGCCACGTCTAAGAAAGCTACCGCTCAGGCTAAAGCCGCCATCATCGCCGCCGAAGAAGCCCGCGTTGCTGCCGCTGAGCGGAAACGAGCGGAAGATGCTGCCAAGCAGCGGGCGGAAGAACGAGCGCGACAGAAAGCGGAAGAAGAGCAAAAGAAACGGGAGTTGGAGGAGATCAAGATTGTACAAGAGGCGGTCCGGAAAGGGACGGATGTAGAAGATGAGAGGGAACGTTACATGCGGGAGAAAGCAAAGAAAGAAGCAGAAAGAAGAAACCCAAAGAACTGGCCAAAGTATTTGTAAGTACCCTTGTTGTTAATTTGAAATATGATTTTATATATAACATTTCCGGTTGAAACCTAAATTAATTAATATTGTTACGAGTACCTAATATTGTGCACGCAATAATGATAAGATAAATGAAATAAGGGCACTAACACTTTTGCCAACAGCGCCAATCCGGCTTTAAGCATAAACAAAGACCTAATCAGCTTGTATTGTCCGATTAATACACTGTAGCCAACAGTTCAATTTCGTTTAAAACAGCACTAAAGATGACAAGACTTTAACCAACAATGTCTATCCTGCTTTAAGTCCGAGTAGCTTTAAACAACAGCAAAGACCCCAGAACATGTATAATTCGTTTAATACGCTTTGGCCAACAGGAACCATTTCCAGCAACAACAACAAAAGCAGAAATACCCCAACATCGACAAAGAACTCAGGGCATGAATAGTTCGACAAATACTCTTTGACTAACAAAGTCAGAGAAGCTTTTAACTGCAATAAGAAACCTAGAACATGTATAGTTCGATTAATGCACGTTGACCAACAACGTCCATTTCGCGTTAAACAGCAACAAAGACAAAGAACATGCATAGTCTAATAAATACTTTTGACCAACAAGGTCGAAGCTTTAAAAGAACGCAGTACATGTATAGATCGATGACTACTTTTTGACCAACAGTGTCCGGGCAGCTTTAAACATCAATAAAGAACGCAGAACATGTAAAGTTCAATGAATACGCTTTGGCATACAGTGTCCGAGCAGCTTTAGACAGTAATTAAGAAGCCAGAACAAATTTAGTTTGATGACTTCTTTTCGACCAACAGTGTTTGAGCAGCTTTAAACAACAAATAAGAGCGCAGAACATGTGTATGTCGATGGCTACACGTTGACCACTAGTATCCGAGCAGCTTTAAACGGTAATTAAGAACCCAGAATATGTATAGTTCGATGACTACACTTTGACCATTAGTGTCTATTCTGCTTTAAACAACAACAAAGAACATATATAGTTCGATGAATAATCATTCACCAAGACTGTCCGGACAGTGTCACAAACAAACCAGAGCCTGTACAAGGAATACGCATTGTATGAAGGTCTTGACCACTATGTAACCAATCACTCCAGTTGCAATAGAAACTAGATAAATACAGCCAATATCATTATGACCTTTTGTGTCGCTATTTATTTAATGAGCTGTTTTTACGACATCGTTTGAAAGGATGAATTCGTTTGACTTAGCATAATGTTGACAATACCTTTGTGTTTCGAAAAATCATTACACCCATCAAAGAGATGTTAAACACCTATGTTTGAATTAAATTCTACAAATTCAATTCAGATGTTTACACAAGAGGTACATAAATAGCTACAGTCAGTAGGTTTTTGTATTCTATGCGGTCTGATTGACGTTGAATTACTTTAACTAAAAATTTGCAAAGCCGTAATAATTAAGAAAATGGCGATTAAGGTTTAAATGGCGACAACTTTTCTTATTTTCTGTTTGAATATAAAATATGCATAAATATCTCACAATTTTTACAATGATCACGAAATGATGACTTATATAACGAGAGAAAAACAGTTAAAGGTGGTATCAGCTCCTGTATCAATTTGGAATACCTGTGACCAAGATACAAGGATGTTTGAAGTCTTTGTACATTTTGCTTACAATTGTTGTTTTTTTAGAAAAAGACCATAGACATATTTAAGGGTTGAACACCACAGGAAGTCTATGAGAGCCATTCTTCTACACTGAGTTATCGTTCGTCATTCGCACATAACCTCTGCGATAGTCTCACGGCCATGAATCAATCGGAACTCCTCGGGTAATTCCGTCCTCTGGACAATCATCCCTCGGATCATTCTCTCACCAGAGGGCGTGCTACACAAGTTTCGCTTACACCTCTGTCAACGCCGGGAAATGTAGTTCTTATACACGTGATAATGATCTTATTTTCAATTTTTACCTCCGCAAAATAGTTCCCCGAAAATTTGGGTTAAAATATATCTTAAACATTGTTCTAAAAAAAAATAAAAATACCCATTTTCATTTTAAGTAAAATATACAGAGATCAAAATAATCTCACGAGCATTTTATTCATTATTTATATTTTGTACAAGAATCTTGTACACTGGGCGTTGACAGAGGTGTAAGCGAAACTTGTGTAGCACGCCCTCTGGTGAGAGAATGCCCTCGGATGTATCTGGTGCAATGATACTTATTAAAATCACGATCGTTTTGTTCGCCGGAAGTCGGAAGAAGAATATGTCTTAAATGTAGTTCGCACAAAACATGAACAATGCCATCATTTGACAGCTGCATGTCTGCTGTGTTGGGTAAAATAAGCTTGGATGATTTAAAATTGAAGCCGCCATAAAATGAAGTTTTACAGGCTTTATACTGTAGTGAGCTGTCATCCGAGCTGCCATCTTTGTTTTGACGCCTGTCTCAAAAGCAGTCTCATTTAGGAAAATGGCCGAGGCGATCCGACTACCTATATCCGAGAGATGATTCATGAATTATCCGAGGTGTTCCGATTGGGCCATGAATATATGGACTGGTGGCGCAACATTGACGTAACGAAGATAACTATTGAATAGCTTTTTGTCGTTGATTTAAAGCTAGTATCCGATAGTTTGGTTCAAAAATGTTTTTCTCAAATAACCAAATAAGTCATTGGTATTTGAAAACGTGTTGCAATATGTTGTTCATTGATGTCAAAGATCTTTGTGAACAATTAAGGATAAATCCCCAATAGTCACTGCAAACAGGTGTTTCCTATCCGAGCCAGGCTGCAGAGATAGCTTTTTTTAAAACCACGTGACCACTTGCTCTTTTATAATCATCCGGGTAATCCGCTCTGACGTCGATATCTATTTTCAGCAGAGACCACTATCGCGCCTTTTCAACAGTTGGCAAGAAATCACATTCATAGTTGGAAAGACTAAACAATTAGAGTATTTTTTCGCGACAAGTACAGCCTTACAATAAAGTTAGCGATCAAAATCGTCTATATAACAAGGAAGGTATGGGTTTATGTAAAAAGTATGATTAAATTCCACAACGCAGTTGTTAGATATTGGTACGTTTAGTGTTTAAATTACAGATACGTTGCTTTGGTCTGGAATCTTCAGATTACTTGAATAATTTAAGGTTCTGGACCTGTAATGGTGACCTTCCACAATCCTTATAATGATACTGTTTCTTGAATCTATACTATAAAACACATCGTATGGTGAATTTTTAAGGAAGTTTACCGTTTGTAACTCAAGTTATGTGCATTTTATAATGTAACCCTTGATTTTCAAAAACACCGTAAATTGTGCTGGGACAAAAAATGAAAAAGTACTATTTTTTCAAATTCTACTGTTCTATATTCAAATTTTAACTAATGTTCCTGTTACACAATTATGTCATGATAAATCAGAACAATAAGATTATACTTTGGACAAATACTTATAAAAATACAGAGCTTTGCATACATGTACCCCCAAGCAAAAATCCGAGTTTTTTGGGTGTGTTTAAAAATTTACTCTATCTATAAAAGCAAATATCTCAAGTTTGAAGCTAGTTAGACACATACAACTAGTTTTAAAATTTTCTGCAATATAAACTGTCCATAATATGAGATTTTAAGGGCATTTTACCGTTCCTAATAAAATTTTTAAGAATTTGTAAATGTTACTATAATGAAACTGCAAGAGAATTTGTAGCGAAAAATAACGTCAAAATGGTCAATTACAGATTATACTTCTTTATACAAAAAATCACCTACAGTTGGTATTGGAGATGAAAATATGTATGTAAAACTCTGCATTATCACATGAAAACCTTCTCTTTACTGATTTTGGCTGGCTTGAGGGAAATATTTGAAATTAACCACTTTACACGTTTTTCATAAAAAAAATCTGACAGTTTAGGAATAACTGAGTCAAGCACTCTTTCTTCACCTCTCCTACAACAGTGTGCATCAAAAGTGGAATGGGCCCGAGAAAACATTCGGAACATGACTGAAGACTTGATAATAAAACTTCCAATTCAACAATTCTTCGTCCATGTCGCCAACATTTACTCTCGCGGTTAACATGCGAAGGCAAATTTAAATTGCAAACACAAGATGAAACAGTGCATTTTTCACCTGTACACAGGGAACCAACACAATAGTTATGATCCACTCCATTTTTACATGACTTTGTTGTCGGTAAACAACTATTTTTAAAAAATCTCTCTCGACGATCACGCTGTTGGGCTCCCGCTTCCGCGATTTTGGAGAAATGGGTTACCCAATGACGTCATGGAAAATCCCTACCACGTGGTGAAAAATTACTAAAAATAGCAAATACGAAACTTGACGACGAATGCTATTCAAATGAAACCGGATCATACCGAGTGCCGATGTTTACCGAAGTTAGTTACAGGTCCAGAACCTTAATTCACCTTTCCGCGAGATCTAAAAATAGATATTACACATTGTGTGTTAGCTCGGAATTAGCCAATCACATCGCGTTGATTGGCATTTTACCTGCGTTATGCTGATTCTCACTTACACGTTGTCCCACAAACAATAATTTTGACAAGCGATCAGTTTAAATCTGTTTGAGCCTTTGGTTCAATTTAACAGCAACAGGGTTGTTTGTTGTTTGTGCTTTGCAAGGAATCGTACGTTGCTGTTATCTGTAAGATCTGTCACTTTAAACCAGGTCGTTTGTGGGCAAGGGGGCGGAGCTTAAACTCTATTTTTAGACTCGCGGAAAGCTGAATTATAACTATGACATCATCATATAAATGTAAACAGTAACGCAGTATATAAAATATACACGTAGATCCAAAGTGTAAATGAATAACTAACTGACATTTTTTACTTTAACAATATTCAG
Source organism: Sinonovacula constricta (assembly GCA_007844125.1). Taxonomy (NCBI): domain Eukaryota; kingdom Metazoa; phylum Mollusca; class Bivalvia; order Cardiida; family Solecurtidae; genus Sinonovacula; species Sinonovacula constricta. Next base: position 83,037,430 of record CM017556.1, on the reverse strand, counting down.
ATAATTCACCTTTATCTTACTTATATGTTACAAACTTAGTGTAAAGCCAATAAAAAACCCCGATAATTTTCACATTCCTAACCGACGTTTAAGATACATGTCACTCGGAACTCCTCGGGTAATTCCGTCCCCTACGTAATCACCTCGGAAATAATGCTGTCGCCGCCATATTGACGAACTACTTCCAAAATGGCAATCGTACCTACTCGGCGATCTCCGGCAAGCTTCGAATAGAGACATTACCGAAGCGTGATCCGAGTGCATGCAGGGTAACAACTGGTATATTACACTTTTACCAAATCCTGTTGGTAATATACATACAGTATCAACTAAGTTAAAAAATATTCTTCAACGAAGCAATCTGCTCTTCTTTCAAGGAGTATTGAATCTCCATTATATCTAAAGCGTACTGCATGCACTTTGAAAAGTCAGCCATCTTTGTTTACATAACGCAATGAGAAGTTATTCGCCGGGGCAAATCACCAACTGGTGTATTCATACAATTACATACGAGGCATTATTTCCGAAGCTTGCCGGAGATCGCCGAGTAGGTACATTTGGATACATGTATATTAGTCACATGGCTTTAGTGCTCTAAGCCTGTGACAGAGGTAAATATAATTAACCGAGAGTGTCAACGAGTGTTGGAATGCAACATTAAAACTATTGGGATTTCCACTTAACATTACTTATTCGTATCGGCGTCAGTTCTAACCAATGTATCTATAGACATTGACGTCACCTTTTATTCAGCAATTTTATTCTATAAATAGCTTAACATGACTAGGGTGCAAAGATAGGAATGACCATATCGTGTTTTGTGTGTTTTATGTCAAACCTCAACTAATTTAATATATAAAACAAATTTAACAACTTTATAGATAACAATACTTTGTTTATAACCTTAAAAGGTGCTATCCGAATCTCTGACCTAGAAATTATATCGAAGGAAATGTAAACAACATACGATTCATTCGGAAGCCTGCTTAGTTATGTCCTAGCTTTGTCTGGGAGTTGTCTTGTATTTAATATAGACACTCGTCGGATGTCTCTAAGTTTCCACCGACTATATACAAACGTATTGAACTAAGAATTCAAATAAATAAAACGGGATACATAAGTATTTCGACGTTTATGCAGGTCTATAGACAGGATTAAGCCTCGCAATCTTCAGCCTAAAATACTTGATCAAAACCCGACCTTTATTAGGTTTCTTAATTAAAAATATTATTTTTTTATTGAAAATATTTTAATATCTCTACGATTGACCCAGATAAACAAATCTTAGCGTTCAGTCTGGTAGTCATTGATGTATTAACATTGCAACGCCCAAACTTTTGTAGGGCGAATGTTAATTTAAGTATTGAATTTCTTTCTTTTTACATATTTCTTTCTTTATACCATTCTTTCTTTCTTTACTTTCAAAACTGAACATGTTTGTGTGGTTTTTGTTGTTCTTGTTGCGTTCTCTTAACCTGCTGTCCAAGAATTGAAACGCTCATTTTAAATATTACAATAATGTATATCCAAACCAGTCACATTATCCAGACGCCGGGCAGACTAGTCTTAGAACTACCCTTATGTTTGCTTCAGCGTTAGTGAGGGAGCAATGCCACTTTCATTATTTACGACTTTTGTATGTCGCGGCTCGGGTTCGAACCCGGGACCACCCGTGCCTGGAGCCGACTCTCTGCATGTAGTCGTTAGAATAAGAACTGTTAAGGGTTTCATAACATAGCATATGGTTTCATAACACAACAAATGGTTTCATAATATAACAAAGGGTTTCATAACATAACAAATGGTTTCATAACATATCATAGGGTTTCATAGCATAACATATCGTTTCATAACATAACAAAGGGTTTCATAGCATAACATATCGTTTCATAACATAACAAAAGGTTTCATAGCATAACATATCGTTTCATAACATAACAAAGGGTTTCATAGCATAACATATCGTTTCATAACATAACAAAGGGTTTCATAGCATAACATATCGTTTTATAACATTACAAAGGGTTTCATAGCATAACATATCGTTTCATAACATTACAAAGGGTTTCATAGCAGAACATATCGTTTCATAACATAACAAAGGGTTTCATAGCATAACATATCGTTTCATAACATTACAAAGGGTTTCATAGCATAACATATCGTTTCATAACATTACAAAGGGTTTTTATGACATAAAAAAAGGTTTCATAACAAAAACGCTTTAGGTTGAGAAATATGTTTAACCTCAGTTGGTCGTATAAATACTCGCATTGACGTAAGAACATTTTTAAATTAATTATTTTGCTTTTTTCAACACATGCCTCTTATTGACAATAAATGGGCTGACAAATTTCCTCCAATAAGTCAGTACAATAGTGCTGAATATCTTTATTCATTTTATATTTACATAATATGATAATTAGGCACACAGATTGATAGTCATAATTTTCAAATAACACTTCCCATGAGTTAAAATCATTTATATATTTTGCGTTTTAATGCAAATGAAATTAGCTTATTTGTCATTTGTCTTGCATGGGACATTATGAGCAGTGTACAAAAGACTCTTTTGAGATGTTCATTTCGTATCATTGAAAACTGCAGCGCTAGGATTTGTTGCTTTAAATCGTGCTTTATGCATTTAAAGGTGACATCCGACAGTCTTAACCAAAAATCTTTTTATTACACATCTTAATAAACTACTGTTACCAGAACAGATCTCACAAAATGCTGTTTTTTTATGTCCTACACCTGTCTGAAATGTCAACCAAAACGCCAAATTCGCCATTACAAACCTGTATTTCCTATCTGAGCCATGCTGCACAGATAGCTATTTTTAAACTAAGACAACCACGTGACCACTTATGTTTTGGCTCATCCTCGTCATCCGCTGTGACGTCGAGGTCTATTTTTAGCAGAAATCCATATCGTTTTATTTATAGATTTGAAGAATGAACATATTTTAATATATATAATGCCATCGAAATGCTCATGCGTCTGCTCGCATAAACGCCATATGTATACTATTCAACTATTATTATTAACACATCTACTTTCTACTTTAGCTACAAGGTGCAGGGAAAAGACTTCAATCCAGCAGTAGGATGTATCATCCGGGCGATTGACGGGAGCATGCGCAGTAATGAGGTCGAGTGTACCTTTGTTGACCAATCAGATGGTGGGGTAGTCCTTCGAGATAACGAGGAACTTGGCAGCAATATAATCAACATCAAACAACTCGATGAGGAGAAGAAGTTTATCGTATGTATCTAATTTTTGAACGGCAAGTTTACTGTGGATGACTTTCTGTCAGTTGCATTCAGCAAATGAAATCCAACAGTGTTAGATTAACAAAAGTTCTAAAACCACGCCTTTATAATTTATAATAATAACGGTCGCCTGTCCGGATGGATATTTTTAATAAAAATTGTATTAAAGATGGTATCCGACAGTTGGGACCAATAATATTTTCATTTAAGATCATAGTAAACCATTGTTCACCTAAACAGATCTCTCAGAATGTTGTTTATTGGTGTCCTACACCTGTCTAAAAAGTGTACCATAACGTCACAATCGTCATTTCAAACATGAGTAACATATCTGAGCCACGCTGCACTGTTAGCTATTTTTACATAAAAAAATCCACGTGACCACTTATGTTTTAGCTCATCCACGTCATCCTTTGTTACGCCGATGTCAGATATTGTTACATATATCAGATATAGGCATTCTACAGGAAGAGTGTTGACCTCTTGAAGCAAATAGTGCCATTTCCTGCATTCCAAATGCTTGACATACCTTCATAGAAAGTATTTTTTTACACAAATTGTTTAATTTCAATGCGTTTTAAGACATCTTAGGCGTACATACGTGCTTACTCATCTTATCTGTAGCACTGGACACATATGTTATAATAATACTGCTAGTGCCATAAAGATGTGACACCCTGAAATATAAAAAATACCTACATGGAAGGTATTTTTGACAAATTGAGGAAGTGCCCTGAAGGTAAACCACTTTGCTGTCGATCAGATTAAAGCAGAAGTAACTGTGTGCTTTAAGTACGCGTACAACTTATAATCTTTGTAATAATTTTACCGAATTAATCGCAAAAACAGATATGTACATGTAGTTCTTTTTCACGAACAAAGTGAAAACACAAGGGTATTGCGCAATGCGTATAATACCTCGCATCAAAAGTGAAATTTAAAAAAAAACTCCAAAAAGATCGCCTTACTTGAGTAAAGAGTTAATTTCGAATAAACAGTATTTGAATAATCAAGAGTAGACCGACCGTAAATACTAGTTTAATGCATTTATACAAGTGTAAATATGTAACATGGGGTAATATACAAAGCCATGCATACGTTCAATCAAAGCCACATATACACTTGCTTTTTGTACTGTGATTGAAATGTAATATTGTAACGACCGCAGAGGTAGAAATACAAGCACTTCAAACCAGCCTCGCTGCTGCGTTAACTCTTTAGCGACGCGTTTAAGCGGCTTCCAAAGTTGCGCGGTGAAGCAACGATTACCGAAGCTGATGTATGGATGGGTGACCGTTTGCGAGCGCCGGCCTGAGTTGCAATATTATGTAAATTGCTTTAAGGCAAGAATGTTTACACGTGGTATTCGACAGTTTGGGCCACACATTTTTTCTCTCGAACAACCAAATAAGTTATTGTTACCTGAAGAGGTTCTGCGGAATGCTATTCATTGATGTCCTAGATTTGTGTGAAAAGTTAAGCATACTATCCTATTTATTTTAGTTTAAACCTATTGATTTATAGTCGATTAGGAAACAAGTTTTTTCAACTTTTATTAATCCCTCTCGACTATCCACCTCCTGGGTAGAACCAGTACTCAGGTACTGAATACCTGGAGCAATGAGCAGTAAATAGTCTTGCTCAAGGACTAACATACCGTGGTCAGTTTCGCGGTTCGAACCTGGGACCCTCCGATCCGAAGTCCAGCGTCTTAACCACTAGACCACGGACGCATTATTTTCACAATAACGTCACTCCTATCTGCCTACGCAGCAGAGTTGGTTATTTTTTTAAACAAAATCGCCAACATGCTTCCTTTTAGGCTTTGAAATAATGCTGATATAGAGCTATTTTTCTTCGATTTTACACTGCCTTGCCTTTGAGGTAGCGTTTAAGATAGTCTTACCTAAGGCTAAACCATTCGCTTATGCAGACAGTATGCCCAAATTATCACAAACAGTGGTACAATACTGTAACATGTATTTTGTTAAGGCAAACTTTCGAATACCTGTTAAAGTTGATGTTTAATAAGATATATGGAGGTTTCATTGATGCAAAATAACTTTTATGTAAATAAACTATATATAAATTTTAGGTAAATAAGGTTTCTTTGCTTATTGTTTTTGAAATAAATCGCATCGAGAAATTATGATCATTATAGCGACGTTCAACTATTTTGATGGAAGACGACTCCAGACAGATGTCGGGTAGAACCACCGCAGGTCAGCTGGATAACCTTCCCACATTAAGTCCTTAGCCCCAAACCTGACTCAAACCCACTCGTGAGAGGCTAGGAAGTCAGGGGAGTTAAAGAAAATACTAGTAAAAGAGTCCTAACTTTTACCGAAATACGTTTTATAGCACATTCACGTTAATTTGCATTATTTATCGAAATAAAGCACATTCGTTGTATTAAGCAGCTTTTACGTCATCACCTGTATTGTTTTATCTCCTCCAGTTTGAAGAGCCTGTCTCCGTGGCTCTGCCCGTCTGCTTCAGTCGTCTGGCGATGGGTCGTGATGCGGTCATCAAACAACAGCTGACAGGCGGTCAGTGGAAGGATCTTCCTACGTCAGAGGTTCAATTTGAAGACTACAGGGTATGTTTATAAAACAATTTGTTACATTGTTGTTGTTTGTTATGTTTCATGAGACAAAAATAATGATATTGGCGACGTCCAGCTAATTATTGGTGGAGGAAGACCCTATACTTTTGTCTGGGTAGAATCATCGGAGCTCCGCCGGTTAGCAGGAAAGCCTCTCCACATGAAAGTTCTCGCATGATCAAGCCTCGAACCCATTCTGGGCAACGTTCTTACAAGTCACCGATCCTAACGGTCAGCCACATGTGCCACGCCCTTCCCACCACCGTCGGTTCGTGTAATAAAACAGTTCATTGATAAAACTGTTTGTTGATATTGAACAGTAGCATCGTGGCCTAATAGCTTAGGCGATGGATTCAGGGTCCGAGGGTCCAGGGTTCAAATCAAACACCTGGCATAGACCAGAACAACAAAGAGTCTATTCATTAGACTTGTACATACATACATTGTCTTTGATACAAAAAACAAACAACCCTGACATACTGTCACCGTGATGTAGGCAAAACAATCAATATGAATAATAACTTATACATTAATGTTTTCTTGTAAGAGGGGAGTAATGTAACTTAAGAGAGAAAAATACTAAAATGAAATATCAATCTACAGGTCGAGTACATTACTACAATCATTTCTCACTTTTAATGCATGCTTAACAAACTGAGCATATTAGTAAGAACTTTTCTATTCCTTGAACTCATCATGCAACAAAACTTATGGTCTGACGGTGTGCAGTAAATGTTATATTCTAAGTACTTTTTACGTTAGTCATTGTATAACGAACAAATAACTACAAAATGATATATTTTTAACATCTCCTTTATTACAAAACGTACATACCCGCTCATTTCTCGGTAAATAACTATTTGAATATCGACCTGCTTGCATTTTTAATAAATGCGCCGATATACGTAGATTAATGTAATAACGTAGAACACACGGTACTTAATCCAAATAAGGTTCGTATTTAAAGCATGGTTTAAAATCTTGATATTCAACTAGTACTTGGCTGCTTTCGACAGATGCTATACAGCCTTGTATAAAACAATCGACACTTTTAAACAATTTCACAAATATCTTAGAATTATAATTGATATATCTTATATCTTCTTGCATGCTTCAACCCACTTTCTTTTTCGCTCAGAACAATCAGTTAGTAAGACATAATAACACTTCCTTAAAATGACATTTTGACTACTTCTTACTTTACACCAATATTTTATTATTCTTACATATCTAACAATATACAGTGAATATCTTTCTAACTCCCCATACACCCTTGTAGACCTGCTATTTACCCTTACATTTAATATTCTTTTACAAAAATTAAAGTGAATTCTATCAATAGATTTAGCCTTAGAAAACCCCCATATTTCAGATGCATAATTTAACGTAGATCCAACAAAGGCATCAAGCAGCTGATTATTTTAGAACATGTTTACAATTACACACTAAAGTATTCATCGCCTTACTAAGTCTTTTACCTGGTATATACTCTTCATGCAAATCGAAAGACCCCTTATACTTAAAAACTGTCCCTAAGTAATTCAACCCATTCACAACTTCGACACTTAAACCATTATAAGTCCACTATTCGTTTACTAATACACTACCTCTTTTCCTAAATACCATTATCTTGGTTCTATCACAATTTAACTCTAAACCCCATTTGCAACAATAACTACAAAACGCCTCTAAAAAGTTTGTAACATTTCAGGCGAATAAAAAAACAACAACATATCTTCTGCAAATAAAATCATACCTAAAGAAAAAATATCTATATTAACACCAGATCCACCATCAGATTTTTTATTTAGCAAAACGGTAAGATGTCGGTAATTTAAGAAAGACTACTCACTATCGCTGTAGGTAATTAATACCGGAGTTCTCGTTCTTTGAATGTTAATCATCTCTTACGAAGAGTTATCGTTCTTTATTTTCACTTACGTAATGTACCGACAGTTTAAAATATAAAAAATAAAAAAAAATGATTTATAAAATGAAGGCTTACTGCCCTTTCGTTTTTTGTCATTGAAACTAATTCAGCATTATTCGGCTACATTTATAAATATCGCCAACTAAGTCTTACTTAACATTTGTATGCTGAGGTAAATACTAACTGGACCCATTAATAGAGCGATTCTATTTAACAACGAGTGCATATCAGTATTACATATTGTCTAATATACTTCATTTAACAGAACAATGTTTCTGATTGTCAAATACGCCCTTAGATTTGACCAGTTTTATTAACACCATTATTCTAAAGCAACTGTATATTTACTAAAAATCTCTTGTAATTACATAATTTTTAATCTCACGGCAAACATTTTAGTTGCCCAGTACAATATGAACCACTTTTAGTCAGTTTCAAGATTTAGTTATAATGTAATATTTAGACATTTTAATATTAGCCTTTCACATATTTATTGATCAAACAATCGATTTGTGACGAAATTTGTCTACATTGATGGCTTACATAGCTCTTTGCCACAGTGTACCAACTAAATAGGTTTAGTCAAATAGTGCAGATCTTGATTTGACAAATCATTTTCTTTAACGAAATGTTGCAGGATGACGTAATCGCTGTCACATCTAGCACATATCCGCAGTCTATGCTTTGTTTTCTGTTCTATTTTGTTCCGGCCGCAATAGCTCAGGTGGTAGAGCGTCGGCTTGCGGATCGGAAGGTCACGGGTTCAAACCCCGGCCGGGTCAAACCAAAGACTTTAAAGTTTGTAGTAGTGGCTTCCCTTCTAACGTTCGGGGCTAAATGTAAGGGGACAACATTACGCCTGACTCGTCGGTGTCAGTATAATGGACTGGTCGGGTTCAGTCCCCGGGCACCCCATAAGTGCCCCTGTGCTATAATGATAGAAATGTCGCAGCACAGTATCGGCAAAGATGCCGGCAAATGCCAAATCCCTATTTTAATCTTAATAATGCTTGACGGTACAGTCGACGCCATACAATTCTGTGTCCTGTAGAATTGTCGGTTATTTTACCAAATGTTTCAATGGCAAACGTTTTTGACGACGCGCTGGAGCGCGACGCCTATATTATGGAATGCTCACTGAAATTTGCACATGGGTAAAGTTGGTTTTGCGGACTTTCTAAACCTGATCAATACTCGGTAAAAGGTGTTCTTTTTTATGTTTTTTCGTTGTTATATTTTTGTTGTGTGTCTGTAACTTAAAAATAACTTTAAAAATAAACAATAAAATACTGAAAAACATACTACGCTCGAGAAAAATACTTAACGTGAGCTGTAATATAAGGCATGTGCATTTTCTGCTAGTACAATTTAGCTTTATAGTTAATTATAATAATTTTGCATTTTTATACAAATGTTACATCTTAGAAAACCTATTAAATGGTGTCGGGTTTGCTTTTTATTTTGTTTTAAACCATTTTATGGTCTCAGGAATATAAGTTATAAAGGCTTTTTTTTCTCGAAAAATTATAGTATACTGAAAACTTTCAAATAAAAACCACAACGTTTCAAGTGTCTTTGTCACTTGCTCCCATATTGCCATAAACGACTTTTCTTGTTTATATTATTTCAGGAGCTGAAGTTTTTGGAAGGTCGTTGTCGCGGGTTTGGGAAGTTTGTTGTCGTCCTGCGCCTGAAGAAGGACTCGATCCAGTTCGTACCCAAGGGCAATAAGGCCGTGTCGTCTGTCGACTCCAGGATCACCTTCTACAATAAACAGGGCTGCTTCAAACACCAAACAAGCGCCGTTATCGAGGTAGGGTGGTTTATTTGATGGAATTTTTGTTGTTTAATTAGGATATTTCATTTCAATTGCACGTGCACTTACCGTCATATTATATTCGTGTTTTTTGTTTGTTAACTGATAAGTGTTTCCACAATGAAATCTTAACATCGCATTCAAACGTGGTAAGTTAAACGAGATGTACGCAAGTCAAATTAAACTAAAACTACAAAAAGGTCATCGAATTGTGACTTTTATTTATTACTTCTTAAATAATCTGACCAATTATCATAAAACATTTTAAAACTACCATTGAATTTAAGCATACTTTTCTTTTTTTCGGCCGTGTTTTACTGACCTTACTTATTTAAGTACAGTAATCATAGAGAAACTGGTTTACATAGAATTTATAAAAAAATTATAAAGCAAATTTTAGCTATACATTTAAAAAAATCCTTAAAATAAGCATTTTGTTTGTTATTTTTATTTTTCCATTTGCGTTGTATGTATGTATCTATGCAACGTTCAACTTAAATGTGATATTTTATTAGTACATTTTAAAACTAAATTACATTTATAATGAAATAATTGCAAATTTACTTAAATTGGTGTATATAATAATCTTATTTTGTGTCTTCATCATTTTTGTTTTTTTTTTCCCGAATATTTAACCCATCGTTTATCATACATTGTTGTGTTTTCTTTAAATGATAAATAACTGAAAATGAAATTAACTTGTCAATCTTGCTTAATTTCTTACCACTTGTGTTTTTTCCCCTCAAGGTTCAGCCTATAGATGTGTATACCATATCAGACCTGAAGACCAGGGCCCCGGTTGAATGCGAGGGATTGTTGACTTCTAGTCCGTTTATCCGTATGTCTGTTTCGGCTAAGAAGTTTGTAAAACCCCTCACCATTACCATGCCCCTGCCTCAGGCGCAGACTAAACAGAAGCGGCCGACGACCAGCGTAGGCCGGAAGGCCGAAGCACCAGATGTTCGTCCTCAGACCGCTCGACCCAGCAACACAACAGATGGTAAATACGGTTGTTGTTGTTTTGGTTGTTGTTTTTGTTTGTTTGTTTATTTTTATTTTTTTACTATTGAACACATCTTCTTGTTATTTATAAAATAGAATATAGAAAATCGCCTTGTAGTTCTGTCCCTAACCAGTACCTTTTAACTAGGAGGCCTTTAGTATTTCAGAGATTTCTTTAGTATTTTTCTTGTCATCAAGTATCAGTACGATTACTAAAATCTAAAATATTATCAAAAATAATTGTTCTTTGTTCTTTATAGACGAACCCTTGGATGACCTACATTTTCTCTATAAAGATGAAAGAACAGGATGGACTAAGAACTCCAAGGTCCGCCTTATACAACCAAACAATAAGGATGTCGTCGTCTTTGACCTTACCGAACCATTTGAACGGTATATAATCTATTTATTTTTCTCGTGCTTTTAAAGGTGGTATCCGATAGTTTACCTTAATCAAATGCATATAAAAATATTGAACCACTGCTTGAAGAATTCGGGCATAATATTTGTATAAACCTATACTTTAGTCTTAAGAAATACGACATTGAACACTAACTGAATTGTTGGACAGAACTAATCGCGAAACAATCACTCTGAATGTGTATTCTTTCAAAAAGTATAAAAAGCTCGATGGTGATCTCTGCTAAAATGGACATCGACGTCAGAGCGGATTACCCGGATGACTATGTAACGTGATCTCAAAAGTAAGAGGTCGCGTGGTTTTCTAAGTTTAAAAATAGCTATCTCTGCAGCGTGGCTCGGATAGGAAATACCTGTTTGTACTGACAAGTGGGCATTTTATGCTTGACTGCTCACACAGATCTAGGACACCAATGAACAGTTTGGGGGACCTTTTTAGGTAACAATGACATATTTGGCTATTTGAGAAAATTATTTTTGGTCCAAACTGTCGGATACAATCTTTAAGCTCTTACTATTAATAGTATCGCTCTGGAGAGCGGCGCCTCTTGTGGAATGCATAATTATTTTATGGGGACAATAGTGTAGCTGTAAAATAAATGGAAATCGCAGCTGTTCTTTGAGATCTTTTTCAGAGATAAGAACTGAGTATTCCGTTTTTTAACATTGTAGCTTGCAACAATAAGGTGTAGCTTGCAATTATAAAACAGTAGCTTGCATTTATAGGAATTCGCAGCTGCTTGGCGAAGTATTGTTTAACAAATGAAACCGATTATACCGATCTTAGCAATGCAGCTTGTAAATACATATGTAGCAGAGAACAAGGAAAACAACGTAGGAAACGCTCAAGTTCTCATCAAAGACAGGCGCGCTTCTGCCATTACGCACTTTACGCACTTGCGTAACAGCCCTTCGGAAAATCGAAAATTTAAAAGTACCAAAAAACACTAAGAAAGTCGAAGCCTAACCTGGGTTAGGAATGATATATTTTATTTCCGTAGTTTCTATGTTATAAAATCTTATTACCACACCAATCAAGTTGGAAAGGTTTAAAATGATTAAACTTATACACGTCAGGATTTTAGTCGTTCATATTTTGCCTTGTAAGTGTGCGTAAATTCAAAACGGTCTAGATACATGCTTATTCAGAGTTATGGTTCACTAATGTAATTAATCGACACTGTAAGAGTGTCTTTAGTTCCCAGGATAGCCATCTTCTTTTTTAAAGCACATGATCTCTGTTTCGTTCGGGATAATTCTAAAGTAAGTCTTTAACTAAGTCTTTAACTAGTTTCGACGTTTATTCCGCGATGGTCAGAGGCGAACTGCCCCAAATGCAAAAGTTCCAGAAGCCTTACTGTCCCCGCTCTCAGAACTTAACATTCATTGGTTGGTAAAAATAGGGTCAAGGACTAGAGGGCGTAATTTAGCATGTGACTGGACAAAATGAAATCCCCCGAATCAAAGTGCCTAAAGTTCATACATATTAAACACTCTCTATGGCGCACTGAATGTGTCACATCCTAGCTCTTTCTTGTTTAAATACTGTGCTACAGCATATCCTAGAGCCACCCACCAATTTTCCGTGTGGGTTCGTGATCTAATCGAGGTGAACATTTTCCCCTAGGAAAGCCTTCCAGATGACCTAAGCACTGTGTGTTCGGATATTTGTCTGACACCTTTATTAAGAAAGGAAACCTTAGTAAAAACACTTTTGTTTAATAGCTATGTATTTAAAAACAACAATAATAAAAATACAAAATGTATCTGTGTGATACATTTAGAGTCGAAGGACAAAAGATATGGTGCTATTGACGATTTTCAACGTTGCATTATTTGCCAATTCTAAAGGCCGTTGTTGTTTGTTTGTTGTTGTTTTTGTACACGAAATATTTTTTTTCAGACTATTTCTAACTGTTTCTCTTTTAGTATGTGCGTTGGTCCATTTTACAGTTTCTATATTTCTATTTGTCATATTACAGTTTCTATATTTCCATTTGTCATATTACCGTTTCTACATTTCCATTTGTCATATTACAGTTTCTATATTTCCATTTTTCATTTTACAGTTTCTATATTTAAATTTTTTCATATTACGATTTCTATATTTTTATTTGTCATATTACCGTTTCTACATTTCCGTTTTTCATATTGCAGTTTCGATACTTCCATTTTTCATATTACGGTTTCTATATTCCCATTTTTCTTATTGCATTTTCTACATTTACGTTTTTCATATTACAGTTTCTACATTTCCGTTTTTCATATTGCAGTTTGTACATTTCCGTTTTTTAAATTACAGATTCTACATTTCCATTTTTCATATTTCAGTTTCGTTTTATTACGCACGAAGAATAGCATTAAGGACTCTGCTATTGAGAAAATGGCTGGTTTGGTCGAAAAATCCCTTACTCAACGTAACGTCAAAGTGATGCTGCGTCAACGTAACGACGACGCGTGTGACGTTATTGTTGCGTGCAGCGTATCCAATCGTCTAGAACGTGTTGTACGTAACCTAGACGAAGACGGATACACGGAGGGTCCTGCGGCTAGTCCAGACCTTGTTCTACGGGAAGGCGAGAAACTGTACATAAAGTTCCGCGGAAACCTCCATTGCGTTTCGGAAAATCCGTGTCTTAACTTTATCTTCAACTCCCACATTCAGACCACCAGGAAGTTCTTTGTCGAGGAGAAGGATGGTTTCGCCCAGAAGGCTCTGCCATGTTACAGAGGCTTTGTACAGGTATTATTCTATAGAATTCAATGGTTTTAAGTAGAGTTGGAGTTCAGATAAAGAATGATATACATATATTGATAAAACTCTCAAAATTGTCCTCATCATGTACACTTAACACCAATCTGATTAAAATCATATTCTGAAAACCGCTCTGCTATCAGGTTCTGACGACGGGTCAATAAAACCTTCCCAACCAATCAGATTGTCGCCTACAAAATCGCACAACCGATCCGAAGCGTTCCGAACGTATCATTTTAATGACTGCGCCCATTCACGAAGAAAAGTAAACATGGATACTCCGCGCAAGACTTATGTCACTGAAGGCAGGTGCGTCGTATGCGGTATCCCATTTGCTTCAACATCAGTAACATCTTCAGGTCGAAAATTAGCTAACGAGCGAATTCCTAATTTTGTCAAACACTTTTCTACTGCATCATCGATAGCGGCCATTTTGCGACTCTTACCGAAATCGTTTTGCATTACTCTGTCTGATTGGCTGTTTTTTTTAAAAAATTATCGGGGAAAACCATCCTTTTTTATATTTAATATTGTAAGATCTGACTTCAGAGAGATTGACTGAACATACTCTCAATCTATCAATTGTATACAAGCACGTACATTGGTAGACACACACCAAGATATATAATACATTCAAAATGCATTCTTTAGGCAAAGGGATGGTAAAAAAATAATTTGGTTATATTCTAGATAAAGGAATTCACTCTTATTTTCTGATAATTTTTCGTGATATTACTTGAATGTCGTTGTTTGTTACAAGCCAATCCTTTCATAAACTCTATTCCCACTTTGCGAATTTAAACCGATTTTATTCGAACTATTAAAAACTACAGGCTTTCTTCCCTTGTGGAAAGACTTAACACTGAAGCTTGCGCATAAAATGGAATCAGATTGATTGAGATCAGAATTGATTAAAAAGCCTGAGCGCTTAAAAAAAGCAATTTTGTTTTTTATTATATTTCTTATTATAATTTATATGAAGATACCTTCCTACAAGGGAGATAACTTAAACATTTTTTTCATTTCGAATATGGGGAATATATAACACTGTGTCACCATCAGACTGAACGAGTTGTGTGGCGTCAGAACATAGATGCGACTAAAATCTATTGACTTCTATGTCGAACCCTCTCTTTATTTCAGGGGAGATTACTGTAAAAGATTTGTCAATGTTCCAGTCCTTTTGGCAATCTCCCATGCAGAGTTGTCGTTCGTTCCTCTCTCAGACACCTCTGCAATGGGCTCACGTCAAGATTTTTGACGGAAATTTTAAAGTGTTATTTTAAGGATATTTTCAAATTAAAATAATACTTCTACATAAAATGAATAAACATCTACTAAAAAAACGTATATTGAAGTAAATAATTAAAGATATTTAATTAATTCAAGTGCACTATTTTTGGAAGAATAACATACTGATATTTATGAGCCGATGGTAGAGAGTGTCCTTTTGGAAGGCATAGTGCATTTCTATGACATCCAAATATAGTAATTATGAACTTTACAGAATGCTACGGAGAGTTTCGATGAGAAAAACATATTTATAGCCGAAGAATTCCGATTGCATTATTTGAATTTTTAATTTACAACCTTTCAGGTGTATACCAAGCGGATGGTTCCCCGCCCTCCGGTAGAGGGCGCTTCGAAAAACACGCCACCTACAATGGTGGAGGCAGAAGTTCTACTCACTGAATTACTTATAGAACTGCCAAAGGTACAGTGGTAAACATACATAAGGTTGTTCTAGTTTACATTTTTTTTATTCACAAAAATAAGTTACTTTGTGGGACCAAAAAGAATATCGTTTTATTGAACATTTCGCATAGTCGCATTCGCCTAATTACAATTCTCAAACACTAACGCAAAATGCACGAAATTTCTTAACCATGCATATACGACCAACCGTTTAAGGACCGTTTGTATCTGCTTATCAGTACTACCCGACATCTCTGGGTCGCAACGTTGGTTCTATGGCTATGTTTTATTTACTATTTTGACTTTTTTCTTAATTAAATTCACAGAAATTTATTAATATGGCTTGAGATCATTTGTGTCCGACATTTCAGCCAGACGCGGAACCACCGAAGCCACTTAAGACAGCTCCAGTACCCATGAAAGAAGGTATGGCGGCGACTCGTTTATTTTCATACATTGATGCTTTTATTTTATTTTTTCAGATATTTTCAGACCTTTTCTTTCGGAGTAAGTAAAAGAGAATGTTATTCTGCCATAGTACTTGTACTTATATATAAACAAGTGCCGTGCATATGAACATTTGAGCCATTGTCCATGCTTAGGATTGAAAACAATACAGGTTGACACTAGTAAGCTTTTAGTCATACTAGAATTTAGCAAAAATGGTTGAAAATTGATTTTTAAAGGTGTACGAAAACGACTTTAAGTATCGCATTTGAACGTGTTTTCGTGGTTTATTCTTGGTTTCCAGTCAGTCATTAAGGCAATAAAATGAAAATGCTGGGTCACAAATTAGGTTTATTACAAGACGGGTTGGCTGACGTGAAAAAGTTTACTAGAAAACGGTTTGAAAATTCTAATGCCTCCAAAATATCGCAAACATGAACGATGAGCAAGTTTCCTACCAGATCCAACACATATGTCAAGAAATCGTCAAGATTTTGTACTAAGTTAATTGTAAAACGTTTGTTTTATTACATAACGGGATGTTAGAATATCGCTCAATATCGCTTTTTTGTCAATATGTACGCTTATACTACAATCCAGATTTTGCATTGGATATCAAGTTAATAATTTTATGATTCAAAGCGCACTGTATTTCATGTCTTGTTGTACTTCTTTCAAGGTCCGTTGACCAGCACGGTGCTGCACCACGTGGCCCGCGAGATGGGCAAAGAATGGCGGGACGTGGCCGCCCAATTGAATCTGAAACCTATGAGGATCCAGGCCATCTTGAGACAGAACGTGAACAAAGATACGCCTCAGACCCGATACGACATGTTGGTCACGTGGGCGAAACGGGTACCAAAATCAGTAGATAAGGTATAATGACATGCCATCTTCTCCGTCTAGATATATCACAGCGACGCAATTATGGTCTCTACCTTTCCCTTTATATTTTCCCTGTGTCAATAAAGTAATGAAAATTTAATTTTTATATCTTGCTCTGTCGAGATAATCGTTATTGTAAAAAAAAATCAGTTATTCATAGATGTTCAGTTATTGTATTAGACATTAGATTCCTGTGTTGATCACAATTGGCTGTATCTATTTAAATAAAAAGCCACAGACATTGTGCCAAAAATCATTTGTACTCTCTACACGTTACACCGCAAGAGCGCCACCTCAGTAACGCCGATAGTCCGATCTTCTCGGTTTCGTTTTCAATGCACTCCACTTACATATATTTACCTTACTCCATCGTTTGACACTTCCGTTACTTTGACAGTCATATTTTGTTGTGTTCTTTTATTCCAACGAATTTATCATCTCAGCAACGGTTCTTCTCAACAACGACTCTATCTTAAAAGACTATTCTCTACAAAGACTCCTCTCTATAAAGACTTCTTTCTACAAAGACTCCTTTCTACAATGACTAATGATATTTGCATCCATGTCGTTCATTCTCCACCTCTTTCTGCGACTGCTCCTGTTAAGAGTTGTATTATAACATTAATAAAGATTTATGTATGTACAACTTTTCAAAACATTTCGAATTTGAACAAATATAAATGTACTTCTAAAATTGTTTTTTTACTATTTTAGGTCCAGATTCTTTGTGGGGCGTTACAGGCCTGTGGGCGTAGCGACTTGGCGGAGGAGATCCGCTACAGAGGGGAGGAATTTAAACAACAGAGGCTTATGAGTGCTAGAGGTATTTCAGCGTTATTTATAGATATCACACCTTGTACATCCGAGATCATATTATTATAATTATACATCGCAAAATGGGATGTTTTTAAAAGCGCGTATCATTAGCAAAATAGCAGCTTCAGGGGCACGACCTCTAAAATATTTGGAACATACAAAAATAAAATACATTACATAAATTCAATATAAAAACTGGTAAGATTGTATCGGGTTGTAATAAGATACACATAAGCACGCATCTCAAATATTCCAAAAATCAAAATTATCCGGGGCAGTATGGCCATGAATCCCCGTTGTACAAATTTTGTACAAAACTTAAAAACAACATTCAAACCCACCGTTTCTGGTTCTAAAAAGTCATTTCAAGTCTTCTATGCCTAATAAACGGCATATACGGATGGACAATGCGCTATTCGTATTCATGTCATAAGAAACAGAAAACAATTTGTGTTACGTTTACCACTGCTTCAGTGTCCCATCTGCGACAAGCCTTCGTGAAGGTTGCTAAAACGGTGACCATCTTCAATCACTGGCAGAAGTTCGCTAAGGATATTGGGGTGCCTGATGAAGAAATTGAGAAGATCGATGCGTCCGGGGGTTCGGGCCAAGAGAAGTGCTTTACGAGCCTTGAGTGCTGGAAGACCGTGGCCGGGGACCAGGCGACCGTCACAGAGCTGTCGACACACCTCAAGTCTATGAAGCAGGACAGGCTTTCAAGTAGGTGGTTATATTGTCGTGCACGGGGGCTTTACTTATTGGGCGATGATGGTAGTGATAATGGTGGTGGTGGGTGTGATGCTGGTGGTGGTGGTGATGGATGTGATAGTGGCGGGCAGGTGCGTATCTGGGCGGTTTTTGAAGTTACGCACAATTACAAGGAAAATAACCTTTGTAGTAATACTTTTGAATATATTCGGTTTTTGTTTTTTCTAATGAATAACAGGTAAAATGCGGACATACAAGGAACTTATTGCAAAATATAAACTACTAAAAACATGTGGTAATAAGATTTTATAACACAAAAACTACGGAAATAAAATATATTATTCCTAACCCGGTGTAGGCATCGACTTTCTGACTGTTTCTGGTACTTTTAGATTTTCGAATTTTCGAACGAAGGTTACGCACGTGCGTAAAGTGCGTAATGGCAGAAACGCGCCTGGTGGCGGGGATGACGATGATGATGATGATGATGATGATAATGATGGATGTGATGATGATTATAATAATGATGATTAATATTTTTTCTTTCTATTATTATTGTTGTTCTTATTGTCGTCGTCGTCGTTGTTGTTATTATCAGTATTAGTATTAGTATTAGTAGTAGTAGTATTAGTAGTAGTAGTAGTAGTAGTAGTAGTAGTATGATAAACCAACGATGATGATAATAAATCTTTTGTTTATCATGCCAGGGGACGTTGAGTCGGTGTTGGCGTCATGACGGAAACCTCGGATTCATACGCTGCCTACAGGTACTGCCGTATTTTAACCGAATGCATTTTAATTTGGGCTTCTGTAATGACTTATTAAACATTTTCTAGTATAAATAAACTCCTTAACGATGTAAATCAAAAAAGTGAACGAACAATAATTTATAACTTACTTTTAAAAACTGTCTTCAAAGAGTCAGAAAATAAATCAAGCATTTGTTTATCTATTTTTTTTTAAATCTTGTACATGTTTATTTATTACTAAAAATAAAGTGTTTTTAATAATTGGGCGAGAAAACTGACATTCTAAAAGCGCATTCTGTGATATGTTAATGTATGTTAAACATAACAGACTGAGATATTTATGTTGTTTATTGCAGTAAGTGTGTTGATATTATAACCATGTCTTGTATGTAACCGATTTGTCAAAAATAGCTTACTTTTATAGTTTTGTTATTCGGAGGAACTTCTATATTTATGTTGGTAAAATTTTTCATTTAAATGTGTATGTTACAATATGTTACGTACCTGTGATATAATATATTGCTAACTATTGCCATTTATGCCCTTTATTTTTTTATCTTTTTTAGTATGTGTTACATAAATATGCGATATGTATCTGTGATATAATAAATAAAAATGTGTCATTTTATGTTGTCATACGTTGACAAATAAGTACAAAATTTATTTATTTCATATTTCTTTGCTAACGGCATCAAAAATGTGTATTTTGTTATGTTACACGTTAAATGTATTTACTATAGAAAACATCATGAACATGTACATCAAAACACACGTATTATAGAAATATGGATCGGGATTAAACCGACGATTTTTTAAAACACATTTCTTAAAAAAGTTACATGATTATGCGCACGCGCCTGTATTCGAAGTATAAAATTCGGTGCGTCAAAAGCATCAAGGTATGAAAGATAATGTTGATCATGTTAGGGAATGTGAAACTGCATTGAGAATACTTCAAAACACATTAAATGATTACATGAACTAGAATTTAAGGTGGTATCCGACATTTTGGGCCAGTGATTCTTTCTCAAAGAACCGCAAATTGCTGATTATTGATGCCCTACATCTCACTGAAAAGTGAAGCATGACACATCATTCGTCATTACAAATAGGTGTCTCCTATTTAAACCACGCTGCATTGTTAGATATTTTTGAACTAAGACAACCACGTGACCAGTAACTCTATATAATTATTCAGGTTAACAGTTCTGACGTACGATGTCTGTTTTTAGCAGATGTCACAATCATGCACATTCATAGTTTTAGAAAGAATGAACGTTTAGAGTGATTTAGACAATGTTCAACATCATCTTTTGTTAGACTTAGGCCTAGGTATTGACTTTTTGCATATATTATGCCCATGTTCCTCCAATCCAGGGTTACGTGTATTAAATGAAGACAAACTATCGGATACCACCTTTAAGACACTGCTTCGTGTTTTGTTTGTTTTATTTGTATCTGTCCTTCCGTGTTTACATTTTGTCAGTTCAAAATGAATTGATCGACCTTACTCACATCTTTTAGTTGTGTATACGCACCGTGTTCGCTTCTTCTTCAGAAATGAATTTTCGTGTACCTCGTCAGGAGGTGAATGGGAAGCTTTTTACTGTCTTCCCGCATCAGTATTATACCAATCTCCTCACAGCGATTACGTCACGCGTTGCTACTTAAATCTCTGCCACCAGCAAGGACCACGTGACGATAGAGCATCACGTGAAGTAAACATGGCGGCCTCTATAAACACGCCACGTTTGGCTTTCATAATTTCTTTTTTTTTTTTCATATTTTAAGTTACTTTTTATTTTTGATGTGATAAATTAATAATTTTAAAGGAAAGATACAACATTTTGAGGAGACAAGTCCAGAAAAAAAAAAAAAACTATCCGCCTGTATTTGGGCGAAAAACTTGCTGGTGGCAGTGATATAACGTACTGTCAAGGGAAGTAATCACTGCGGGGAGTTTGGTATTATACATGCTTTATTTATATAAAACCAAATACCGCTCTAACTCGATTTTTTCGGAATCAAAACACTGCAGGCACTGTGGTATTCACTTCGGAACTGTAGTCACATTTTGAGACAATGAAAACCGGTGTATATAAACTATCGTTTATAGTTTGTTTTTTTGTTAAATGAAGTCTCTTCACACCCATAATGGAAATACGTGGAACTATTTTTTATCGCGCCAGGAATAATTGTACTCTGCTAGGTCGGGTGCTTTTCATTGAGCGGCACAATGTTTTCACTGCTTACGAAGTAAAAACATAAACCTAAGATTTCTAAAAAAAAAAATGCGAATAAAACCTGTCCAAATTTGCTCTTGATAAAGGCCAAAAAGGACCGGACCGAAAATCTTAGCTAGAATGTTTTTGGTTTAAATGTTTGATGTTTCCTTTATGAACATTTGTCTGCATTTTTAAATTTTTTGTACAATCTTTAACCGTTACTTTATGTAAGGATGTCTATACACAGCTTGGTACGGTTGTTTCAATCATGTAAAGCTATTTTAAGAAGATAAACATCTTTAACTTTGCATGTCTATGTCCTTCCACACTTTGGTATTATACAATAAACTACTGTTTGAAAAAGTTTGGCTTGTGTCTTTTTTTCTTGAAGACTAATATCCTTTTTCATTCTCTAATGATAAATAATGTTAAATATTAAAGGTGGTATCCTGCAGTTTGGACGAAAAATATTTTCATTATACAGCTTAGTAAACCATTGTTATATGAACCAATCTCGTAAAATGCTGTTTATTGATGTCCTATACCTGTCGGAAAAGTGGACCATAACGCCACAATCGTCATTAAAAACATGTATATCCTATCTGAGCAACGCTGCACAGTTGGCTTTTTTCAAACCAAGAAAACCACGTGATCACTAATGTTTTAGTTCATTAACGTCATCCGCTGTGACGTCGGTGTCTATTTTTAACAAGTTTATCCCAATTGTTCTTATTTACTGATATTGTTAGGCTATATATATATAGGCAAACTGTAGGACCTTCAAATTCACCCCACAGTTTATGTTCTCGTAAACAGTAAATGCGAACAGAATATTGCAGAGAAATATAAACACAATTTTCTAACAATATACACAATATTCTTTACTGGAGGATACCAAATTGAATATATGTGATATGTGTAGAAGACAAGCAAACAAACGAAAACTTGCAAACGAATGTCGTGTGTTGTAACAAGTGTAAATGTAAATCAAAGCGCTGAAGGCACTGAACGGATACGAAAGCGAATTTAGGTCACAAACTTAAAAAATATACGATACAAGATAAGTCAAAGTACTGAAACATATATTAATAAAAGACATAAAAAGTAATTAAACATGTAATGAATGAATATAGCAGTATGATTAATTGCGACAGGCAATCAGTTTTCAACTTGCTTCCTAAACCATTTCACTGTAAACTCGCCATCATAATACCGATCACAGTACTAATGAAATAATTATTTTATACCACGAATGAATTTATTTTGCCCGAATTGTCAAGTTGTTTTGTTGTTGTAGTTTTTTTTGTTTGTTGTTGTTTTGTTGTTGTTGTTTTTGTTGTTGTTGCTGTTTTATCTTTTTCCATATAATAATACAGTATACGATTAAAGTGCAAAATTGAACAGGCCAGTTGAAGCATTAAAGCAATTAAAAATATCAAGACAGAACGAAACCTCTTTTCAAATAAATAATTATAATTGTGACCAATTTGCTTGCACAAAAAATCAATTGTTCATCTGTTAATTTGCTACAATTTTTGTAAGCACTTAGGATAAGCTCGTTTCTAAAGACAATCAGATCTGCTTATTTATATGTGATCGTGTGTTTTTGAATACATCAGAACTAGTAAACAACCCCGAATTATTCTATTCAAGTGCTTCATAAGACACGCATAAAACGCGCAGCTGGTGTCTGAAAATTTAATCATCACCTATTCCATTATCCAACTTTTTTATTTTCGACACCATGTTGATTACGTTGCTTGTCCGGGAGCATTTCCGGTATTCCAGTTGGATGACGTCATCATAGCGACGAAGGGTGATTCTCTGTCCACGCAGATGAATCGCTGTCCCAGCAAGAGCGTTCCGGGCTCCAATACGATTCAGGGTGATAATCCATCTGCAATAATACAGCTAATTATTTAGCTATCCGTACACTAAAAATAACATATATGTTTATTTTAATTCCCCAAAGCGATCCCTCTTTGTCGATAACATTATCATGTCCGTAGTAAAACTTTTTTGACGGATTTTTTTTATTAAACCTTGTTCAGACGTTCCCAAAATGAAACGTTGAAAAGAACCGTATAGTTTCACGCCCAAGGTCACAACTGAAGGTCGGTAAGTATGAACCTTTGTTTTCCTGTCTGCTCCGTATCTCCCGAGAATGAGTTTTGTTTAACTTGAATAAAAAAATCTTCTCGGTGAAACGATGTGCAGAACACACCTCTAAACCAGGACAAAATTTAAGGTAAGGTCAAACTTGAGATTAACATTTTCACTCTTTGATAACATGTTTTTACTAAATATCTTATTCAATCCTGGAAGTTCGATGTTTTGCCTTGTTAATCAAGAACTAAAATTTATTGTTTTGTGTTATCTGTGAAACTGTTTTCTTCACAGTAATAAAAAATCATATACTCTGACCGGCATTGTGTGTGTATGGAGCTGTTTGCTTTACAAATGGTTCCAGAGATCAGACAAAAGCAAACATTGAAGTTATTATTTAAATAACTAAAATCTTCCTTTTCTCATGATGAATCGGAAATTTTTCTCCTTACCTTGATGACGGCGATTATGATGATGAACTAAGATGTTCATTACCTGTTGTCTGAGTACATGTTGTCTAAATGCACGGCCAAGGGTACAAACTGTATGTCTTCAATCTCTGCACCCGGACACATCGGCAGCACATCTCGCATTCGATCCCACACTTCCTTGTGGGTGAACTCCGACCCCTGTGGGAGTAGAAGCAAAATCGTCACTGAGAACATCTCGATAAATTCCGTTCCCACCCGAAATACTTCGACGGACAATATTGTCATCTCGTTCTGTCACCTAATCGAATTTAAAATTTATACTATACAATAGTTTTTTTTATTGTTTTCCATGTGTTGATGGAACGATAAACCCAATAAACAAACAATTTATGCTTCACTGTTCAGAAATCTCTGGTATCAATGAACATGAATTTTCAGGACTTTTTCATGTATTAATGATTTAATTGGCTATTTCACATAAAAAAAGTATTTTGTCTAAACTTTCGAATTCTACCTTTAAAGAAAAGTAAATACCTTCACGTAGAAGCAGAGAGCTGTCGGTTTGAATTCGGGAATTCCATGATGGCGACACCCTCGACCCTTACAGTAATACCTCAGCGTCTTTAGGACGTCTGTAACATATGGGACCAAGTGTAAGTTTTGAGACATAGTGAAAATACATAAAACTATACCTTCGAAGGTTCATAATTCAGTGGGACGATAAATCCAACAATCACACATCAAACTCTAAAATTGTATTAAAAATAAAACAGAACATATAGTTTTGAATCGTATGCATCATATTATAGTATGCCATTAAACATATAGACAGCATGATGGCCAAAATTATTGACGAATGTAAATATTGATTGTCAACATGGTTGATATGTAAATATATTTTGGGCTTCGAAATCAAAAAAGATGTTATTTCTCATTTTCGAAATGAAAAAAAAAATGTTTTAGTTATCTCCCTTGTGGGAATGTATGTTTATATACTTTTTATTAGAAATATGATAACTTTTATTGTTAATTTGCTTATTTTATTAAAAGCGGTCAACATTGTTTATCAGTTCTATTCTAGATCAATAAGAGTCCATTGTATGCGCATTGTTCAGACTTAAGACTTTTTAAAAACTTTAAAAAGTCGGAAAATCTTAAGTATTCTGCTGTCACTAAATACCAAATACCTATCCACAAGGGATGTGAAATGTAGTTTTAAATAGTTAGAGTCCCTTTACATACGAAAAAGCGGGGTTTATCTCATTTTTTATAATATAAAATTGATTTGAAACAGCCACTTATCATATTATGATATGTATGTTGAATAAATGTACAGACAGGTTATTAAAGACCACATACGACAATAATAAGACATCTAAGAAATGCTTGTTGTACTTATTTTGTTACCCACCACTATTAAACTTGTTAAAAACTATGAGAATTTAAGAAAAAACCACTTAGCGTGCTCACAGTTAACTGATTACAATTAGGCAAATAGTTTTGAACCCACTAGACGTTGTTTGACCAAAGTTACCTCACTTTCTGTGGCAGAGTTTAAAATAAAAGACATGGAATTATGAATTAAATAGTATATATTATATTATAAATATGTGAGAGACTGACACCCCCCCCTGTTACATGTAACATATTACACGTAGCATGTTACTATACATGTAGGTGTTAATGTAAAATGTAACATTACATGTAGGTGTTACATGTAGCATGTTACATTATATATAGATGTTACATGTAACATATAACATTAAATATAACATGTTACATGTAGCATGTTAAATTGCATGTAGGTGTTACATGCAGCATGTAACAGTACATGTAGGTGTTACATGTAGCACGTTAAATTACATGTTGGTGTTACATGTAACATATTACATGTAACTATTAACTTAGACCGTCATTGTAATTCAGAGAATTTATGGATCGGTTAAACACTGATTTCAAATAAAGTTGGTCATTGAATTTCTTCTAGGTGGTATTCGACAGTTTGGAACAAAACATATTTTAAAATAGCCAAATTGAGTAATTGTTACCTGAAAGGATCTTGCGAAATGCTGCTCATTGATGCCCTAGATCAATGTGAACAGTGAAACATAAAAATAAATCCCCATTCCTCATTGCAAACAGGTATTTCCTTTATGAGCTACGTTGCAGAGATAGCTAATTTTAACTAGGAAAACCACGTGACAACTTGCTTTTGAGATAACGTTATATCGTCATCTGGGTAATCCGCTCTGACGTCGGTATCTATTTTAAGCAGAGGTCATTAAAGGTGGTTTTATGGCGTTTTGTACAGTCTAACAATAAAGGCAGTACATGTGCGCTCGGAATTTTCATTCTTTTCATGATAGGGATGTCTGCTAAATTATAAACCGACTTTAGAGCGGATATCCCGTATGATGTCATAACATAAAATAGCTTAATGTGCAGCGTGGCTCAGATAGAAAAAAATATGTTTGTGATGACAAGTGAGACGTTATGCTGCACTTTCACATAGATTTAGGTCATCAATAAACTGCATTTTGCGAGATCTTTTCAAGTAACAAAAATTTAAATGCTTGTTTCAGGGGGAAAATCTGGTCTAAAATGTCGGATGCCACCTTTAACATAAATATTCATACTCGCCTCACCATCATTTAGTTCAAGCTCATCCGACTTGGTAGGAACCCTTGGCATGTTTACTGCAAGTGAAAAAGGTCTAAATATAGATTTGTGCGCAGCAAAACTTTAACATTTTCTAAGACATATTTGAGATGGTGCTGTATTAGACTAAGTACAGCATTTACATATAAAACAGTTTTTGCACGTCACTTACCAGCTTTTCTGCAAATATAATACATATTTGATTTTTATAAAGACGCGTTTTAATCTTTTATTTTTGTGTTGGTGTTTTTTTTATAATTCATGTAGAACCTCTAGCCAGTCTGAGAATTTATAATATATCCCAGCGACATACCAACCTATGCACTCATAAACAAACAAAAAAACGACTATTGATCAGTCTTCTTTTACTGAAAACGTCACACTTACTTTAATCGCAATTCACTAAACCACATTTAAAAGTTCTTTTAACGTTTTTATTATTTCGAAAATTAATAGTAAATAAAAAGTCTAATAAATTGTGCACCTATGCCGATAAAATCTACCTCTCCAAAACTACTTTCTTCAAACAAAACCGTAAAGCATATAATAAAAAAGGGATTTACATGTAAGTAAAGTTAATCTTCTGATTCTAGTCTTTTCAGGACTAAGGCCTTTATTTGTTGATCACTTTATACATCATTTTAAATAAATCAGCATCACATAATCAAACATTTTTGTAATACCATATTTACACATTTCGAGTGGAAACACACAAAACAACAAAAAACAGTACCAACAACACAAACAACAACAAATAAACAAATTTATATATTAAAATCATAACACGTGACCAGAAGACAACCTTACCTCGTCTGAAGATGTATTCGATTCCTTTATTTCATCCCCGCCAAACATCGCTACATCTCCTGGTACAGATAAACAATTGGTTTCTTGTTGCCATGCCTGGGACCCGATGTCTGCAGGTCCGATGAATTATTAAAGCCAATTTGAAGGGCATCTCAAACAGAACATTGTTACTGGGAAAATCAGTGTTGTGAATACATGAATAAAGTCAATGATGTAGCTGTAAATGGTAATTAGGAACCAGCAAGCGATGATTAACGTAATCAATAGGCTACAAGGTAAATGGTCCTTAAACCATGGACATTATTTCAAAAACGGATTTAGTGTGGTGGGTGCTCAACCGGAACATTCTTTAAATTAAATAAACTAAATAAAGTCAATTTAAATAACTGGTCAGGAGGCATTTCCGGTAATTTATAAAATATATTGTGTTGTTGTTGTTGTTGTTGTTTTTACGGGTCCTCCCCCAGAACCTCCTCTAGTGTAAATGTTTACAAAATTAATCAGTCATTTGTGGGTTTAAGAGGTAATTTGATGTCTTTATGTGTTAAACATGGCATGTAGTATTGTACGGCTGGAATATGCGCTAGCCATTTAGTGATGTCGTTAAAACGTACTTTATCCGCATACCTATCATTTGAAAGAAGATTAACGTCCCCTAAGTTAAAATCGTAGATCTGACATTGTTATTCCTAGTTTCTGTTGCTGCTTGTTCATGTGTTGTTTAACGGTAAAGAGCATGTTGTGTATTTAAATATTTAATTAGATTAAATAAAATTAAGGACTATCTTTGCATATTGTGTTATCATTATTTGCGCGGGAAAAAACACATGTATGCAGCGATAATATATCAAAACTTGTTCTGTAATGTTATGAAATGTTTTCTTTTTCTTCCGGAAGTATTGATGTTAATCAAAATTAACAAAGAAAATGTTACAAATAAACAATCTTACGTTTTAAGAAAAGGTTATTTTGGAAATAATGTATAACAAAGACTAAAATGATGACATTATTTCGCTCTCGAAGAAAACACCAGCCATTAAGTTGCAAAACTTTGCTCTTCGCCGCCCGTGAATCACCTCATGAATGTAAAATTCAATTTTAACATCAATTAACATTTAAATTAAAATACATGACGATTCGATGATTAATTTTGTGTAACATAGTCTTCTTTATTGTTTCCATAACTTTTGTTCTATTCTATTTTTCATAGGAAAACTTAACAATTGCCATGAGTTTTATTGCTTCAAAATGATTTATCGTCTTTTTGCTAGTTATGTTATATGTTTTCCGTCATGTATTCTTTGTTTTTACTTGCCTCGAGGGGTGGGGGTGGGGGGGGGGGAAAGAGAGCCAAAAGTAAGTTTTGCAATCTGTAATTTAACCAATATGTCCAGGGGCGGATCCAGAAAAAAATGGCGGTTGGGGTATGTCATCCATTTAACCTAATCGCAGAATTCGCGAATCATGTATCATAACCTACCATTGCTGTAGAAGGATTAATGTCTACAGTACTCTTGTAATACTCAAACTCACTTTCAAATTATGTTATTATAAAATGATAATAATCCGCACAAGATGTGAAGGCTTGCAAGTTGAAGTTACCTACTTACAATAAGTTGCAGATAAAGATGTAACATTATTTCAAGGCGAAGTTACCTACGAAGTCTGCACGGCTTCCAAGTTTAAATTACCTTCATGCAATTTGAAAGAAAATATGAAAAACATGACATATTGGATATACATAAACAGTTAGGGACCCGAACTTCGACCTACGCAGTAGACGGACAAAATTTACTTTAAAAGCTTGGCATTTTTCAAGTTTAAATGTATGTGTTTTCATAAATCTTTTCTTTTACCTTGTTGGTGAGAGGGAGATGCATCCCCTACCCACAACCCCACGGATCCTTCCCTGAATATGTCTGATTTTCTTGTGATTTATTAGTATGTTGTATATTTAAAGTAAGGAATAAAATAAGAAAATTAAAACAAATAAACTATAACACAATAAGTTTACTTAAATATTAATACAATATGAAGACAATATTATATTAAAACTTAGATATAAGCATCATGATAATGAATTAATTTGTATAAACTCACTAAGAGGACCACCTCGCTAAGTGGGACACTTTAAAAAAGAACTACATGTGTCCCTTTTAGTGAGGTTTTACTGTATATTCAACTAAAGTGACTAAAAAGGGATGTAGGGAGCGAAACTGTTAAAAACCACATCGCGTAGGCCTTGTTTACACCTGGGGGTGGGGTGAGATGGTGTGGGGACAACTCAAGTGTGTGGGGCTGGTGAAGGGCATTATATGCAGAACTGTAGGCCTAGTGGATCATTCATGCGCGTTTTCGTGCATTATGTTATCAGAAAATAAAAAATATACTTTAAAATCGAGACACATAATTTTCTTAGTTATAGAAAGTTAGATGTTAACAGTGTAATTTGATCACCCGATTTTATAACCACGCCTTTTCGAGGAGACAATCCCCGGAAGCAGTCGTTAAGCGAGGATCAATCTTACAATCTCAGAACCTTGGAATTATCCGCTTCAACTAAAGTCATTTGTAAGAAACCTTACCACTGTGTCATGATAAGCATATAGATTTTAGCTCCAGTTGCGAAGAATTGCTGAACTGCTTAATAGTTCATTGATTAATGATTCATGTTTCTAGTCAGGCTGAATCTATAACCGGCTATAAATGTAAATAATAAATACGCCTTGATCTTTGCAGGTGCAGATATGGGGTTAAACTTAGAGGTGGGGTGGGGCGATATGTTTCCCCCAAAAGAAAAAAACATTGGCGGAATGTGCATGGTAAAGGACTTCTCTTTTGATGTTAGGAATATCAGAGGTGCGTTCTGGTGTGTATCGAGGCTAATAGTTAAGCTATTAAACTACTTTATTTGCATTTGTATATAATACATAATATATAGTCCGGTGAATTTATGAGGTGGGGCTGGGGGCATGCGCTTTGTCAATCTAAACGTGTACGTGCTTACATCTATTTCTGTAACTGTCAAATGTTACTAAGGCCTAAATATAGACTAAACTGTCAGTGAGAGCAATCTGATCTGGAACTAAACTATTAGTCTGGGTCTGATTTTTTTAATATTAAGGGCTTCTCCCTCAAAAATCCTTACAGATATTAACAGGCAACTGAGAGAGTGATGATGTATAATGAAATCAGGCCAGGTAGAAGAGCTAATAGACTAATTATGCAAGCGATCCTAATGTGTTTTGGTCATCAGATTATTTTATCAAATACCTTAGAATTATTTTTTTTTTTAAAAAAAACTGCATTTTTTGCAGTAGTAAATGGTAAGCTTTGACTGGAGCCACACTTGTATAAATCGAACAAATTAAAGACTATACAAAGCCCTGACAAGGAAATGTGGATACATGCAAAGATGCAGACACTCGCCGAATCAACATTGTCACAAGCAAGCGAAGCTTACAGCTAGTGGCTTGTAAAAAAAACAAAACATTACCAAACAACACATTTATATATCTTATTTTATCACATAACCTACTGTAACACCCATGCCTTATTTTTGATAACACACTAGTTATCGTAGTGTGACGTCCATAAGTATGTGTAGTGTATATGCCATTTTATAATTACTTTGTTTTCGCCGTTTTATGCATTTTGTTGGACAATTTTATTTAAAATTAATAAAAAAATAGCACTTTAGTCATGTTAAACGAATCTGTTACCTTTTTCTGGAAAATAGTCGAGTAAATAGTGTAACTATTTTTTGTGCGGATACTCTCTAACCGAATTACACATGCCAAGGCCGATGTTTTGGTGATAAAAAGAATCTAATATGAGTGTTAATAAGATACTCGTTGTCTCGGCAGAGACTCGTTTCGTATTATTTCATCCAAC
This sequence comes from Sinonovacula constricta, assembly GCA_007844125.1. NCBI lineage: Eukaryota > Metazoa > Mollusca > Bivalvia > Cardiida > Solecurtidae > Sinonovacula > Sinonovacula constricta. Next base: position 83,006,209 of record CM017556.1, on the reverse strand, counting down.
TCGTTTAATATTTTCAGTATCTAATGAACAATCATATGAGATCGTCTATCTCCTTTTTAAAGACAGAGGATTAAACAAATGATAATAAGATTGAGTTATTAATCAAACATTTGTTTAATGGCATTTATTTACATAATTTACAAAATATTGCAAAAAAAAACACATTCACTTATACTAAATACATACTTGTTTACTCACAAAATTGTGACAACATGTCATTGAAGAATACAAATTAAAACAACAAATAATATTAACTAGTAGGTCTTAACAAGTGGTGAAGTTATCTCCCTTAGAACTGACTCCTTAGTGATCCATTCCTAAATAGAACAAATTTAATATTAGTGAAATAGAGGGTATTAACTATGGATAGAGTTATCTCCCTTAGTTCCCTTTTAAGTAACACTTTAGAATACAAGGCAATGAGTCTATTTTTTATATTTCCATATATATAATACAGGAAATATTAAAGGTGGTATCCTACAGTTAAATAAATTAATGTTTCCTGAAAAGATTCCACGAAATGCCAAACAACATTTCAAACTTGTACTTCCTATCTGAGCCATGATAAAGTTGTTAGGTATTTTTAAAACACAAAAACCCCCACTGACCACTTACTCTTGTGATCATGTTATATAATCATCCAGGTAACAAGGTCTAATGCTGATGTCTAATTTTAGTGAAAATCTTAATGGTACTTATTTACAGATTCGGAAAAAATACACATTTTGAGCATTTTATGTCAGGTTTTAAACTTTTAATCTTTTCTTAGACTGAAGTTTGAGTTTCTCAGAAATTATAACCCAATGCCACCAAACAAGGTTCAGTCATTAGTACATGTATTTGATATAGGAAAACTGCCAGATACCACCCTTTATCTAGTAATTTAAAAAGACAATCAACAAACTAATTGAAAACAGCCTCTAAGTGCCTGTTACTGAGGAGAATGCTTACCTTTAATGATAAATACATACTTAGAAAAGGATCTAATGAATGCAGAATCGCAAATTGATTGTTATGAAAATTAAAACAGATAAAGAATATAATATACAGGAAAAGTATAAAAGAAAGGTTCACATGAAACATGATGTATCATATTAAATATTATAACAATTCACATATGAAACATGACAATTATATTAAAAAATCATAACAAACATAACTCATGTAGATATTACAATAAAGTATTTAAAACAAATGCATGTAATGTTTAACACATTGGCAAAGCTTTAGAGTTTTAACACATGTGTTAAAACAGCAACTGTCTTATGTTTTTTTAACCAATAATATTCAACAAACGTTGTTTGCGATTGCATTTCAGCAATACTTATAATATTCAATTACATGTCTAATAAATTTCAGTCATCACTGCAAGGTGAACCTTACCAGGTTCACATATATCAAGCCAGTCATGTGCTTTATACAAATAATTTGGTAAAACATTTCATTGCGTTTTATTTAAGAATCAGTGAAGACCATTACATTATTCAAGAGGATACAGTTAAAATATTCTTAATGCTGCTATATTTTTTAATATATTGTTCTTCCACCAAAGGTTTACTTAAAATGTAAAAAAATCTTTCCTTTTCAAAAACAAACACACCCCCTCTTACAATTTTAAGTGTGTTATGATTTGAACACAACCAGAAAAAAAAATATCTGACATCTAGCACCAGTTGGAAGAGAATGCTTTTTACGACAGACCGGACAAAGTAAAATGCCTGAATATAATTGCTTTGCGTCACAATATCCAAGTGAATAATACTCTTGAAAAACTATTATTCTTGTAATTTAGTTAGAATGAAATCCCTGATAGATAGGTTTTTAAGATAAAATACAATTATGGCTTTATTTGATATAATTAAAGCAACTTGCTTTAAGACAAAATCTCTCAAAGTACAGTAATGAAAGCGCTTGCAAGGATATGAAAGTAATAGGATGGAGTTTAGGATTCCAGGAAAACTGTAAAACTACGGAACAGATATTCAAAAGAATCTTTTGTTGTTTGTTTTTTTCATAAAACGATACATTTTCATATTTTTTAAATATTCTTAAAAATATAGTTCTTTTTTCATTGAGAAAGTTTTAGGCTTGAAACTTAAAAAAGTTTTGGAAAATATTTCAAAATTCAGGACAATGTTTAAGTTGAAGTGAGGAAAATTAACTTAGATTCCTTATGCACAAGACCACAGTATCACAATGAAATATATAGGTTTTAACAGCAGGTTTTCATGTCACTACATATGTAGGTAGAATAGGAAACCTATATCTTTCAAAATAAAGGCTTTTTAAATGTTTGAGTACACTTTGGGATATAATAAAATGTCCTGCCATGTGTGATCATGTTACATACATACATGTTCCTTGCATTTTAATATACCAAGTCTTTATCATGTAAATATGACTTATATTTTGACATTTGCACTCCAGTTTGATGTTCAACCTTCACATATTTCGTAACTTAGCAAGACGTTGTGACAGTTCATCCTGAAAAAAAAAAGAAAGTGAGTGCTGTGAGACACTAATCTTCATTTAGAAGCACAGCCTATGTCAACTATGCTATCTTCATTTATTACCACAGCCTATGTAACTATGCTATCTTTATTTATAATCACAGCCAATGTAAACTATGCCATCTTCATTTATTACCACAGCCTATGTAAACTATGCTATCTTCATTTATAACCACAGCCTATGTAAATGATGCTATCTTCATTTATAATCACAGCCTATGTAAACTATGCTATTTTCTTTTTTATCACAGCCTATAAAAACTATGCTATCTTCATTTATTATCACAGCCTAAAAAACTATGCTTTCTTCATAAATAACCACAGCCTATGTAAACTATGCTATCTTAATTTATTACCACGGCCTATGTAAACTATGCCATCTTAATTAATTACCACAGCCTATGTTAACTATGCCATCTTAATTACCACAGCCTATGTGAACTATGCTATCTTAACAAATTACCACAGCCTATGTAAACTATGCTATCTTAATTACCACAGCCTATGTGAACTATGCTATCTTAATTACCACAGCCTATGTAAACTATGCTATCTTAATTACCACAGCCTATGTAAACTATGCTATTTTAATTACCACAGCCTATGTGAACTATGCTATCTTAATTAATTACCACAGCCTATGTAAACTATGCTATCTTAATTACACAGCCTATGTGAACTATGCTATCTTAATAAATAACCACAGCCTATGTAAACTATGCTATCTAAATTAACACAGCCTATGTGAACTATGCTATCTTAATAAATAACCACAGCCTATGTAAACTATGCTATCATAATTAATTACCACAGCCTATGTAAACTATGCTATCTTAATTAAATACCACAGACTATGTAAACTATGCTATCTTAATTAATTACCACAGCCTTTGTAAACTATGCTATCTTAATTACCACAGCCTATGTGAACTATGCTATCTTAATTAATTACCACAGACTATGTAAACTATGCTATTTTAATTAATTACCACAGCCTTTGTAAACTATGCTATCTTAATTACCACAGTCTATGTGAACTATGCTATCTTAATTAATTACCACAGCCTTTGTAAACTATGCTATCTTAATTACGACAGCCTATGTGAACTATGCTATCTTAATAAATTACCACAGCCTATGTAAACTATGCTATCTTAATTAAATACCACAGACTTTGTAATCTATGCTATCTTAATTAATTACCACAGCCTTTGTAAACTATGCTATCTTAATTACCACAGCCTATGTAAACTATGCTATCTTAATAAATTACCGCAGCCTATGTAAACTATGCTATCTTAATTAAATACCACAGACTATGTAAACTATGCTATCTTAATTAATTACCACAGCCTTTGTAAACTATGCTTCTTAATAAATTACTACAGCCTTTGTAAACTATGCTATCTTAATTAATTACCACAGCCTATGTAAACTATGCTATCTTAATTAATTACCACAGCCTATGTTAACTATGCTTTCATAATTAATTACCACAGCCTATGTGAACTATGCTATCTTAATTACCACAGCCTATGTGAACTATGCTATCTTTATTAATTACCACAGCCTATGTAAACTATGCTATCTTAATTAATTACCACAGCCTATGTAAACTATGCTATCTTAATTAATTACCACAGCCTATGTAAACTATGCTATCATAATTAATTACCACAGCCTATGTATTTTACTAGCATTCACATTTGCTGTCTGCAGGTCTGAGTGAGGTATTCCAAGTACTTTGCTTGCTCTTCATTATTTCTATCACAAGTTTTATGTTATTTTATTTTACTTTGGCATTTTTAAATACATCACAGAGAAAAATTATGGTCATTATAGCAATGTCCAGCTACTATAGTGGAGAAGTGAAGAACCAAGACAAACCCCTGAGTAGAACCACGGTCACATCCCAGGTCAGCTGGACGACCTTCATTTGCTATGTGCTGTAAAAGGCTAAGCAGAGGAGGAACAAGTATGCAAATCCACTATTACACCATGGCACACACTTGGATAGTCATTTGTCAGTCTCTAAGTGTATTGTGTATTAGGTGTTTAACCTCAGCATTACTCACCTGTTCTGCTGACGCAGCTGTGGACTGACCAACAGCGGAGGACTGTGCTGATGGTAGGTCCAGGTTTAGTTCCAGTCTGAAACCATTTGAAGATTTATGATCAATATGCTCATCTTTAGTAATAATTGAAAGATTTTAGTTAATGAAACAATGGACATTTCTAATGCAAGACCGGGTTCACTTAACTGGTAGCTCTAGGCTATAAGCATTTCATTGTATAAATTTGCATCCCTAAAGAAACTAATCAACAAATAAAAAGAAACACTTAACTTCTCTAAGGTAAAAACAGGTTTAGCTCTAAAATAAAATCATTTAAGGATATATAAAAAAATACACTGTCATCTCTACAGTAAAAAAAAAATTAATAACAAGCAGAACAGTTAAGGGCTAGGTAAAACTAAGATGTGAAAGTAAAAGAAATCTATATTCTACCAATCATAAGCTTTCTAAAAATTAAATAATAGAGATTCCAGGTAAGCGCTGGTTTTACAGTCATTCATTCTAGCTTAAGACACAGAGTAGTCAAATAGTAGGACTCCTGATCCAGGTCGCAAGATTTCTGGTTCAAATTTCTGTCAGGACGTCTTTAATTTCCTTGAGCAAGATGTCAACTTTGAATTGTTTCACTTGACCCAGGTGTAACTATGGTTACCTGCGAGGGTTATTCAGGTCATGTCTATGACTTCCCAGCATGTTGTGTACATATTGCTATTATGAAGGACTGACATATAAACTCAATGACTATTGTGTACATCTGTGAAAATGGCTGAACAAGCAATAGATTTAAAGTCGACCAGGTTTACCTGTTGCCTTTCAAATGTAAAGAAAAAAATTAATGCTGTATAACCTGTTATCCAATTTAAGTCACACAAAATTAAATATACACTAAACATGTGGACAATTTATTCACCCTATCATCCCTCCTAACAGCATTAAACTTACCCAGCTTCATCAGCAACCTCCTGCATGAGACTGTCCACTTGGCCTTGTGGGGTAGCCAGTGTGGAGGAGTTACACATAGTGTTTTCCATCACTTGTGACTGAACATCCAAGTTTTCAAACTGCTGCTCAAACCGATCCATTAACTGGGACACCTGTATGCAAAAAATGCAACAACAAAAAACAACAACAGTTATTAAAAATATGTCACCTCCAGTAAAAAAAACTCCTTCATGATAAATACCATCTACATGATCATGTGGAACTTTTTCATACATCCCCAGTAATTTTTTACACACTGCAATATCCTCAAATTGCCAGACTTGTTTCCATAGTTTAACTATTGTTATATTATCAATTATCAACAGTATTTATGTTTTATTTCACAGAAAAGTTTAAAATTACAGCTTTGAATACATTTTGGTATTATTCTGTTGGCTTTTAAAAAGCCCTATATCTCTAGTTTTCGCCTATCTTACATAGAATCATTGATATAGATTATATTGGTCAATTTGTGCTAAAACTAAGACAATAGGTGAGACAGGGAATCAAACCCATGCAGTATGAGGTCGAGGAATTACAAGTCAGTGACTCTTACCGTTTAACTAGGGATTGCTGTTCAAGATAAAAAGTAAAGTAATACAGAAGAAAAATTCATTACATGTGTGTTTGATTTTGTTAAATAGCATAGAGTTGCAGTCAAAGTGGCAACACCCAGCTTATAGGTGATAAAAATCACATACACGTCTGTGTAGACCCACTAATGCACCACAGGTCAACTGGTATACCTCCTCCCCTGAAAGTTCTCACAACCACTGAGCCTTGAACTCATGCTATGAGTGGCTGAGGAGTTACAAGCCAGTAACTTGGTGATAGGCACCCCACTTATTACAACTATTAGGCTACTGAACTAAGTTACCTTTTCTAGGTTCATTGACTTCATTGCAGACTCCATAGACTTCACAACACCTGCCATAGAACTGGTCACCTGTAAACAACAAAATTATTTATTTAAATTAAAGTTATGAATTCAAATGCAAAGTATTATTCTTACAAAAAATGAACTACAATAATTATAATCTGTTGTGTTGTGTTTGTTGCTCTTTTAAGCAAAACTGAGATACATTTGGTATTACCTGACAAGAAAGATAACCGCTACATTGGTAACGTTCCTTATTTTCAAAGAAAACTGAAATATATTTGTAATTTTCCTTGTCAGAAGTTTTGTTTCTTTCAAATACTGGTACTTTATAAAAAGAAATGCTGATGCATTTTTACGCATTGCAAATCTATTTCCACAAATTATGACTGTATATAATTGTTCCAGAACTCCAGATAGGATGAGTATATCTGATTGTGTTGCTACATATCCCATAATTCTCAACTTCCAATTTTCCAATCTGTTTGGCCACTTAATACATATAAAAGACATAAAATTACCCTTAAGAAACCACAAATTACTGATCTGAAGGCTTACCCTGTACACTCTAACATATTTGCTTCAAGGAGATCTGGCATGCTCCCTCAGGAAAATTTTTATATCTGGAATGTCACACATGCATACTGGCATGAATCTGGACCAAATCTGATTTATGCATTATTTATAACTTTCAGCATTTTCTAGGAACCTAAAGCAATGAGACTTCCTTTTTGTTAATATGTACATGCCTGTTTCATTGTGAGAGCTGTCTGAACTCTGGCAGCCACAGCATCGATCCTGGCTGACATACGACGATAGTTGAGGGCCTGGTTCTTCTGGCGGATCGAGTTTTCTGCATGGATCTTAGCTCCCTCTAAGTTGCCTTTTTGAATAGCCTAGAGATTTTTCAAAGAATTAAAAAACTCTTTGGACAATATTTTCTGTAATAGTTACAAGTGATACATAAACATTTCAAAGCATGTAATTTTTATAATCTAACAGAGATTAAAATGAACATCTATAGCTAAGACTTATTTATAAGTGTAATAAAACATCTTATGATCTTTGACACTCTGACATTTAATATAAATAAATAAATAGATAATAAAATAATAAACAACAGACAAATGAATGATTGAATGTATGAATACATACCACTAATTGTAATCAAAACTATAACGGAATTCTATCTTTATTATTAAGCTAAAGTGCTAAACACATTAATAAGCTTGTTAATAAAAATAAATATACCTTTTTCAGTTTCACTTTTTCTTCTTTTTCAGCCTTCTCGGACCTTTTTGCATTTCTTTCTAAATCCTTTGCAGCAAACTTTAAGTTAAACAGATGTTCTGGATGCAGTTAAGGGCATAAAGAAGTTTGTATAATGAAATATGTAATACCACTATAAAACAAAATGTGTATTTTTAATTTGTTAAGACTCATACGCATGGAGAAACATCTAATGCACCATGAGTCCTTTACATATAAGTTGAGTCCAGGTCTGGGCAAAGAACTTTATGATGGAAGGTCTTTCACCAGGCCTGCTATGCATCAGTGAATCTACCCAGACATTTGTCTGGGGTCTTCCTCCATCAGTGATAGCCAGGTCATAAAAATGACCATAATTGGGTCACCATGAGATTAGACTGAGAAGTTAAAAATGTTAACAAATTTTATTAGAAAACTGTTCATATCCTGTGACAATACAGAAGAATGCTTATGTCATAAAATCAGTAGATTTGCTAAATATTTTTATTGACACAATAATACGTAAGTACTGGTACCATATGCCACTCTATAGGTATCTACTCCAAGAAATTAATTTTTATCTGTGTTGTAGTAAAAAAATAAAAGGCCAGCAATTTTTGCAAAAACAGAACTGCACTTAACTTGATTATTTAATAGCAAAATGATTTAAGAAATGAATGCATGGGTGGCCATAAATGTGTGAAGAAAGTGAAGAATCTCCATGCCTGGTCAATACACAGATTTACAGTGAACGTCTGCGCATGCGCAATGGCAAGAGTTGTCTTCCCTGAAATTTCGAGTAAGACCATGCAATGTGTCTTATACTTATGTAACGATATAATGCTATAATACAGTATTACTTTGTATATATAGGAAAATTTAGGTTTGATTTGTATGTGTGTCTTTGCATAGTTAAGGAGCAACATTATGCGTCGAACATGCAGGCATTTTTGCTATGTGATTTTGCATTTTGAACCATTTTGCATGCAACTTGTGAGACTCAAAATGTTTCACTCAAAAATGTAAAATTAAATACGCTTGGTTTAATTCTATACAAATTAAAATTACATGTTAAATAAACCACTTATATTCTAAATATACTTTAAATCATGCACCTGCATAAAAAATCCTAAAGGCATAAAGTGACGATTTAATTCATAATTGTGACGATTCCAATCACTTAAGCGGATGGGCGAGTGGATGTCTCATCCAATGGACTTCTTCTAGTCAAACTAACTAAGAAACACACCTTTCAATTTAGTTTAATCTGAGAACATATTTAATTAAAAAAATAATACCGCTTTTTGGCCTAACCACCATTTGAAGATAAGAACTCCACATAAAGTAGATCCTTTGTTGTAATATAAATGAGCCACATTATACTTTAGCTATCCCAAACACAGTTCCTGTCAGCAAAAACTTTTACAGACATTTGCGTATCAGCCCTTTTGTGAATTAAAATTGTTATATAATCTGCACAGTAGGGGTTAAGGTCATACAATTGCCACGACAAGGTGCCCTGTACAGGATCAGCTGTTAGGCTCATATTCCTAACTAATCAATGTAATTTCAAAGTGCTATGCGTGATATATGCACCTCTTATCCACCCGACCTCCCACCCCTTACATCATGTCAACTACAAAACAGAAACCAAGGCTACAGTAACCAGTAAAAACACAAGGAATACCTAAAACCAAGTAGTTTGTTTGTTTTGTTTTTTGGGTTTTACGGCACATCGACACTTGAAAGGTCATACGACGCCGAAAAAAAACAAGTAGTTTCTGATTATAGGTGTTACATTTTTTCAAGTACAGTTACAGTTCTATAGAAAAATAAAGATTGCCTGCAATCTATGGCCTCAGTTTAAACATACAAAGTAAATGTTTTGCATTTGAATCAATCATTCCAGTTCATTGAAGTATACTGCTAAGTACTGCATTTCTACTTGGTGCGGAAAACACATATATGAATTCCTTCTATAAAATACAATTCAATTACTTACAAAATATATACAATCAGCAATTAGTTTTGTTTAGTCGTTTACTTAATTTCATAAAAAACCAAGTGCGATGTTAAATATTTAAATCAAATACACACACAATATTTTTCTTCCTCTTAAGCTAGCTCGTCAACTTGCTACGAAGGCAGTTTCCATTTAAGCAGTTAATGTTTAGGCGATACTTTCATTACTGTTTGTGAATTTACAAAATGTTTTCTGTTGCTATGGATTTTCACTTGTTTTGCACTTTTATCTGACAAACAACAACGACAAAAGGAAAAAGGAACGGTAACGTCCGTGTATATACGGACATTACGGTGGTAGCTGTACTGCTGAAGTTTACTCGAAGTCCGTGCACCTGCCTGTGTATACTGCGGAACACGCGTTCTCTGTAAACTGGTATATTAAAACACAAAGAATCTGGGTCAGGCCGACGCAGTTACTAGGCATGCCTTCACTAGTGATTTATTAAACAATAATACTATGTGTAATGACAACCAATTAACCAGCTGAAATGGACATCTTTGAGAAAACCTTTATAGAAAAGAAAGACATGTCTTGTTGGTCTTACAGTTGATTTAGGGACACTGTAAATCATGTCCAATGAGAATCTTGGACAATGTAAACAATAATAGGTGTAAGCCCTGGATGATGAAAACTGTTTACGAGACAGTGTGAGCTGTTACATAAAACGATGTGAACCACTTAAGCAGGCTATCATTTATTATGAATTATTCATTAGTAATCAACTTTACCAACAGTATCTGTGTAACTGTTGATAAATATTAAGATACCTATTAAGTTGTCTCATTCTTATGACAGTTAGCCACATTTTATGTCAGTTATGTAATATTTGTGTTAATCTTTTTAAGTACTTAAAACAGTTTAATTTTCTCAACAATAGGTTTATACATGGCACAGAAAACAAAAATTTTCTCTAAAATATAAAATAAGGGTTGACGGATGTTTCGCTATCCAGATGTTTCGCACCTGATGTTTCGCTACCTAGGTCCAAGATGTTTCGCCACCTGGTAGTTCGTAATTGAATTATCAAAGCTGACAGATGTGTGTATTCTATATTATTCTGTATGATTAAATGTATCATTATTATTAATGTCTTTGTTGTCGTTTTACCACCATGGCTTTTTATAATAAATATTTGAAATAAAGTTTTTGTTCTCATTTTTACCCATGTCCTCCTTGCACTATAACAAGCGTTTATGTATATAAAATATGTAATGAGTTTATTAACCGATCAGAATTAATGTACATGTTATTTATTTATAATAATATAGTTGAATAACATTGAGAATGAGTGTACGTAAGGGAAACCTTTTTATTAACGTTCGTACTAAAATTTTATTTTTACGAGCGTATATATGTACATATATATGCAAAAATGACAGAAAATTGTCACTAACACTAAAGCCTACCTCAACGTCAAATATCAATTCAATATGTAAATATAGTAATGCATTCGTTTTAAAATCTTTTTTTATGTTATCCGTAAAAAGTTATACCAATCATTTACGCACAACCAACGATAAAGTCATGTTAAATTTGCTAATTGAATGTGGATTAACGTCCCACCTCCGGGATTCGTGATGCTAAATGAATCATGGTGCGTGTGACTGACAGTTTGTTTATTGATTGCTGACTGAGGGCCCCTTAAACAACACTCTCCCATACACAACTCCGATACACACTCGCTGTTAAACGGGGTAGCGAAATATCTTGGTGCGAAACATCCGAGGTGCGAAACATCCGGGTAGCGAAACAGAAGGTAGCGAAACATCTGTAAATCAAAATAAGTGGCATCTGTAAAATTTTATAAATGTTCATAGTCTCTTACACCACAAGCAGTTCACATCATTTCAGTACACATCGACGTGTTCCTGACAGATTTACCTGCAACACAAAGCTATCACAAAAGTAAGATGTGATAAATAAAGTCTTATAATAAAATACCAAAACATTTCCTGGCTATGCCAAGCCATCTATGGATATTAAAGAGTAAACAGGATGAAAACATAGATCAAAACAGAAAAAGGATACTATCCATGTTGAAACGGTATTGATGCTCTTCTTCCTTTGACTGAAATGAAACAGTATTCTCTACTATAAACAAACCTGTGACTCTTCCTCAGATGACAGTTTTGTTGACTGTTTTGCAATGATGTCATTTGAGTAATACGTCATCACTTTATGCTGTTACATGTTCCTGGTGACGGGACGCTTAGAATTTACGTAATTCCGGCTGTCGATGCAATTTTCAAGCGTCTAAGCAAACGCACGTTGTGGGGAAAATGGCAGCCTCCACAAAATCGAAAGTTGACCATAATCAACATGCAAATAAACGAAAGAAAACTGGCGATGACAGTCCGTTGCCGAAAAAGAAGAAAGACGAATTTAATGAAATCGAGTTTAAATTTTTGCTAAAGGATTCCAACACATTGTTTCCAGGTACGAGTTTGTTTATCAACAAATTACAGTTGTCTGATCCTGCGATTGTGTTGAAATTAGTTTGTGTTTAATTGTATGCCTGCAAGTCACACCGATTGCATCTGTATCAAAACATTCTCAGGTTGATCATGGTTCACATTCCATAAACCAGTTATGTTGCCCCCGCTATCTTGAAACTCACATGCACATAGTGGAGGTCACGTAAATGATGTTTCGTGTACACCAAATACGTTGTCAGTGTAAATATAATCAAAAAGCACATGATCTCTGTAATGGAGATTGCTGTATTACTGTGAATAAGTATGGAATATATTCACACCCATTAAAATACAAACCCAAGGAGCTGTCTGCCTCTTTAATATGCCAATAAAACCATTGATTTAGGACTAATGTTAAAGACAAGATTTCATCTTTCTCCAAAATATTTGTATATGACCTATAGTTTGGGGTTTGTCTTTTATCTGTTTACTACTTTTTATGCTGCAATTTCTTTTTCAGGGTCTTTCACAGGTCTTTGATTCCCAAAACTATGTCAGACACAGCTATCTGTTATTAGTGCATGAGAAGAATTGGTGCATGCAAAGAACAAATATGTATGTCTAAGGAAACTAGACTCTTTAATTGTTAACATAAATGTTGTTATCTGTTTAAACTGGAAGCTCATTATTTTGTGTAAGTCAGATATGAAATGCAGATTTATGAATGAACAATGCCATGTACGAATATCACTCAATGACTAGAGGAAAGGGTGGAACTGGGGAATGAACTGCTATAAGAAAAGTTAGTTCCACTGGCTATGCATTGTCTACTAGTCCTAGATATTTGTGATATCCCGCATGGGGCCTCATTGCCTTCTCCAGCTCTGAACCAGGTTTTGTAAATACATATGTTATTTGTGTCATCTCAGCATCTCAGTTTAAAGCTTGGCAAGGAATGAGATTTTTACATTCAGATCACAGGGGTGTAAAAGGCAGTAGTTGATTTCAAACTTTATTTTTGTGGAATCCGAAAGCATGTTTAAACATTTATCTTCACTTAACTTAAAATGCAAAATTGTATAGAAAGTATTGACTGTTTTATTAAAATGGTATCGATTATCAGATGCTAATGTCTCTGATGTAACTTTTGTCCCACTGTATAATCTTTATTTTAGAAGAGATGTTTATTTATGGCTGAAGACTTGCCTGCTTTCCAATTTCCAGTGTGTTGTAGATTTGGTTTAATACAGAATAATGTTGACCATTGTTTGCACCTCTGTTATCGGGTCAGTTTTTACACCACCCGAACAGCACTTCTGAGCGCTTTGATTTGACAAAGACCATTCTCAGTCCACCAAAAATCTCTGTCACATCTAAATTTTGCAGATTCAGTAGACTTCGTGAGTGTGGTTTACCAAAGGTTTAAGTTTTAAAGAAAGTTTCCCATCAGTCAAAATAATTATGTGTTTCAGGTTTGGAGAAATTTGTGGAAGCTGCAGAGGACTATTCTGAGGGTCACTATGATGTTGTTGCCAGCTACTGTAGATCATCCCCAGAGTGCACTGAAGTACTACAAGTACTGGAAGTGGAAAAGAGGAAAATACAGGAGGTGAGTTTTGTTTGCAAGGTGGGAGGAACAAATTGCTTTCATGGATTGCTTGAGAATAAATTTGCAGAATACTGTCACAGGTTATTTTTTAGCACTAAAGTTTGGGTTTCAGCTCCTTATTTGATAACACAATAACATGCAATTTTACATTAGAGAAGAAAGAAAAAAAACAATCAGACATAAAAAAATCAAATTTAAGAAATTGCACTAGTTCTTAAAAAGTTTCAAGCAGAAAAATAATCTTTAAACCAGAATTCAGATTGTTAATATGCAAATAAAGCATATGATTAGCATTTAAATATTCTTATTATTATTCTGTATTAATTGTTTCAATTTTTTTTTGCTTTTCAACTTGTTGCTTTATTCCATAAAAATATGCTTTGGGCATGATTAATCGTACCATGAGATTTTCTGTTAAAAGAATTTTAATGTCATATTATTTGCAACATTGATTTTTTTCACATTTTAACTTCAACAGATAAAGGTATTGAACATATGTACACTAAATCATGTCAGTGCTACAACTGGATACACTTTCCTCTTCCATGGATTATAACATGATAGTTCTATCTCTAAACAATGGCATGCAGCAAGGCTCTTAGATTTTCATACAAATACAGTAGAAACTCACAATGCGGGCAACTCGATAATACGGCCATTTTTATATTACGGCCAATTTTCTCGGTCCCGAACAGTTTACTATTTGATTCTATATACTTGAAACTCAAAAATGCGGGCAACTGGCTATTGCGAATTACGGCCATGAGTTTCGGTCCCGAACTGGCGTCTAAGTGATAAACGAAACTGACTAATGCGACCAAGGGAAATAACTCTTATCGACTGTTGCAAGACTGGGTGCGTGAATTTTACTACCATGCAGCGCAGCCTATTCATAGACATCCATCAGCATATCGTACACCAGTCTGTGTTTACTTAGAGGCGGCCGACATTTTGACACTTTCTTTTGTTTAGACTGCATTTCACAAAGGATTAACAGACATCATAGGCATGTGTCAGTTAATTACAAAAAAAAACAACAGTGGCGGATCTTTTCATCGTAGCAGGTGCTAGTGATAAATTAAGAGACATCCAGAACGACATTGAGTCTCAGCAGATCAAAGTGATGGCAGCTGCCAAACAGAGCACAATCACTCAGTTTTTTAAGTAAACACTAACACAAACCTCTGTGTAAATAAGGACATTGTTTGTTGTTTTATTTTTATTGATTTACAGGTTAATAGATTAAAGTTTAAAAGTGTACAAAATCAACTAAAATAAATAATACTGAAAAAAATGAAAGTGTTCTACATTTTATGAATCATAATGCATATTATATTCTTGATTTAAGCTACTACTATTATACTAACAAAACAAAATATGATATTGGTTTAAACACAAATATAAAGTATACAACACGTATATAAAAAGAATATAAACACACATGTAGTTCATTATGTCGAAGGGGCATAACTTGTTACAGCTTATATCAAAACTCGCTATTAAGGCCAAACTTTAAATTAAGGCCACTTCTTGCTGGTCCCAAAAGTGGCAGTAAGAGCGAGGTGCGACAGGGAAAACAGAGGGGAAAGGGTTGGTCAGAAAAGAATCGAAGGCCGGGGGGGAGAGGGGGACTAACCGGACGCGGACGCGCGGGAGGGCCGGGGGGGGGACACAAGGGGGGCGGGGGACAGGGAGGGAGGAGAAGAGGAAGGAAGGTAGGAAGGTAGGAAGGAGAGAGGGAGGAAGGCAGTTATCTATATATATATATATATATATATATATATGATGATATATATATATATATTAATATATATATATATATATATATGTATATATTTATTTATTTTAGTTTTTAATTGTTTTTTAAATTTATTTATTTGCATTATACTACACTAGGAAACAAATATCAATACCATACTGTTTTCCAGCTCCAATTGGTGTTTTCATGCCTGGAAAAAATTCTGCTGCGAATTGCAGATGACCTTAAGGAGAAATACTTCAGCTGTGGCATGGCAATTGTTCGGAAGCTCATCAGTAGCTACAGTAATGTCATGTACTTTACCCTGAACAGTTCTCACAAGTAAGTGCATGAACATAGTTGATCCAGAAATGTCATATTTTGCAATGTACACTGTAGGGATATACTAATATAATGATATATCAATACATTGATTCCACTTATTTGCATAATTAATTTCCCAGACAAATTGATGAAAATGATCGGAATGTATGTTTAAACTGAAAATCAAAACATTTATTTCAGTACCATTTTAATGAGCCTATTTTCTTTTTAGTTTCCACAAATTAGATTAGTTTTTGTTTTTTGGATCTCTAGCTACCAGGACTTTTTTCAGTGCCAAGCTTTAAGCATATACTCCTTTAACATTTTAAGAGCTGTATCTTCTAATTCTTCGTCAGAGCTTCCCAGATCAAGGCGACCTTGAAGTTGCTGGTTGCTATGGTAATGCTTGGTCCTGCCTCCAGCAGATTGATTATCAACCACTTTGACTTTACCCGGACTTCAATAGGATTTTTGTTTGATTGGAGAGACTCCAAGGTAATTGGTTACACACTGTATCATTAAAAAAAATTATTTTTGAATTAAAGGGGACATAACACTTACTATTCATGTAACATTGTGTTACCTTCCTTGTTTAAGGTGTTTTATATATGTACCTTCTCAGTTAGAACTCCTCGAGCAATTTTGTCTTTTGTATGATCATCCCTTGGATGTATCTGGTGCAGTGATGCTTATGGAATCGTGACTTTTTGTTCACCAAAAAATATAGTTATAGCGAAATAAGTTGAAAATGTACAGAAGTTGTGAAAACTTAAACAGTTGTGTTGTTTGACAGATTCCATACATTATCACCTTTGTTTTGACATCTGTAAGCATTTGGAACCACTTGGGACAAAGCTTTTGGACATAGCCTGAATGTTTGTAAGTGGAATGATAAACTCAAGTGTGGGGTGCCCGTAGTGAAGTGGAAGAGATGCGGATTTGTAACTCCTCTGACTGCTTAGCCTCTCACCACAAGGGTTCGAGTCCCATTTGGGGCGAAGGACTTATTGTGAGAAGGTCTTCCAGCTGACTTGCACTGGTGGTTCTACCCAGACATGTGTCTGGGGTCTTCCTCCACCAGAAAGCTGGATGTTGCTATAATGATCTTAAATGGTCACGGCAAATTATTTCATAAACAAAACAATAAACTCAAACTATTTTTGTTTTAGGACCCTGAAGATGTGCGTACATGTATGGTGCATCTGATTATTGGACTGTTACTGTCTGCTGACAATGATGCAATCAGACGTCTCGCTGATGTCAAAGGTAGACATGTACTATGTAAATTATAATCTCAGGATTAATGTGTTCTTCATGTTCATTTCTCTTTAAAAAACTAAGTCACACTGTGCAGGGTCGAGTACTTAGCAGAGTTGGCCTAGCAGTTAGTTGCCGACTTATAAGTCCTCAATCCTTCACCGCATGAGTTCGAGTCCATGTAGGGAAGTCTTCTAACTGACCTGCGGTGTACTGGTGGTTTTACAGAGACATGTGTCATATGGGGTCTTCCTCCACCAATAATTAGCTGGATGTCAAAAATATGACCAAACTTTGAACCTTGAAGGAAAATATGTTTTACAAATAAACTTGTAATGTGTGATATTTTAATGCTGTATTGCTTGTTAAAAATATACTTTTTAGCACATGTTGAACATACTTGTACCATATTAATTTATGTATTGTTTCAGGCTTATTTGGCAATGTGTTCCATGGAATCATGTTTGACCAAGTATCTCTGATTCAGTTGCTCCTATCAACAGTACTAGATAAGGTAAAGCTTTAATATGTATTGAAATATATTGTACATATACAATTAACTCATAGGCCTTGAATACCGGCCACAATAGCTCAGGTGGTAGAGCGTCGAGAGAGGTCATGGGTTCAAACCCCGGCCGGGTCAAACCAAAGACGTTAAAGTTGGTAGTAGTGGCTTCCCTCCTAACACTAGAGTCTAAGGGGACAGCATTATGCCTGACTCGTCGGTGTCAGTATAATGGACCGGCCGAGTTCAGTCCCTGGGTACCTTATAAGTGCCCCTGTGCTAAAATGATAGAAATGTTGCTGCACAGTATCGGCAAAAATGCCGACAAATCCCATCCCTCTTAGGGCTTGAAGCATACCACAATATATTGCCAAATTTGAAAACCATTATAAGGAGCTATTGCACTTAACATAATGAGCAGAATGATCAACAAATACATGAGTAAAAATGACACAGCTTTATAAGCTTCACAACAGGTAAACACAGAAACAAGAAAGTAAGTAATACAACTATAAGGTCGCAAAGTACAACCAGTCAAACCGCAAATTAACATCATTACCTCAACATGAATTTCAGTGTTGGTGATATGCCAGTGAGTTTAGGTTGGTTGGGCCTCAACCATATCTTATATGCGCATTAAATGTCCACACAATGCAACTCCTTTTACAATTTTCTTAATTGATCTGACCATCTTCAGCCTAAAGTGGTCCCATATCACTTTAATTGGGCGTTCTTTAAAAAAAAATCAACCGGCTTGGCTATGTTGTTTCCAAATAACAGCAGTTGCGTTCAATTAAATTGCCACACATTTGGTAATTATAATGTTATAAGTATTCTGCAACAAACTATTATAGTAAATTATATATCCATTAAATCTCACGCTTAGCTCCAATATTCGTTTTTCTTAAATTTCGAGAAATTAAATTGTGCCAATAAAGTCAAATCCTTATTTAAAACTCTTATTGTTGAGAACACAGCAAATGCAAATCACGTAGGTCGCATTGCCCAGGCTGTTCAGAATGAACTTCCCTGACAATGACATGGATTCTACTTTAGACTATGTTTTCATTTGGTAACTGTCTGCATTTCATCAATATGAGCATATTTGACTTTGAAAGCACAAAATGGTGACAGCAACCAAATTATACAAAATATTGCTAAAACCGATATGGCCATTGTTATTGGCTTAGCATCACAATATGCTGGTATATCACGACAGCCCTATAAACTCTATTAAAAAAAAAATACATATGGAGTTATTGTTATGACCCTCTGGTCTGTATCTTATGGTTAAATTTTTTCTGTTCCATGTCTCAAAAACAAAGATATTCACTGAAATTTAGAATACTTGTTCACTATCAAAGAGGAAACCCATTTCCATAGGGCAGGAAGCTCTAATATTAATTTTGATAGAGTTTTGTCGTTTTTTTTCCCTCAGAATTTTCATGATACTATCCACTTTTCAGGAAAAGTTAGCACTCTGTCTCGGGAAGCCCTTGTTATTAATATTAGAAATTAAACAATAAGTATAATTATAAATTGATCAATCACTAAAAATATGTGATCATTGATTATTGGCCAAAATAATGATACATAACCATGGTAAACATAAAAAAATTAGTTAAATAGTTGATAATTGATTGAAATTCAATTGCCAATTTTTTCAATTCCGATTTTGACTGACTGTTGGAATGATCAGCTTCCTCTTCTATAGAAATAAATGTAACACATATTTTTTCAGTCTTAAAGCATTTATTATGTTTTGTGTGTAAATATTGCACTGTAACAACTATAGAAACTAATTCTTCAACATAAGAGGTACACAAAAGTTTATATTTTGAGTTTATTTATTTCTGACAATTTCTTGCTATATTATTTTTTTACTGCAACATAATACGTTTTCCAATTTTTCTGCAATACTTAGCCAAATGGAATACAAAAGTATTTGTTTCTTAGATCAACTCATTGAAGAAATATTTTTTTTCGTTACAGATTCTATTGAATTCAGCAGTGAGTAAGACCCAGAAGGTAAACATGTTTTCTGAAGACACATTACGGCAGCTGGTCATGCTATTTCGATGGCTGGGGCCCCAGCGCTGGAAGAGCATGCTGTCATCGAAGAAGGGCAAAAAAAGCACCATTGACCCTCAGGTAATACTTTTTGTTTGTTGGTTTTATCATCACACCAACAATCTGTCAGTTGTCCAGAGAGAGATGGACAATAAGAACTAGCTGATCAAACTACAGGACACCTTACAGTCTTGTTTATAGCTGTCCCGCAGTTCTTTAATCCATCTCTCTGTTTCTGCTGCTGTATTAGTACAACCATAAATATTTGGAATGTAGGGGCTAGAGGAAGGTTTCCAGGTCATATTTAAGTTTGGAGCGCCCATGGCATAGTGGTAGTCACAGATTTTTAACTCATCCGACTGCTTAGCCTCTCACCGCACTGGTTCGAGTTCCAGTCAGGGCAAAGACCTGGGAATGTCTTCCAGCTGACTTGCAATGGGCCGGTGGTTTGACCTAGATATTTGTCTGCGATCTTCCTCCACCAAATAGCTGGACATCGCGATAATGATCATAAATGGTCGCTGTAATGTTTTTCAAAAAGCAAAACAAACAATATATAAGTTTATTGCATCTTTTGGGTATTATACCATTGCCCTTAATTTCTTCTTTATAATGAACTGGAAAAAACAAACAGCTTTGGTTTCTTGCTTTTTTGGAAGGCTCTTTATAATAGAATACAATAACATTTTTAAAATAAGAAAAGGTCCACATTTTGCTGCTGGTTGTATTGAACAGTAGTTTGTGTTTTTTTTTCTGGGTAGAGCATTGAATGAAGCAAATCTTGTTGTTGAAACATGCAGTGAAAATAAATATTTATTTTCTGTCGGCTGTGACAGGAAGTAGAGCTGGATGAAGACCAGACAGAGCAGCGCCACCTGGTTGCCACCATTGCCCACTCGTTCCTGGTGGAGCTGTGTTCATCCTACAAACATGGCATTGTCTTCATGGACAAGACCTACGGCTTTGGTGGCAGGTTAGTTTACAACTTTCTCAAGCTCACAAATTTTCATTGTGACATTCAGATATGAATACAGATAACAAAGGGAAATGTAAAAAACAGTCTCTTGCCAATCCAAATATCATTGGCTGCTCTTATCCTATCCAGCTATTAAAATACTGTAACCGGTTGTCTGTTTACCACTAATCTACTACAGAGTCAAAACATTTCGATGACCTGGCCACACTTGCCGAATTATTTCTTAGATTTTGCTCATGCACAAATTTTGACTGTTGAATGTTTACTCCTGTAATATCTCTAACACCTCAATGTCATTTAGCAATACCTTAACTCTCCCAGATTAATGGGTTATAACATACTGGAATTGTAACAGCATGTGTCAGAAAGAAGTTTTCTTGGAGGAAAAGTTTGTGCTTGAAGAAAATCTCAACTGAGAAATGTTGCTGCAAGTAGGATCTGGAAAAAAAGCATAGCACTGGCCTAGCTATACTTTAAATTATGCAGTAGATGTTATAACCCCTCCATTGTCAGCACATACACGTACGTAAAAGTTCTGTGAACTGTCACACATTGTGTGCAGATTAAGGATTGCCATAAACTTAAAGGCAACCATTGGACTGTATTAGGAATTGTAATAACACTTCTTACACCATAAAAAAAGAAATTAATATAAACTTTTAAGTCTCTGCACAGAAGGCATGTTAGTGAAATTGAGCAATTATGTACTTGAGCAAAATATCTGAATTAAAGTCATTCAACATCTGCGCGAGATTCATATCCCTCACACCTGTTTTAGTTTGTAGTATTTTTTAAAATCTTCGAATGTCAATATTTCCAGTTTTTTAATTTCCTGCCAGAAACTCACTATCCTAAAATATATATCAATAAATTCATTATTTTAAAAATTATTGCTTATACATTGATTTTGTAAAATTCACTGACAGCCATTACCATCTTATCTCATTGTATCCTCTATACAGGAATCAAAACCACCTGTTAACGTCTGTGGTGTCATACCTGGTCAGCATCTCTGCCAGTCAGCCTCTGGCCCATGACCTGGTTGCTAAGATATTGGCTGCATCACCTGACCAACTGTCCCACTTCTGTCAAGTACTGGTGAGCTCCCTTTCCCCAAGGTTGTCTGAGAAATGGATAGACAGCGTCCGTCTGCTCAGAAAGGTGGGGAGTATGATGGTTACCAGATAAGTGTATATAGCTTTTATAAGAACTAAGGAGTATTTCTATACATATTGGAAGTGTTTTCATGTTTCAGAAGGGTGGAATATTATACAAATAAAGATTTGTGTTGAGGTCAATATACAGTTTTAAGGACATGGGTAATGAGATATAGAACGAGGACACAGTACGAGGTCAATATCATATTAGCCAGGTCTGCAAAACAATATATTGACCAAAACTTAAGTCTTTACTTGTTATATCACATACCCTTCTAACTTATGCTTTCATTGTTGTTTTTGTACAAGGAACCACACGTTTAAAGATGTTGATCCAATTCGCCAGCATTCATTTCCTTGACAGATAATCACAAAAAACATCTTCTGCTACCGAGGTTACAGTTTTTTTGTTTTCTTGGTTACATTCTCACTAAAAATTACCAAACCATTACGGACACTGAAAAACTGTTGATTTCTTTTATCAGACGCCATGTTGATGTAGCAGTAGTGCACATAAAAAGAACACTACCGTCAGTATTATATTCTCGGTGCCCATGTGAAAACATTCTCGAGTCATTATCACTTTATATTACCAGTGCTCGACCAATCAAAACAATTTAAATTCGAAGGGTATGTGATACATAGTAATATAGTATATTTATATATAGCATATATATTGTAATCTCTGTGTCCATCTATGCATTTGTACATCCTCATATATGTGAACCTTTTCTGAGGCCAAAATGGGAGATTTTCACTTGCAAAGTAGGAGATTAGTTATTTTCATATAAACAAAGAAGGAAGTTGTCGGTTTCCAAGTAGGGACATTCCTGAAAATGTGTATAACACCCCTCATTTTCAAATTATTTTAAACCTTAAAAGAGGAAGTCTCCCTCCAAACATGGGAAAGTTCATATGTATGGATCCATTTGTTACATACCTGTGTCTCATCCATAACATCACTATCATATTGATACTTGAAAGTCTGTCAAGCATAACATTTACACAGGCAAAGTTTTATTTTAAGGCAGGGCTTTTTTTCACCATTTTGGGAATATGACCCATACCCCTGGATTTGGGAATTTTTCGTTTTGCCAGAAATTGGGATTTTTTTTCACCTTTGGGGAATAAAAAGCTGTACTGTTATACATTGTTTTTTATCATGTTTGCCACATATATTTAATATTATCAAAATCAATAAGCGTTTCGGAAACAGAGATCGTTTAACGATTCAACGAATAAAAAAAACACGTTTCCGAATGAATTATTTCAATTTTCGTACTTAAAAAGTTTGTAACTACCTCGGATTGCGTTATTTTTCGTTGGATTTTTTTTTTTTTTCGATTGGGAATTTTTCTTCTCTGATTGGGAAAAAAGTATATGTTTTGCCATTGGGAACATGACCGAATACCGGCTATAAAATCGGCCAAAAAAAAGCCTTGTAAGGTCATATCTAAAGTCATCATTTTTTAAAAGCTCCTTATTATATAAGTTTACCACTTTTTTTGCATGAATTTAATTAAATGTCACCATCTTACTGACATACACTTGAAGGCAAGTCCCACTTGCCATTTGCATATGGAATCCCAAAGGTCATATATAAGGTCATATCATCTTCTGGGGCATATGTCAATTTGAAGGACTTGGTTATTGAATGGGGCCATATGTGTCTGTGTTTGCATATCAAACTACACAATGAAACAGCTGGGATAAAAAAAAATCACCAAGGCACTTGCATGCATGGGATGCAACATAGTTTGGTTCTTATAACTAGGTAATTTCAATTTAAATTAAGAAAACATGAATCATCATAAATATTGTTTTCTATAAAAAACAAAAACAACACAAAATATGTTTCAAACTTGTAAGCCGTTTTAGTTATAATATATAACGTAAACACCTGTGTAGCAAATGCTTACTAAAAATAAGTGTAGTCAGATTATGTCAACCCATAAGGTTCAACTTTCAAACGTTCTTCATATGTTGATATTGATAAACTTAGTACATGTTCGCTTCTAATCTGTAATATTGCATAAAATTGCCATATATAATTGTATACCATCTTCCAAAGATGCATTTACATTAAAACATATGTCTCCAACAACGTTACACATTGATATAACCCAACAACTCTCTTTTAAATAAAGTTTGCACAGGCTTTAGTGAGGCATATGAAAAGGCACACAATCATAATGTGACAGTCATTTTTGAAATTTGTTACAATACAAGGAATCGACTTGCATTAAAATTCTTTAATACTAAACTAGCACAAAAATGGGACTTGGGTCTATTTGTTTGGGATTCAACTTTTCATATGGATTTGCTTGCAACACAGTAAAAATGTTGAAAAATGCGAACACTGTAAATAAAATCCGTTATTAAATGATGACTTGGCCTAGCTTTCCATTATTGAAAAGAGACATAGATTATAGGTTCATTATTGACAAAGGATTTAGATTATACTTGCATTATTTAGATTTTACTTGCTTTGTTTAATAAAACTATTTTAAGTATTTTTTTCCTATTCACTTTTGAGTAAGAATTCAGATTAAGACTCACTTTTTTGTCCTTTCCAGGTCTATGATCAGCTTCCATGTGAACCCCACATTGTGCAGTTGAAGGAGCCTAGGACGGTCTCTAACCTGGTGGCAATACTCTGTCTCTACACTCTACCATCCGTTCAAGTGATGAAAACACTCCTCCCAGGCCTCAAGGTAAAAAAGTCACTTTTGAAACTGTTATCATTCTATTTTAGTTAATAAATAAAAACAGTTCTAAAACTGGAACTGGTAGCACAGTCAATAGTGTTAGCTCCAGGTACCAGAGGCCCCGGGTTCGATCTCTGGCCAAAACATGTTTAAAATGGTAGTGGTATACATGTAGCTCCCTTGATGATGTTTAAGCAAATATAAGGTTAGTTCCATGAGTGTTTGGCCTGGTGTCAGGATAATGTGACTGGGTGTGGTATCATGCCAGGTGTTCAAGGCATGATATACACAGTAAAGGCAGCACTTTTTCTGCATCAAGTGGTCACCATCTCCTAATAACAGTTACCATTAGTGCGATACTAAATCAACAAATAAACAGCACTAATTGTTGTTATATCTTCATGCATTCAGAACAAGATGTAATGACATAAAGAAAAATGTATAATCTGATAGACAGCTAGCCTCTGCCAGATTCATCAGTGTTTAGCTGGGTACAATTATTTTAGGTATGAATATAATTTTCCTGACCAGACCTGGTAGTGCTATAGGTAGAGCGTTGGCTCCAGGTAGGCCCCCTAGGGAGGCCCTCAGTTTCAACCAAGGCCGAGCATACCAAAGTTGTTATAAATTGTAGTAGATCAGCTCCCATGGATTTCTGCAAACAATAGAGTTCAACCTCATGCAAATTACCCGGATGATGACATAACATGATATCAAAATTAAGTTAAGTTTAAAAATAGCAAACAGTGCAGCATGGCTCAGGTAGAAAATACCTGTTTAATAATGATTGACGCATTATGTTTCACTTATCACATAGATGTGGGACAACAATAAATAGCATTTCACAGCATTTTTTCAGGTAACAATAACAATAATTTATGTCATTGTTAGAGAAAATCCAATTGGTCCAAAGTGTCAGATAACACTCAGGTCGCCTGGTGCCTACAGAGCATCATGCACCAGCAGCAGAAAAAATAAACTCAAGCACAGACCCAAAGTTTTGTATTTATTTACAGGACAAGAGTCTGGCAATTAACCATGTGACCTTAGGAGTTGTGAAACTAGTTGCTGAACGAGCTTGTAGCATTGTGAAAGCTCTACATGCCTCGCTGGCAACAGATCGTGTGAGACAGATGTACACAGTGGAAGAACGGACAGATCTCATGACACAGTTTGTGGAGTCAGTTCAAACAGTAAGGGCCATGTAATGGCATTTGCTCTTCTATCAATCTTTTTTTATTAAACTAGAGATGGAGAAGATAACTAAATTTGTAACTATTTAATCATTTAGAGTTACTGATGATTATTTTGTTAAATGGTATTTTTGGTATCTAGTTAAGTTAATTTTTTTCTCGACAAATTCACTTGTTTGAGAAAAAAACAACACTTTTAGCATAGCTTGTGTGCTGTCATTTTTATTGATCAATAAGAAACTTGCACACATTGTTTTTGTCATATTTTATATTGGATTCAAGTGGAAATGACATCAAAGGTCTGTTTTTGCTGATTAATGCATTTCTCTTGGAAATTGTGCTTCATCACTTTTATAAATGGTATAAAGCCATACTTTATAAGGTAGATTTGGTCGTTAGAACATATCAGTTTGTGTATGTCACTTGATCTTTTTGTTGTTGTTGTAGAGTCTGCCAGATGCACTGACCTTGTTCCAGTTGTGGGATAAGCAGCAACAGACAGCCAGCCAAACAGACGACACAATTCACCTGGAACAGTTGACAGGTATGTTGTTTATCTTCTTACTGTTATATTGCTACATTTATTCATAAGCAATAAAAAAGGTTAATTTATTTTTCTTACAACTATGTGCCAAGGTAACAGAACATATTGCTAGTGTACTAATTACACCACATAGCCTATCAGTTTATTTCTTGTATCTTAATTAAAAAAAGTTTTATGTAATACAATTATAAATTTTTCAGCTGTTTTACATGATGTGTTAGTCATTGAAAAAATGGTGGCCTGGGTCGTTAATGATCTTTCAATTCAAATCATCATTGTCTATATCTAAACAGTTTATTACTCATAATTATAAAACCATAACACATATGCTTCAACAAGCACATATTACTTTTTACATAGCATGTGCTGAGCCTTTTGAACACAATGTGCATATACAGATTATCTTTTTACAAACAACTGTCTCTCTAAAACATCATTTTATTTTTATAACTTTAGAGGTTTAGATTTTAAAAACTGTAACATTTAGTAACCATTTATTACATCCTTTAATTAAATATGCCACAAATATAAAGCATATTGTGTTAATTAACATTTTATTCCTTATTACACTATCTATAAAATCAGCATAAAGTTTAAACAAGTTTTCAACTCACTTGAACTGTTCCAGAGTATTGCCACACTGACCTAGGTGGGGTGCGGGTCCAGATTCTTCAGGTCTTGTGTCTATACCAGCAGCTGACTCCTGGCCTTCTTACAGACCACCCTCTAGGACTAGGTAGGTCAGGGCACCAGACAAAAGACTACCGTATTTTGCGGAATATAGCCCGCAACTTTTTTTCTCAAGATGGCGGCCTGCGGGGAATATTCCAGTGCGGGGAATCTGTTGACAAAATCCATTTTTGTCAGCTGCCACTAACCTAAGATCATGGAAATTGAATGCAGGCTTAACTGAACTCCTTAACCTTTTTGCCGCTTAAAAGTGCGACCTTCAGTTTAATAATATTCTTTGCAGAGTACATTTACTGCATACTGGGGTCAGAATTAAGGACCCTCTCACAAAGATTTGCAACCACTTTGGTCTACAGGTGTAAAATAAACAGTATTGTGTATCAGATAGTGGTTCATAATTTACATCATACTGGGGTCAGATTTAAGGACCATCTCACTAAAATTCGCAACCACTTTCGTCTCCAAGCGTAACGTGAACAGTTTCGAGCATCGGATGGTGGTTCATAACTATTTTGCATACATGTATATGCACTCGTTCTTGATGCTTTATGTGACTTTTCAGTTATGTATATTAGCGGAGACTTAAGCGAGGACCTTGTGAAAGACAAAAAAAGATTAGTTGTGTACATTTTAGTTAATAAATAGCAAACTAGAACAATATGATAAAGATAAACAACAGAATTTATAAACTAGACGGGCCGATTTCCGTTCTCTTTCGCATAGCTGACTACTTCAAGCTTGAAGCCGTCAGTGTAGATTATTTTGGGCAAAAATATATACCGATACACAGTATGGTATATTGTTTGCATTTCTGTTTTAACACATATAATGCCGATAATTACGCTGCACAGTTACATCAATCAATTATCTGTAATTGTCACTTTTGTCGGTAACATAAACTTAACAAACATTATTTTACATCCTTTCTAATGCCACTGCACGGCAATTAATTTTTTGCACGTATCCGCCTATCGTGCCCTGATTTTTCCAATTAAACACTTAATGCGTTAACATCAAAATAACCACTCCTAACGTATTGCACCATCCCATTGTCTATAAATAGCTCTCACTTCCCCGACAAAAGGCCAGCTTTTGTGTTACAGCAGAAAGCGAGAAGGATTATCGATCGATATATGCATTGTAGTGTTAGGTAACACTGTGTAGATCACGCTGACTTGGTGTGATACAGTTGACACGTGTTTGACCTGGGAATATGGCTTCTTTACACATAAATTATCAGCACGAAGGGTGCGGGGAATATTCCGCTGCGGGTTATATATTAACAAAATTTAAAAAAAACATTAAAAAAGGGCCATGCGGGGTTTATTCCAAGGGGGGTTGTATTCCGCAAAGCACGGTATGTTATTTTTCTGCAGGTTTTATTTTTTGCCATTTTCATAGTTGTTATAAGGTCATATTCCCAATAGGTAAAGTATACTTATATCTGAATTTTCATGAAAAAAATTCCCAAAGGAGACAAAGTAATATTTAAGAGCTCTAATAAAAATTAATACAAAAGTTTTGGAACAAATTCTGTACAAACTAACTTAGCTATTTTCATGTATAGACATTTTAAGAAATAATCATATATATTATTGTGCTCCTATTATATGCTCCTATGTCTTAGAATTGGAGCCAGTCTGGTCAAGGTCAAGGTCACTGTTACTAAAAAAAAGAAAAACAGTTTCCGCTTAATTGTGTTAAAATGAATGGTTTTTCTGAAATTTTGTTTGTAGGTAGTTTATGTGCAAACTTAGCTTCGAATTGGATTAGGAGCCAGTCAGGTCAAGGTCACTGTTACTAAAAACAGAAAAACTGTTTCTTGTCAATAACTTCACTTCGAATAAACCAATCTTGCTTAAACTTAAGATATAGCAAGCTTGCATGAAGACCTAGCTTGGGATTGGATTTGGGGCCAGTCTACTTCTGAAATAATTGTTAAATCTTTGAAAACCTGGTTTGGTGGCATGGCCACATTTCTTGTTGTAAATTCATACAACCAATCATTATATCTCTATCATCAGGTAAGCTGCTGGATAGCATCATCCATAAAAATAGCGCTGATGATGAAGAGGAGAATGAGGAATCTTCTGAGCTGCCTCAGCTTTACCTGCTTAAGTTGCTCGCAGGAACAGAGGCCAAAAGACTACCATGGAATAGGAAGGTTTGTGCATTAATAAGAGAATGTTTAATATCAAATAAACCTTGATTTCCAGGCTAGAGAAAATATTTATGATGATCTTATTAACTATTTACTTGCTGGAAACACCATTCAGCTCATTAACATAAAACATAACCGATGCTAATGGTGTTTCAAGCAAGTAAAGTGTATAATAAAGATTGACAGTCTATTGTTGCTAAGAGATAGAAACTTAATTGAATGTTTATACTGAAATCTCCATTTTAGATAAAATTCACTATTTAGCACCATGCCTCTCTTTTCTTTTTTAAACAAAAACAAAAAGAATCTCTGCCACTAGCATAACAATTCAAAACTCCTGGGGAGGTATCCATAAAGAACCTTATTCATTTTTACGAAATTAAATGACATGATTTCCATAAATATTGAAAAATACTAAAAAAAAAAAATATTTTAAAAGTTCTTTGAATAAAAGTTAAAAAAGAAAGTTCCTATTTCAAGATTTAAGGAAATTTAAGAAAATATCTTTGTTGAAGTCAGACATAAATTACGAAGCTCTTTTACGGATACTACCATGATAAGTTCTCGGTGATATCCACCGAAATTATTCCTTAGTCTCACTTTTACTTTATACAACAACTTTTTCCAGCAAGAAAAGGGATAAGTTCTATTATAAATTCTTTCTTGTCAATGTGTTACATTATGACAGTATGCCAGGCATGTGAAAAAGCTGGAAGTATATTTTTGCTTTTTGCTTTTTTTCTTCTTTGAATCTATATATTGTTGGTGCTTATTAGAATTGCAGCAATCTGAAAATTCCTATGAATGACATTTGCTTAAGAATTAGAAACATCTGCATTGACTTGTATTATGTACCTAAGTGTAGATTTCTATATCAATGATTATTAGATGCATTCTTCAACCATTATTAACAGAGTTTTTTTTTTTTTTTTAAATTTGCATTAATTAGCTGTGTGTATCCAGTTTCAAACCTGATATGTAGAAAAGAAAATATTGTTTTGATGATATATCTTTTTAGAGCCCTAATGGCCACACCTTGATCTACCAGCTTTTAGAAATGGTTGCCATGGCAACAAAGGGTGCCCACCATAAACATATCACCAGGCAACTGATGTGTAATGTAAGTACAGATTGCTGTTTTTGTAAACATAAGTGTTGTAATGTGTATTCAGTGAATCAAATATTAACATGAACATTGGTTTGGTATAATTTTCAAATGTTTCAATATAAAATGATAAATACTTGCATTAAATACTTTAATATTATAATATTGTCGTAATTTGGCTATATCTTCAAAACCGATCAATATAATAAATTTTTATCTTATAGCGTATTAAATATCTAGATTTAAAAAATGGTGGTGTATATAAAACAATGGCATTATTATAATTTTCTATATGACAATTTATAAATATAAGAACAGTTAGACAGCATTTGTATAACCAGATCTGGTAACGCAATCGGTAGAGTGTCGGCTCCAGGTACAGAAGGCCCCAGGTTCAATCCCGGTGGCAATATACCAATTCCTTTAAAAATAGTAGTAGTATAGCTAGCTCCCTTACTAACGCTGAAGCAAATGAAAGAGTAGTTCCACTGGTTGAGGCAGTGTCAGGATAATGTGACTGTGTGTGGTATTATGCCAGATGTTCATGGCATGCTATACATACCGTAAAGTTTTATATATAAGACGCAGTTTTTTGCCCCAAATTATGATAAAAAAGTGGGGGATGCGTCTTATCCATGCGAATTTAAGTTTTCCCCTTTTTTCCCAGACCAAAATTGACCCTTAGACTAATCCGACCACAGAGAATATTGCCGATATCTCCGATAGTATCGGCCGTAGACAACTGTATTAAGCTATATTAAGGGAAAAGTTACATTGTTTTACCTAAATTTTGACATTAAACATAAAAAGGACATTTGAAACCGTTTCTGTATAAATAAAAACAACAATATGCAATAAATATTTGTGTAAATATCAATTTATTCTAACAAAATCGGCGAAGTTTCATAGTCCGGAAACAGTTATTGAGTTTTAGTGGAACGGGCATATTCATTGACGACGCTGCTATTATCATCGTCTAAGTAATAATGGTATTATTCAATTGATCAATTTTGATTTGAAATTTGTTTTATTTTGAATGTTAACTACGAATAAATTTTAAGTTGAAATTAAAAACCCACTTAGCAACAATAAAATGTGCAGATAAGTTTTCACACCTCTTTTGATGTTAATAGATCGTCCATCATCCGTAAACGATATACTGGGGTAGAGTGTCATAACGTAACACAATACACACGGTCTCACTAGGCAAACAGTCGCGACGTATTATTCAAGACACTTAGAGAATAATAAGCACTCGGCGCAAACACTGATTTACGGAACAAATGGAACATCTTCTGTCGAGTCAAATCGAGCGATGTGGCGACGCGGGAATTTCTTAATGGCGGCCAGATGGATAAGTGAATTGGGGATGCGTCTTGTCTTTGAGAATTTGCTTTTTTCCTTGATTCTAGACCTCGTAGCGGGGGTGCGTCTTATCTATGTGTGCGTCTTATCTATAAAACTTTACGGTAGTTAAGGCTTCACTATATCTGCTTCAAGTGAGCACTCTCTCCAGATAAATGAAATACTGTTAGTAATTAACCCAATAAATAAATAAATATTTGTATATACCGGACCTGGTAGTTGATCCTGGTCCATGGCATACCAAATTTTAAGTGGAATAGCTCTTTTGCTAACACTCACAAATGTTTGTTGGGATGCCTGTGACATAGTAGTTTAGTCACTGATTTGTAAATCCTCCGACTGCTCAGCCTCTCATTATTTGGGATGGAGTCCTAAACGGGGCGAGGACTTACTGTGAGAAAGTCTTCCAGCTAACTTGCGGTGCACCAGTGGTTCTACCCAGACATGTGTCTGGGATCTTCCTCGACCAAAAGCTGGACATTGCTATAATGATCATAAATGGTCCCTTCAAGGTTTTTCAAAATCAAATTAAATGTTTGTATGCCACTAATTCTTTCACAGAAGAATGTATACACACTAGTGTTAAATTAAATTCAATAAAATAAAATAAAATTTGACCAACTATCAATGCTTTTAAGATCTTTGAATTCTTGTGTTATTGATGGATGCTTCATTAAACAGCTTAAATGAACTTTATATGAAGTTACAGCATCTGTATTGCACTTAATTGACAAGTTAAAAGTATAATTATATGTATCAGTATATGCTTGTCGGGTCCAACTTATAAAAGAGGTAAAATACTTTATACAAGGTACCTTGTAATTCTAAATTCTGCCTTTAAACAAAAATGAACCATGACAAAAAGTTATATAAACTGTGATACAATAGTTGGTGTTAAATCCAGTTGTGCAAAGAGATAGCCATTGCATAATGAAAAACATGTAGATTTCAGTATGGTATAAAAGTAAATGGTGTCTCAAAAGTCTATAAATTTCAGGGACATTCCTTGTAGAAGCATTAAACATTTATTGTAAACGAAGTAATTAGAGTAAATAGATCATACATACCTCGCATTTAAACATGGTATTTATTTAAATATGCAAAATGTTTTAACTTCTGTGACCTCATACATGTACATACAAAAGTACCTATATAACAAATGGTACATATAGTGTCGTACAGGATACAAATAATTGCTACTTTTAGTAACTATAATCTAAAAATCTGTTGATGTATTTTAAATTAAAACTGATGCTGTCGCATCACAAGAGCTTTGCATCACAAGGATATTTCAAAATGTAACAAAATTTATTAAATACCAAGTTACACAATGCACGTTGTAACAAGAAAAATATGTAAGTAGCTCATTTGCATGTACATGTGTATACTTGTGAAATTTCACAAATTCACAGCCTACCCCTTATCATATCAACATCTTACTTTAAACACATTTGATAACATTTATATGATGAAAATGTGTAAAAAAAAAGTTATTTAAGCTTATATGAGAAAGAAGAACAATGCAATAAAGTGGCTATATTTCGGAGTTTAACTTTAAGGAAAGTAGTTTTGATACGACATTGCATCATTGCATTTATTGAAAAAAATAAATAGAGGTAATAAATTAATGCAGATAAAAAGATAAATTAATATGTATATTATGTTATAAACAATCAAAATTGACCATTGACTGCATAATTTTTTTTTACATTTTTCTAGAAATACATTGTTTTCTATTTTCCTTGTAATACAATGTATAGTTTGTTGCTCTTTCTCTGTAAATACAAATAAGGTTGTTATATAAGAATTCTGTAGATACATTTTAAGCTGTACAAAATGTTTTTTAGAGAATGCACAACAATACAACACATTAAAAGAGTGCCATTATAACTTATCATAGGAAAGCTGCTGTGATGATTGTCTACTAGTATTATCCTAATAAGATATGATGTCAAGTTTTCAGACCTTCCTTTAACACTGACCATTACTCAATTTTTCTAGCTGCTCAAAGGTACAGGGCTGTTCAAAGATAGTGAAGAAGAGTTGTCCCACTGGCTACGACAAGTCCAGCTGTGCTGTCGCCCTGCTGATGCTCGAACTACCATCCTGGACTTCCTGGCACAGGTTGTGCTAACATACCTTCACAATCCCCACCCCTACATGGAGAGAGTGGCAGATTTGAGGTCAGAAATCAACTTGAGGAATTCTGGGAAGGATGCTGGCAGCCATAGTCTGGACCAGAAGGTTGCAGGTAACTATTACACGTTGTTTTTTTATACTTCAATTTAAAGTGTTATCAGAGAGCTTGGACCAATTTTTTTTCTCTCATACAACTAAATAAACTATTGTTGCCTGAAAACATGATCTCAAAATTAGGTGATGATGAGGTTTTTCTTAGTTTGAAAATTGCTTGTTGTGCAGCGTGGCTTGTAATGACGACTGGGTTGTTCTCCACTTTTCACATAGAAGTAGGATATAATAGTCAGAATTTTGTGGGATCTCTTCAGGTAAAAATAATTTGTATGGTTGTCGGAGATAAAAAAAAATCTTGTCTAAACTGTCAGATACCACCTTTAAAATGTTGAGCACATTGGAAACCACCACGAAGTCATACTTCGAACCTCAAGTGAAGGCATACCAGAAAATCACATTTCCTCATGTTTGGTTTGCATCACCTATAACTGGTAGAATGCTGGATGCATACTTTGGTTCAGCAACTCCAGTTAAAAAGCAACTGATGACAACAGGTGTGACAACTTATTGAAGAATAGACTACACTTTGCACAGAAAGTCGCTTAGAAAAGTACATTAAAATTGACTATGAAGAACAAGTTGTCTAATAAGGAAGTTTGAGAGTCGGATATGGACAACAGAATGTTTGTGAGAAATGTAGGTTTAGTATACTCGCATTTCGACACTGTTTCATGCTTCAGATTATTATTGTATAAAAAAAACATTATTTTAAAATTTAGTAGTAAATATGTCTATAAGATAGGGAGAAAATGTACTGCCAGTCCTGGACTCAAACCCTGCACCCTTTACTAACAGGGCCAATGCTCTAACGACTGAGCTTTCCTGACAGTCTAAGCTAACTGGACCACTTACACATTCTCTCCTTGTCACCCGGCTACATGTACACTTTCCTGTATCTTTCTGAAGAAAAGATAGACATTATAACTAGCATGATCCCATTTATTTTGACTTCATGCTTATCAAGCATACTTTTTTGGTATCTTTTTGGTATATATAATAACAAATATTTGATAATATCAAATATTAAAATTGTCCAGTTTCATTAGTTTTTGTCTTAAAACCATAAAATCTCAACAGCCACATAATTAATTGGTAGACAAAAATCAAAAGCAAGAAGAATTTAGCAAAGAAGACTGGCCACGGCAAAAGCGATTGACCTCTTATTGACCTTTTAATATATTTTTATCCAAACAAACTGATATGTGCCAGTTAAAACCCTCCAAAGTCATATCATAGGTTGTGATGAAATTTGAACTAGTCAGAATGTATATTACAACCACTTAGAACAGGCATGTACAAAGGTTCAGTCAGTTGAGCACTTGACTGCCATGCAAGAGGTTCCGGGTTTCAGTCTCATGCATTTTATTTTTTACGTTTTATTACATATTTGTCTTTTTTTTCCTTTTTCATATTAACATAAAGTGAATTTTTTGGACAATTTAGCTTTTGGTATTATTTTTTAAATTATAGATCCTTTACAACTGTTAGGGTTAAGATAAAATTTGCAAAACGGCAACATAAAATAACTTCATTACGTTAAATTTGACATAATTTTTTTTTTTTTACATGGAAAATGAAATAAGCTGTTTGTTTGCATAGTATCTAAGCATTTGGATTTCTACTGCCTTTTCCCTGTTATCAAAACCTGGTTCCTGGCATAAACCCAGAATGCATCTGTAGAGCACCTGCTAGGAACCAGCACTGAACTACTTCCTTTTCCTGTAAATCAGCAGACGAAACTGCAGGCATAAAATAAACTTATCCGAGTTAATGTTTGTGGACCTATTTTAGTTTTCTTTTTTAGCATTTAGAACTGATGATTTTGAGTCCAGTCCACCAGTTCAGTGTCTTTTTAGTTTTTATTAATTCTCAAACAATAAACTTAAATAAACACTGACAATAAAATCATATTTTTATTATACTAGAACTCTGTATTATCAACACATCTCTATTACCAACGTATTCCGAATATTTCAACTTGCAAATCAACACAGAATATCTTTGACCTAGATTTCTAAAAATTAGTTGATTTTATGGTAAATTTTTGGTTTAGAGGTTAGTTGTCATTTACAAATTCAAAGTTTATAAGTTGATATTGTAATGCATACACATCATAGATAAATCAAACAAGTATAATGATATTACAGTAGTCCATGCTAATAAAAGTAAAAACAATCCAGTTAAGAAAATGATAACTTTTATCCAAAATATTAAAAATAAAAAGTACAGTAGTGGCAGCATACAATGCTACAACAAGAGCCTTGAGTGTGTATGGGTAACCTGCAATCCAGCCAGACATATTCTACATTGATGTTGTTATAAATGTTTTTAAACAACCTTGTCCATTTTTTGTTAAAAATTTGTTTTTGAAGCAGCATTTCAAACTTTATTGCACAAAAAATACATCAGATTTTATCGTGAATAAGATAAAAAAACAACATGTTAAGACAAATGTTGAGGATGTTAAATTCATGTACCAGACATAAAGTAAAACTGAACTTAACGCAGCATTTATGGTAATACAGGTTTTTTAGGCTCCCCCCCAAATATTTTGAGGGAGCATATTGTTGCCACTTTATCCTTCACTTCATCTGTCCATCTGTCAAACTTTTGCCTAAATTAAGTCTTCTCAGAAAGAACAAACACTAGAGCCTTGATATTTTGTATACATCTTCCTTGATTAGTCAAAGTATTTCGATTTGTCTAACAACTTGGCCGCCAGGGACATTTTTATTTAACCTATATGGCTATATAAGAATACTTTGTCCATTTGTCTGTCCCGATATTGTCCAGGCAATATCTCACCAACCAGTAGTTTGAATTGAATGAAACTTTATGGGAAGCTTTACCAAAAAAATGAATTGTGCATATTGTCAACTCTTTAGCTATGGTAGTTTCTGACAAAAAGATTTTCTAATTTTTTCGTAATATTTGGTATATATGTTCCTTGGGTGGCTCTTTATAAAGGTTTTCAGAGATTTGTGATCTGTTGAAAAACGTGGCTATCAGGGTGTGGCCATTTTCCATATGTGGTTGTGAAGGAAGTGTTGAAAATCTTGTCAGAAACTACAAGAGTTAGAGGATTAGTTTTTGGTATACATGTTTTTTCGGTCACCCTCTATCAAGTGTGGTCAAAGAATGTAGATCTATCAAAAAACATGGCCACCAGGGGTTTGGCCATTTTCCACATGTGGTCATGTAGTAAAAGATATAAAACTGGTTGTCCAAATATTGCCTGTGAACATGCATTACAATTATTCTGGCCTGTTTTAACTTTTTCCCTAAATGGGCATTCGAACAACATAGGACCATCATGACTGTCTTGTTTACAGAACTTTAATTCATGCCAACATGAAAAGTTTCCACACTAAGCAATTTGCTTTTAATTGCTGAAAAGGCTTGCTTTTTATTCTAAGATAATTCTACTCCTAAAGTCATTATTGCCCATCTCATGTGATGTGCCAGTACTCCAGGACATCATTTCTCCTACATGCCATTTGGCACAATATCCCCTACATGGTTGGATCTCCAGCAGACAGCCATTGATATTTCTTCATTATAATGAGTGATATTTCTGGTTTACATAATTATGATATGGTTTTTTACTTGAATAATTATGATATCCTGATTATTATGAGTGATATTTCTGGTTTACATAATTATGATATGGTTTTTTACTTGAATATGATATCCTGATTATAATGAGTGATATTTCTGGTTTACATAATTATGATATGATTTTTTACTTGAATATAATATCCTGATTATTATGAGTGATATTTCTGGTTTACATAATTATGATATGTTTTTTACTTGAATAAGATATCCTGATTATTATGAGTGATATTTCTGGTTTACATAATTATGATATGGTTTTTTACTTGAATATGATATCCTGATTATAATGAGTGATATTTCTGGTTTACATAATTGTGATATGATTGTTTACATGAATATGATATATTGATAAGTTGAAAAATTTGTTTTCAGAAATACTTGCAGGAGATGTAGGCAGTCTGGACGACCTGTCCGGCGAAAGTAACAGTCCTCAATCTTCAGCCAGGTCAGTAGTTTAGACTTCACATTACAATCATAAATTAATCTAAATTGTATTCTGAAATTCCCACACTGTATCGTGTTTGGTGGTCACTAATTGAAAATCCTTTTCCATAATAACCTTAAGTTAGCTACATTTTGTAAATGACCAACAACTATGATCATTTTACATTGATATGCTACCTAGACATATTGTTACACTCAGAAGTAAACAATAAGGATTGGTAAAATGGCATCAAAATGCAAAAATTTATTGGATTATTTGAGTATTTATTTCCCCGAAAATCTACTAACAAAACTAGAAAACTTGCTTGTCTTTGCCCATTACTGAAACAGGTCATGATGCTAACAGTGGCAAGCCATCAGGTATGGATGCAGCTCATATAAAAAAAAAATATTAAGTTCATATAAACATATTTAACTTAAAAGTATATTAATGGTGATTGATTAGCTTAAGAAAAAGAACAAACCAAAGATATAAAAATACCAAATGCAGAAAAAATTGTTTAATGATTATGAATGGATGATTTATACTAAGAGAGAATGTAATTTCATGCTGTTGTGTATCCAACATACAAAAGTAACGAGTCTTACAAAACTACTTTGATGAACAAGCTTCTGCACAGACAATGTGAATTCAAAAATGGCTCCACATTTTCATGGGAAGTGGGCCACAGAACTAATGGAGGTTGATGCACCAGAATATCAACCCGATAATGGGTATATGAACTGATGTTTTAACCTTTGATAGACACATTTTGAGTGGTGTTATCATGATATGACCCTAACTTACAGCATGGTGATCAACAGGACCAGCAGTTTGCAAAAGTTCCTTCTCCTTAAAAAACTTTTACTGGTGACAATGATAAAGACATTAAAGAAGAACAAATACTTTGTATACATTTTTTAAAGGTTATATTTATTTGATAATTTCTTCATCTGCTGTAAGGGTGATTTGATTAACCATGAACAAAAAATGTTACAACCTCCCACATTGCCCTGAATTTGTCAGCTAAAAATGTCATCAGCGAGTTGTTAGCGAGTTCTGTCCTACAACTAATGGGAAGCGGAAGATTGGGGTTGACTTTCTGGTTGGTTTTAGCGCCAAAGTCATTTTTACTAAAATTAATGTGGGTTAAATAGTGGAAAACCTGCTTGCTTTTATCTTTTCTAGACTTCCATTTTGTCCAATGCTGCTGGTAGCAGTTGATCAACTCCAGAAGATGGACAAAGTTCCTACCGGTGGGTACAATATTTAGCGTATTAGGTTGAACTTTCAATTTTACCCTCTAACCCAAAGCTTATTTAGCTGACCTCATAGTTTTACCCTCTAACCCAAGGCTCGTTTAGCTGACCTCATAGTTATACCCTCTAACCCAAGGCTTGTTTAGCTGACCTCACAGTTTTACCCTCTAACCCAAGGCTTGTTTAGCTGACCTCATAGTTTTACCCTCTAACCCAAGGCTTGTTTAGCTGACCTCATAGTTTTACCCTCTAACCCAAGGCTTGTTTAACTGACCTCGCAGTTTTACCCCCTAACCCAAGGCTTGTTTAGCTGACCTCATAGTTTTACCCTCTAACCCCAGGCTTGTTTAGCTAACCTCATAGTTTAACCCTCTAACTCAAAGCTTGTTTAGCTGACCTCACAGTTTTACCCTCTAACCCAAAGCTTGTTTAGCTGACCTCACGTTTTTTCCACCTGGTCTTTGGTTCAGGAGGTCTCTGGTGTAGGTGAAGTGAAGTGACTGCAGTCAAATTACTAGTTACTTTATATTTATAATAATGAATGGAATTGGAAATTCAGAGGCATTACCATAGTTACTCTCCCAAGAACATCTGGATGGAGTGCACAAATTCACAGTCAACTTTCTTCAAAGGAAAATGAGTGCCAATATAAACAGGATTTGAACTAGAGATCTGAAGTTTTGTTTCCAACTTCTTGAACATACAACTTCTATAACAATTTCTTATGACAAAATAATGTATACCATAGTGTTGTTTTGTTTTGTTTTTTGTCTATTGGTAGTGGGTCTCATACCCTTGATCACTGGAATTATCATATCAGTGAATTTTCTTCACATGGTGAAAACTATTCTTGACCTTTTACTGTTTTGTATCTTTCATAAAACAGGTTCAAAACAGCATATTACATGATCTGCACCATCTTTTTTTTTTTTGCAGGGGTGACTGAGTACATGTCAGCAGTTCTGCTTGACACCTTTCATCTACAAGAAGATCCCCAACCTCTCATTGCCATGGTGACAAGTTGCCCGACAACACTATTTACACATGGAGTATCCAGCTACATACAAATGTGGAATTCAGTAAGCAAGGTTGATTGTTTTTCTGTTTGTTCTGATATAATGACAAGTCACGCCTAAAATTTTAAGTTTTAAAATTCTGCCAAAAATTATTATGTGTAAAAAAAAAGTATGCCAGCTTTAACACCCTATGTGATGAACTTGGTTGTACTCCCAAATATGTGCAAAGAAAATTGATTTCAATCAAATTTTGGATGAAAATTCTTAAAATCAGTAGGCATTCAATCCTTTTAAATATGTATAATATGCTTCAAGTTTATTCTAATAGGGACTGACTTATAATGGAAACAACTGGGCATATAATATTAGAAACAAGTTAGAACAGTTAGGTTTTTGATATATGCAGCAACAATGTTTATCAATAAATATTAACTATTCTTGTTTATAACAAAGAAAAATTGACGTTTTTACTCAGAATGGGAAAGCTCTAAAAAATAGTTCAAACTGTATAAGTACATATTGTTTGTACAAATTAAAACTTAGCTTAGAAACATATCTTGATTGTATAACAGAGTCAGAGTTAAGATTGCTATGGCAAAGTTTAGAGTCGCCATGTTTGTTTACAATGCGCATGAAAAATTAACACGTCTTAAGAATAGCAATACTCGGAGTTGTTATCACTTTTTTCGGACTCACCTGTGGGAAGCTCTCAGCCAATCAAAATGCTTCAAATTAGTAGGGTATATAATATTTTTTAGATAATAAGGAGAAATACATCAAATAGGATGTGTTAAATTTTTATTTATATTTGCAGCCATAAAATTGTTGGCTGTGAAGTTATAAAAATCAGTTGTATTTTTATTGACTGATAGCAATTTTCTTCAGTAGTCAGTTAAATTACAGGGACTGTATTTTTCACATAAACTTAAAGACATTTTTTGTTTTACTTCAGGATCCGTCCACAAGCAAACATTCAACTCTTTTCACCAAAACTGGTGAACTGGTCACGGTGAAGACACTTTCTGTTTTGATGTCAGCATTCAACCACAGTGAAAGCAGCACAAGTTCCACTGATGTCATCAATCAATATCTCATGCACCTGACCTATCTAAGCATCAACAAAACAAAGGTATGATATCACCATGACTTTTCAACAGTAATAATTATATGTCTTTAAACTGTACATAGTTCACAGTTGTTTGTAATTTGGTGAGCTTAAACAGGTCTTTTTGTTGAATATTTCCTGTCACGATTTTTGTAGAAGAAGGAGGTGTTGTATTGCTTTAGAGGTCAGTCTGGTCAAGATTACTTTACTAAAAATAGATTTTTCATTTCCATCAATTATTCTCTCTGGATTGATATCTTATTATCAAATTTGGTAATACTTTTGCTGATTATTTTTATTCCATTAAAAACTTTCTATATGTTGCTTGCTGGGTCAATCAGATTAATACTAAATTAATACTAAATATTAATGTCAGAGTTACACTGTAAGAAATGTGGTTCTGTGCACCTTATGCACTGACTTCAAATAATGCCTTGCCTTGGGGCAACCAGAGTTTAAATAAGCGAGGTTTGACTGTATATAATGTATATTGTCTTTTATGATTTAAAGAGTTTTATGATTTCAAAATTTTAAAGTGTATGTGTTGTTTTTCTTAACAACTTAAGAAATTGTAATATCTCTATTCACATTATTCGTTGGTAAATTTTGATAAATGATGATTTCAGAATTTGAAAGAGTTGGACACAGCTGTGAAGCAAGTTTCAAACACACTCCTAGAAACTGTAAGGCAGATCGCACAATCTGTAGAACCAGCCCCACCTGAAGCGCTTCCTGAAGAATTTTCACTATTGGACTTTGTTAAGGAAACAGCTATTGAGAAACAACAGGTGGTTGTAGATATGATCCTTGCACATCCCACAGTGAAGCGTCATTTCTTGAATGCTGATGGTGAAAACACTGATGTTGGAAACACTGGTAAAAGGAATACTTGTGGTGTCAACAGTTGGCTGTCTGTGACTGAAATGGTAGCAAAACTCCTCAGTATAACCAGACACAGTGTTCTGACACCCGAACTCCAGGAGTTCTATCAGGATTCTGTCCTAGTCTGTCTCAGATCGGTCAGTACAACCTCCGGCAGGGATGCACAAACGATGAGTCTTGCATTCAACTGTTTAAAGCATATAATCCATAGTATAGATGCAGAGAAATGTGTTAGTGTTTTAGAGACTGTCCTTGCTGTCGTGGAAATCATCTCCAGCGAGGATGTATATACAGTTCTCGACAATCTAATGGACAAAGTGCTCTCTTCAAAGTTAAAGACTATCACAGTGTCAAGATCTACATGTGAAGCTGCCTTAGGGTGTGTAGACAAACTCAAGCATGTGACGGCGTTTTTTAAACGATTCCCAAATCTTGCTGTTTTGTGCAATAAGACTGTTGTAACCAAACTTCTTAAGATGGAGAGACACCCAGACCTTGCTTCACTATTGATGCAGATGAATTCTTCTCTTAGTGAGGAAGTGGCGGGAGAATTAAGACAGATGTCCAGAGACAGTCTGCTGCAGTTTTTACCTTTGGTCATCACTTACCTGAAAACAAGCACAAATTGTAGTCAAGGTAAGATGAAACAATTTCTGTGTGAAGAAATGCATAATTTACATATTAAAGAAAACTAACAGATAGAACTTTCTTTATAAAATTATAATTACAGCATTTCCGCATGTCAGTCTTGTTTTTAATTGTATATGACACTTTCATGATGAACTGAAGGTCCAGTTTTTAGGTAACATCGGTTGCAAGTCAAGTATCAATATTATTTACGATTATTGTCATGTTTTGAGCTCCAGTGA
Source organism: Sinonovacula constricta (assembly GCA_007844125.1). Taxonomy (NCBI): domain Eukaryota; kingdom Metazoa; phylum Mollusca; class Bivalvia; order Cardiida; family Solecurtidae; genus Sinonovacula; species Sinonovacula constricta. The sequence continues at coordinate 82,963,250 of CM017556.1, read as the reverse complement.
GGTTTTTTTTATTGGAGGGGGCACTGTTGACGTGACCTTCTCATCACCATCAACATTTTTTGTCAAGGTCCATTTCAAGAAAACCTTAAAAATATATTAACTTCAAACTTGAAATTACTTTCTCTAAAACTGTTTCACTTTTCTAAAGCAGAACCAATTTCAATATAGCATGTAACGCCAAAATTCATTTCAGCACAGTTAAGCCCTAAATTGACTAATTTTTGGTGTTTTCATAATGATTAGTATTAGCTAACATTATGCTATCCAGCACTAAAAGAACTGAACTGTGCTAACTGAGGACCACCTCTTGTTTATTATTATACCTGACGAGAGCATACTGCGATATGTTTCATTTCTCAAACAGTGCTATCTGAGGACTGCTCTTGTTTATTATTATACCTGGCGTGAGCATACTGCAATATGTTTCATTTCCCAAACAGTGCTATCTGAGGACTGTTCTTGTTTATTATTATACCTCACTGGAGCATGCCTTGGTATGTTTCTATCCCAAATGTTAGTTCCATAAAGTAGCAGCCATGGCAGATGGTTCTGGGAGGTCAGATTCATGACCTGATTAACCATCGCAGGTACCATATTTACTCACGCATAAGTCTGTGGTGTAAATCGTGGTGGATTTTATGGGCTGAAATGGCCAGTTTTTGCTTAGATCTGGCCATAAGTGGAGGTGGAGTCAAGTCAGACTTATGGCTGAGTAAATACGCTACTTGTTTGTACACCTTGATAAAATGTAACAATTCAAGGTTAACTTGTTCTTCAAGCAAATTTGACCAAGATTGGAACCACCAATTAAAGCATGATCCAGAGTCAAGCATCCTACCACTTGGTTATCGTTCTTCTATGTATATGATTTAATACAAACATATGTTTACATATTTGTAGCTGAGACTCTGGGACATCACGTTGCCTCAGTGATGAAGACAGACCTTCTGGAACTCTGTTCTTCAACACAACCACCACCATCCATTCACCTACCAGAGCTATGCAAGGTTTTCCTGATCAGGAACATAATATGTGAGGGTTCTTCTTTTATTCCCTTGTATTCTTTGTAATTGTATTTCTTTTTGTGTTGATTTTATTTGTATTCCTTGTGCTGCCACCATTGGAAGAATATTGAAGGGGCATAAAGAGTTACGACTTTATAATTATATGCATGTGTGTCCATTTTCCATTCTTGATCATTAACTTTTGAGGGACTTCATAGATTAAATATTTAGTTTATAAGTAAATGATGATCAATATACAGGTGAAGTTTAAATTCGTTTACTATCGCCTCAATATTGGCCAGTTTAAACTTAGGGCAAAGGCAAAGTCAGCCTGAAAGCCCTCAGGGCTGTTATTTTGCAGGCCAATTATCAGGCTCGACCCAGCTCCACTGTTTATTATTGTCTAAATAAGGGTTGTGTCTGGAAAAAAATCATCACTATTCAGTGCTTAATTATTCTTTTTTGTTGTTGTGATTCACCTGGTTAGCATAATTGTGGATTTTACTCTGATATTTTAATAGCCAAGAAGGTTGCCATAAAGATGGACAACATTTTAGTTGAATCCCTGGCATCAGACAGGAAGTGTTTGCCTCACCAGGTGGAGCTTCTAGAACAGTTGATTAGATACCATGGAAACCCCCTTAGCAACAAAGATGCTGATAAGGATCATAAACTGGTTCGAGTGTGTATGAGTCGCCTGGCAACAGTTCTAAGTGACAAACAACAGAGAGGCCATGGAATGGAGGATGTGCTTCTTACAGTTATGGATAAGTTTAATAAGGTGATTACTTCTAATTTTTCTCTTCTTCTTCTACTTGTCTGTCTTATTCTTATATTATTTATAAGTAAATGCCATATGGATGTGTCTTTAAAACATGTTAAATATAAACATTAACATAATTAAATACACACATGTTGTTTTAATTGGCCTTGAGAGTTAAAACATGGTGCAAATGATTGATGTATAGTCACATTAAGCACACCTTTTTTGTTTACTGTGTCACTATTGATGCATGCACCTGATTATTTCCCCATACCTTTCAGGATGACCTTGTACATTTGACCGACCAATGGAATCGTTTTACAGACTTGTGGCCAAAGTTTGTCAAGGCTACCCTGAAGTAAGCTTATTTTTGTCTTACCTGTTTTGTTTTTTTTTTGTTCTTATTTTTTTGTTTTTAACTGGACTATTCTATAAATAAGGTCATCTATTCAACTTAACAAAGTGTCAGTGGTTTGGTTAAGATGGCGGGCATATCTGAATAACTAATGCAGAGATTGGAATGAAATCACATGTTTTCCTAGTTATCATACTGAATGATAAAATTGTATTGAACTACTGATGAAATAATGCTAAATTAATGGTGAAATAATACTGCTGAAATAAAATTATGATTAATTACTGCTGAAATAATGTGTAATTAATGGTGAAATAATACTGATGAAATAATGTTGAATGCTGATAAAATAATGCTAAATTACTGGTAAAATAATGCTGAATTACTAATAAACTAAGGTTGAATTACTGATAAAATAATGCTGAATTACTAATGAAATAATGCTGAATTTTGTGATAAATATAGCCTGATTTAATAAAGAAATGTTTGATGTTTAATTAAAGACCCTCTTTTCATGACCACAATGGCTATAGTTGTTGAGTAATAGAATTGTTCTGTGTCATGTACAGTCGAATCATGAAGCTGTTGGTTGCATTTTGACAAATGTACTTGCTACTTTGGTTTATTGGCCGGTCTAGTCAATGGTTCTGTTACAACACTTTAGATTGTAATATACCGAATGTGCACGCATAGAAGGATGACACTCATAAACATCTTATTCAATCAAATACCTAATTGGTCCTCAATTTTACTAATAGTTAGGCTGGTCTGGTGGATATTTGTTGTATCATAATTGACTGTATTGACAATATCATCTCATACTTACCTGGCTTATTCCTATAGACCCTACACCTTACTGTGCAGAGGGGCACTTGTGGCATAGTGGTAGTGTTGCGGATCTTTAACTCCTCTTACAGCTTACCTCTCACAGCATGTTTTCAAATACCGTTCGCTGGAAAGGACTTTATGTGGGAAGTCTTCTTGCTGACCTGTGGTACGCCTGTGATTCTACCCAGACAATTGTTTGGGGTCTTACTCCACCAAAATAGCTGGACTTCACTATAATGATCACAATTGGTTACTGTGATGTATTTTATAAACAAAAACATTGTGTAGAAATTTATCAGACAGCTCCCAGCCAGACCTGGCTGATCTGTATCAACAAACTTTGACAAGGATTTACCAATTTTGGTTAACAGCCAAATTTATTTTGTTTATTGCACAGGCATCTGTACAGTGATCCCAGACTTCTCTCGTTTCTTGCAAACATTATACCAGAGGCCTACGCAGACAACAACAATGAAGATGCTCTCTCCATAGAAACACTCATTGCCATGGTGATGAGCCACTCTTCCTTCCTCCCTATTATGTTTAATGAGGAGAGTAAGGATTGCAAAGGTGAGATAGTGCAATGTCGTTCAATGTGATTTGAACTTCAGATCAAAAACAGTTCACCGGCCCGATAGCTCAGGTGGTAGAGCGTTGGCTTGCGGATCGGGAGGTCGTGAGTTCCAACCCCGGCCGGGTCAAACTAAATACTCTAAAGTTGGTAGTAGTGGCTTCCCTCCTAACGCTCAGGGCTAAGGGGACAGCATTACTCTTTATTAGTTGGTGTCAATATAATGGACCGGCTGGGTTTAGTCCTCGAGCACCTCATAAGTGCCCCTGTGCTATAATGATAGAAATGTCACTGCTTAGTATCGGCGCAAAAATGCCATCCCATCCCAAAAACAGTTCAACAGAAACCCATGTATCAATGTATTTACCAGATTTACAACCTTAAACAATTTTTTCAAAGACTTACAAAGGCAAAAAACTGGTTTGCTTGAAAGTTTCTGCTAAACGTACTTGTTGCTGTCCTTGATTAGGTCTGAATATTTATTAAACACTTAACATTTGGTACAGAGACCAAGATTTATGCTCAATGGTTTTAGCAGATTTTATAATCTAAACAATTTCTTTTAAGACTTACATGTACAAAGGCAAAAGACCCTGATTTGTTTGAAAGGTTCTGCTAAAACTATTTGTCCTAAATTTCTTGTTAAGTATTCATTGAACACCAAATAGAAATAATCATTTGAGTAAGTCCCATCTATGTGGGCACATTATAGTTGCCTGTTTATTACCTTTTAGAATCAAACGGCATATAATTGGCACCAACTGAATACCGAGCATGAACAGTTTTGTTATTTTGAAGTTATTTTGTTTGGAAACAGCACTGTATATAAAGAATCAGTGATAAATTTCTGTCATATTAAAACAAAAGGTTTTATGCTTGAATCAATATCTATATTAATTAAAAGGGCTGGGCTTATGATCTTAAAGATTCTTTTGAGTTATTTTTTTTTGACTGAAATTTAGATAATTTGTTTAAACCTAGAAATATTCCTTTTATATATTGAAGAAAATGTCTTAAATGCTGCTCACAAATCCAATTAATTTCATGGAAATTTTGAAAAATACAAAGAAGGTTAAGAAATGGTTGCCAAAAATTGAAACTTGTTTGTTTCATGCCCAGGTCCATTACTGGATGTGCTGAGCCTGTTGATAGAAAGATATCCCTCCAGCTGTGAACCAGACCATGTGAGAATCTACCTTGGTGCCTATGGGGCCACCCTCTCTCTCACAGGTTAATATCTCAACACATCCTTACATGTACAGACAAATTTTTTAATCAAAGTTTCCTCACATGCCCCTAAGTTCAAGGATTATACAATTTTAACTATGGTTTTGAACTAAATCATTAGTCCATGTGCTAAAAGTCATAGAACATTTTGATATATTGGTACAATTTAAACTGTGGGGAGGTTTTCCAGCTAACCTGAGGTGTGCCGGTGGTTCTACTCAGACATTAGTCTGAGGTCTTCCTCTACCAATAATTAGATTTAATTAAATTTTCACCAATATGACCATAATTGTATCGGTGTGATGTAACAAAAACAATGAAACAAATGACTACACGTTTTATTTATTTTACAAGGGAGGAAATCTATGTTAAAATTATAGTGTGTTTTGTGCTAATTCTTAATTGTTCTAAAGGTTTTAAATGGCAGTAGTCTGCTCACCCCTTCACTGCATGGTTTTGAGTCCTGATTGAAGTGAAAACTTTAATCAAAGGGACGTCTGCCAGCTGATCTATGTTGTGCGAATAGTTCTACCAAGACATTTATCTGGAGTATTCCTCCACCAAAAAATGGTAGATGTTATTGTAACAACCAGAATTTCTTCTGCGAGAATTACTTCAGAAAACAAAACAAAAATAAATCCTGTGTCAGACACCAGTTTGTAATGGTTAGGATGCACTTAAAGAAGTAGTTGCTTAGCCATTAGTGGTGCCGTATAGTAACCTCGCACTGGGTGGGTTCGAGTCCTTGTTGAGGGGAGAACTTTAGTGTGGGAAGGTTTTCCAACTAACCTGAGGTGCGCGCCAGTGATTCTACCCATACTAATCTACCCAGACATTAGTCTGGTGACTTTGTGGATGTCTCCAGTATGAACATAATTTTGATGTTGCAATGTAATGAAGAGGAAAGAAATTGTGATCAATAATAAAACGACTTGAAAGTTTTCAACTTAAATTCTGAATTAAAATTTCTGACTTTTTAAAATGTACATTTTACAGCATTGATCATTACTTGTATTTACAATAATTTAAAGTTAATTTATATGTATTATTATCAACTATCTTTTCTTAGACCAGAAGATTTTGAGGTTGCTACAGCTGTATGAAAAAAATGGAATCAATTTTTCGGAATTCAAGTAAGTGATTGACATTTTGTTTATCTTCATTGGAAATCAATATTCATTCGAGAACTTTTTTACCACATGATTCGCCTTTTTTTCCATATAATACACCCATTGCCTTTTATATTTCACTAATGTAATATAATTTTTAAGCAATTTGATCGATGATTTCATCGATGTCATCAGAATGCAATTGGTCTCTGCTAATATTTTATCTTCTATTTAAAATTGTGTGATTGAAAAATCTGAGTGCTATCAGTCTATATTGAAAAGGATAAAAAACACAAAAGGGTTACATGTACTGTGATACAAATAAATACATTGTCCAGTGAAAACTGATCCACAAATACATTATCCAGTTAAAATTGAAAACTGATCCACAAATACATTGTCCAGTGAAAATTGAAAACTGATCCACAAATACATTGTCCAGTGAAAATTGAAAACTGATATACATAACTACATTATCCTGTGAAAATTGAAAACTGATCCACAAATACATTGTCCAGTGAAAATTGAAAACTGATCCACAAATACATTATCCAGTTAAAATTGAAAACTGATCCACAAATACATTGTCCAGTGAAAATTAAAAACTGATCCACAAATACATTGTCCAGTGAAAATTGAAAACTGATATACATAAATACATTATCCAGTGAAAATTGAAAACTGATCCACAAATACATTGTCCAGTGAAAATTGAAAACTGATATACATAAATACATTGTAAGTGAAAATTGAAAACTGATCCACAAACATTGTCCAGTGAAAATGGAAAACTGATCCACAAATACATTGTCCAGTGAAAATTGAAAACTGATATACATAAATACATTGTAAGTGAAAATTGAAAACTGATCCACAAACATTGTCCAGTGAAAATGGAAAACTGATCCACAAATACATTGTCCAGTGAAAATGGAAAACTGATCCACAAATACATTGTCCAGTTAAAATTGAAAACTGATCCACAAATACATTGTCCAGTGAAAATTGAAAACTGATCCACATAAATACATTGTCTAGTGAAAATTGAAAACTGATCCACAAACATTGTCCAGTGAAAATGGAAAACTGATCCACAAACATTGTCCAGTGAAAATGGAAAACTGATCCACAAATACATTGTCCAGTGAAAATGGAAAACTGATCCACAAATACATTGTCCAGTTAAAATTGAAAACTGATCCACAAACATTGTCCAGTGAAAATGGAAAACTGACACATAAATACATTGTCTAGTGAAAATTAAAAACTTATACAAGTGTATGCATTGTCCAGTGAAAATTAAAAACTGATCCACAAATACATTGTCCAGTGAAAATTGAAAACTGACACATAAATACATTATCCAGTGAAAATTAAAAACTGATACAAGTGTATGCATTGTCCAGTGAAAATTAAAAACTGATCCACAAATACATTGTCTAACTGATCCACAAATACATTGTCTAGTGAAAATTAAAAACTGATCCACAAATACATTGTCTAGTGAAAATTGAAAACTGATCCACAAATACATTGTCTAGTGAAAATTGAAAACTGATCCACAAATACATTGTCCAGTGAAATTGAAAACTGGTAGACATAAATACATTGTCTAGTGAAAATTAAAAACTGATCCACAAATACATTGTCTAGTGAAAATTGAAAACTGATCCACAAATACATTGTCTAGTGAAAATTGAAAACTGGTAGACATAAATACATTGTCCAGTGAAAATTGAAAACTGACACATAAATACATTATCCAGTTAAAATTGAAAACTGATCCACAAATACATTGTCCAGTGAAAATTGAAAACTGATCCACAAATACATTGTCCAGTTAAAATTGAAAACTGATCCACAAATACATTGTCTAGTGAAAATGGAAAACTGATCCACAAATACATTGTCCAGTTAAAATTTAAAACTGATCCACAAATACATTGTCCAGTGAAAATTAAAAACTGATCCACAAATACATTGTCTAGTGAAAATTGAAAACTGGTAGACATAAATACATTGTCCAGTGAAAATTAAAAACTGATCCACAAATACATTGTCTAGTGAAAATTGAAAACTGATCCACAAATACATTGTCTAGTGAAAATTGAAAACTGATCCACAAATACATTGTCCAGTGAAATTGAAAACTGGTAGACATAAATACATTGTCCAGTGAAAATTGAAAACTGATCCACAAATACATTGTCTAGTGAAAATTGAAAACTGGTAGACATAAATACATTGTCCAGTGAAAATTGAAAACTGACACATAAATACATTATCCAGTGAAAATTAAAAACTGATACAAGTGTATGCATTGTCCAGTGAAAATTAAAAACTGATACAAGTGTATGCATTGTCCAGTGAAAATTAAAAACTGATCCACAAATACATTGTCTAGTGAAAATTGAAAACTGATCCACAAATACATTGTCCAGTGAAAATTGAAAACTGATCCACAAACATTGTCTAGTGAAAATTAAAAACTGATCCACAAATACATTGTCTAGTGAAAATTGAAAACTGATCCACAAATACATTGTCCAGTGAAAATTAAAAACTGATCCACAAATACATTGTCTAGTGAAAATTGAAAACTGATCCACAAATACATTGTCTAGTGAAAATTGAAAACTGGTAGATAAAATACATTGTCTAGTGAAAATTGAAAACTGATCCACAAATGCATTGTCCAGTGAAAATTGAAAACTGGTAGACATAAATACATTGTCTAGTGAAAATTTTAAACTGATCCACAAATGCATTGTCCAGTGAAAATTGAAAACTGGTAGACATAAATACATTGTCTAGTGAAAATTGAAAACTGATCCACAAATACATTGTCCAGTGAAATTGAAAACTGGTAGACATAAATACATTGTCTAGTGAAAATTGAAAACTGATCCACAAATACATTGTCTAGTGAAAATTGAAAACTGGTAGACATAAATACATTGTCTAGTGAAAATTGAAAACTGGTAGACATAAATACATTGTCTAGTGAAAATTGAAAACTGATCCACAAATACATTGTCTAGTGAAAATTGAAAACTGGTAGACATAAATACATTGTCCAGTGAAAATTGAAAACTGGTAGACATAAATACATTGTCTAGTGAAAATTGAAAACTGATCCACAAATACATTGTCTAGTGAAAACTGAAAACTGATCCACAAATACATTGTCTAGTGAAAATTGAAAACTGGTAGACATAAATACATTGTCCAGTGAAAATTGAAAACTGATCCACAAATACATTGTCTAGTGAAAATTGAAAACTGGTAGACATAAATACATTGTCTAGTGAAAATTAAAAACTGATCCACAAATACATTGTCTAGTGAAAATTGAAAACTGATAGACATAAATACATTGTCCAGTGAAAATTGAAAACTGACACATAAATACATTATCCAGTGAAAATTAAAAACTGATACAAGTGTATGCATTGTCCAGTGAAAAATGAAAACTGATACAAATATTTGAACTGCCAGTGAAAATTGAAAACTAATTAATATGGAAGCTCTGTATAACTACTATTTAAGGCCATACCTATGGGGAGAGAAGGCCATTGAGCACCACAGCCTGTATAAATCCATGGGCCCAGCCCTGCTAAAGGTTCCCAGCATGATTAAGGTGATCAGTGCTATACACAGGGCAGGGATCCAGCAGTCTATCCTTCACTTCCCACTAAGGAGGAAACTTCATGTAAGTATAATTTAAGTATTTAACTTAATTTAAGAATGTTTGCTTACAGATTGGCAAAAATCATCTAATAGACAGCTTGCGGCTGACCAGCATCAATCTTTCGCATATAGTTTTATGGGTTGTATGCTTAATCACTAGTTATGGTTTCTATGCTTCGACTCTGGGTCCTCCATAGATTGTGAGTTTGTGATTTAAAAAGATAAACACACATTACCTCAGTTTTATAATGTTTACAGTACATGAATGCTTAGCATGCTTATCTTTTATGCCGCATAAAAGTTGTATTTGTAAACAAAAATTCACCCCCCACCCCCAGTCTAAATCCACGACCTAGGAAGTATGTGCTTTTCAAGATATGTTGAATATGAAGTATAGGTGAACAAATGTTGTTTTATGTAAGTACTCATTTTTAAAAATGCAAGCCAGATAGACTTGTCTACAAAAATATTATTTTTGTAGTATAAATTATACGAATATAAAAATTATACATAAATAATACAATATATAAGAAAACTAAGTTTTTATTTAAAGGAAGTAAGATATTTTTTAGTTGTGTTGATTTCACCCACTACTAATCCATAAACTTATATTTTTTATAGTTTAAACGTTGCATTTTTGTGGATGCATTTCATACTTCAAGGGGTTGAAACTTGCTAATTTTCTTTTGCAGTCCTTATCAAAATCAACCAGTCCTTCTGACAGTCTAAATAATTTAAATTCATTTTGCTTCTGTTTACACCAGTTAATTTATGATACCCTTAATCCAGTCTGATAATATCTGCTAAGGCATGTCAGTAGTTATTATATATTTATTTATACCTTTCATTGTTGGATCTACAAACATACTCCCAATGTTAAAATGTCCATGACCGGCCGCAATAGCTCAGGTGGTAGAGCGTCGGCTTGCGGATTGGTAGGTCGTGGGTTCGAACCCCGGCCGGGTCATACCAAAGACTTTAAAGTTGGTAGTAGTGGCTTCCCTCCTAAAGCTCGGGGCTAAGGGGACAGCATTACGCCTGACTCATCGGTGTCAGTATAATGGACCGGCCGGGTTCAGTCCCTGGGCACCTCATAAGTGCCCCTGTGCTATAATGATAGAAATGTCGCTGCGCAGTATCGGCAAAAATGCCGGCTAATCCCTTATCCCTTAAATGTCAATGATTGTGTCACTGCAATTTATTTAGAAAACAAACAATTCTGTTCTGATCTGTTTGTTCATGTTCTTCTTTGTTTACAGGGCTGTGATGTTGAGGATGCTGGCCAGTACAAGAGCCACTCAGGATGTTATGACCCAAGATTCATGCTACCCTTGTTTAGTCACCTTCTCACACCTGGTATTGTTCCGCTTCTAATAAATTAAGTAGTTCCTCTTTTCGTTGATAAAGGGATGTTTCTCTAGCTATATAAATTAGACCTTCTTTCCTCCCATTTGGAAATGTATTTGGTTAAATAGTAACTGAAGAAGGAAAATATAAGAAAATAATTTCATGGAACAATTATGACTGCAACTTACTTATAAAATTGTATTTTGTTGATTGAGATAAGATTGAGTTAAAGTGTTTGAGAGACACTTCAAAAATAAGAAATTAAAAATAAAATTAAGAATATCTCTTACAAAAAGTATATAAAATAACCACTCACAAGGGAGATAACTTATACATTTCTTTCATCACAAAAATAGGGAATTATGTTTTCTTCTTGTTTTTTTAAATGCTTTTTAAATGTGTTAATATGCATATTGGACTTGCACTCCTTGCGCAATTTACCAAAAATGCAAAATGGCTAGTTCTCATTGTAATAGTCTCATTTAGACTCCCAAGTTATTTTGATACTCTGATTTATGAAGGGTTTTTTTTAAAAACCAACAAAAATTTTCCTCAAAAAAGGGGGTTTGTTGGTGGATGACATCATACATTTCTACAATATATCAGATTGGTGTCCTGCACTCAGTTTTGGAACAACTTTCTATTCTATCATTTAAAATCATGCCTGAAATAAAGGGTTTCTAAGCCTCTGAACACATGGATTTAAGTCACGTCTGGGGCAAAGGACTTAATATGAAAAGGTCTACCAACTGACAGAATGTCGGTTTTTCTTCTACCCAGACATTTAGCTGGCATCTTCTTCCACCAAAATAGCTAGAAGTAGCTATAATGACCATAACTAGTCTGTGATGTATTTATAAAAAATAAAATAAAATATAAGGTTTATTTGTAAATAAAAGTATTCAACTATGCCCCAAGTTAGACTTATCATATTCTTATATATGTTTAATATTATGAATCTTTCACCCATGCAGACTCAGTGGTAGATTGTCGGGGATTTGTGGACCACGGTTGTCTTGGTTACACTCTGTGTGCCCTGTCGAGTCATGATGAGTCCATGCGTGCAGCTGCCTGCCACATCCTGACCCGTTTCCATGGTCACTTGGATGCCGCCCACTTTCTAGAGAGAGATCAGCTGCTGTATCTACTGGACTTTGTGCAAGACAGCATGCCAAAGCCAAGGTTCAAACTCGCATCCATCATCACACAGTTTCTGGCTCGCACAGCAACCCTCATGCTGAAGCCTGGTAAGTAGAAAGTAATCAGTTTTGTTTAAGGATTCTAATATTAATTAACTTGTTTTTAGCCAAGTTCCACTGCACTGATTTTATCATTTGATTTTAACATTTTTGCTATTGTTGTGTAACCATTGGGTTATGGTACATATGAAAAACTTATTCCTAAGCTTGCCACATTTTGTTAAAAAGCCATGCTAAATTCTCAGTTTTGGAGGCTTTTTTTGCTTGCTTTTTTTGCACTTGTGACTTGATTCTTCATATAATGTCCTATCTCAAGGTGTTCTTAGTGTCATTTGAACTACATCCAAGTTGTTTTATGATAGGAGATCTATTTGTTTAGCTGGGAAAAACATCGTCCAACCCAAACTCAATTGAGCTGTGCATGACCAGGTGGATTAGAGTTAGCTGGTTTATATAATACCTCAGCCCCTAACCTTGTGAGTTCAAGTCAGGCAAAATAACATGGAAGTTCTTCCAGCTGACTTGTGGTACTTTTAATTTTTCTCTCATTTCTCTGAGATCTTCCACTTTTAATAAAAGCTGGACATTGCTAAAGAGATCATAATTGTGTCAATGTGATATAGTAAGCAAATCATGGATAGCAATATTAACAATTTATATGGCTTAGATTAATGATGCATTAATTAATTGGTTTGCATTTAATTGAAGTTTTTCAAAGATTGCAACAGCTTTACACCTAAAATAGCCAACAACATTTACTCACCCATGTTTCCTTGAAGAAGGGCACCTGTTGCATGGTGTTTAGAGTCGCCAACTTGTAAGTCCGCTGATAGCTTAACCTCTCACCATGTGGGCTCATGTCCTGTTCGAGAATAGAGGGCTTAATTTGAGAAGATCTCCCAATGGACCTGCAGTGCACTGGTGGTTCTACCTAGACATGTCTCGGATTTTACTCCACCAAAATATCTTGATGTCACTATAATTCCCATAATTGTGTCATTGTGATATACGAGGCATATCATGGGAAGCAATATTACCCAATTTATAAAGCTAAAAAAAAGATGCATTAATCAATTTGTTTGCAGTAGGTTAAGTCTTCAAAGATTATTTCATAATTTTCACACTGCATTTTAAAACAAAAAAACATTACCTCACACACATTTACCTTGACTGGTTCCAGGTGACCACATGTATGGGATGATAAATTCTTTCTTGCTGCTGAAGCCCAGTCTCGATGTTCTTAGTATCCCAGAGTTCTACAAGCTCTTCAACAGCTCCGCACTTCAGGTAACAATGTCAACCAGGTAACCAGAATAGGCTGATCTGGATCTACACTGTCTGCTTAACCTTGATCAGTTTGTACTGAGCAGAGTTATTTATACTTAATTCTCACTAAGTTTCATAAATGATATTTTCCCCAATGGAAATGATATATTTTCCATTTGATTTCCAAGAAGTTTTGCTGTCTTTTTCTAAAACTTAGATAGCTAAAGAATGACTCAGGAAATATGAAATGGAAAAAAAGAATTGTTTTTTGTGTGTGTTTTTTTAAGGTTATATATGTTAATAATTTTTAAGCAAGTGATAGTATATGGCATAATTAATAGGTCATAATCGAGCATAGACAAGCATACAACATAAAGTTTTTTCAATATTTTTTTTTCTTAACTCTCATGAATAAGTCCAAACAAGCCTATAAGTTGATTATAACTTTTGATGTAAAAAAACAAACATTTCAGTACAAGACCGAGCGAGCTTGGATCCTGTCATTGATGCATGATGGGATGCGTGAGACAGCCGACTTCCGGATCTACGAAAAACGTTACACATTTAAACTGCTGCTCAGCTTCTATGACTCAGATGCATCAATTCTGGCTGAAAAGGTAAGCCTGGTTCGTATTTAATTACCAGACAGTTTTTTACCAACCCTGAAATCTGTATCGCATGCAACTTATAATTGTTTTTATTTCCTGATTTTTGTATCTACTTATCTTTTGATTAATGTATTTACATATCTATTGATGTATTTTATTTACTCATCTTCTGATGGTTGTATTTACATATCTGTTGATGTATTTTATTTACTCATTTTCTGATTATTGTATTTACATATCTGTTGATGTATTTTATTTACTCATCTTTTGATTAATGTATTTACATATCCATTGATGTATTTTATTTACTCATTTTCTGATTATTGTATTTACATATCTGTTGATGTATTTTATTTACTCATCTTTTGATTAATGTATTTACATATCCATTGATGTATTTTATTTACTCATCTTCTGATCATTTTATTTACATATCTGTTGATGTATTTTATTTACTTATCTTTTGATTAATGTATTTACATATCCATTGATGTATTTTATTTACTCATTTTCTGATTATTGTATTTACATATCTGTTGATGTATTTTATTTACTCATCTTCTGATTATTGTATTTACATATCCATTCATGTATTTTATTTACTCATTTTCTGATTATTGTATTTACATATCCATTGATGTATTTTATTTACTCATTTTCTGATTATTGTATTTACATATCTGTTGATGTATCTTATTTACTCATCTTCTGATTATTGTATTTACATGTACTTTACATGAGTGATAAAAATAAGTTATGAATAGTAATTTTACCATATTTGCATCCACAAATACTGATACTGCACCACCTCTATTCACATAAAATTGGATGTTCAAACAATTACTAAAAAGAATTCTCTACCAGCATGATCAATATTCAGCCATTTTATGATCACATTGAATCTTTCTCAGTAAAGTGATTCCCTAGTAGATGTAAACAGTTGTTCTTATTGTAGATCCTACTTGCTTTGATCAGTACTTTAAAAGTTTTCAAGCAGACCTATTCTGCAGAAATGTGTCACAATGGTCAAAAATTAAACTCAGAATTATCATGCATTATTCATTTGAAATGTAAACCCATAATTGGGCAATCAGTAGCAAAGGTAACTTAGTTTCCTGCGGTATAGTGGGTCAAGCAGTCTTGCTTCTCCCCCTGCTTGTCATTTACATTAAAAGCAGGGTTGTTTAGTCTTGGAATGGATGATTTATCTAACACAAAAATTATTTACAGCAGTTTATCTCCGTTGGTTGTCATTTGTCACAACATGGGACTAATTTGCAAAACAGTGAATACCACAGTGTTCATTTTAATATTTGGGGTTTGATTAGATGATGGAATTCACTTGTTGATTTCACAGATTTACTTGTAGATAAAAGAAAGTACAGGTTAAAAATCTTACACTGGATGTTAACTTACTATTCTGTATGATTGACAGATCAAGATACTCCAGATATTGGAGGCCGCCTGCAAAGAACGGACCATTGCCATGGAGATGACTAAAACCAGCAATGTTGCCGTCTGGATACTTCTGGCTATTAACAAGTTGTGAGTGTTTGTTTACTTGAGTTATTTCTATCATCATCTATTGAAAAAGTAAGCTATATTCAGACATGGGTGTTTTATACAAAGATCAGGGTCGAATGTTTAAAATATTTTGAAGAAAAAATTTCAGACTGTACATTTATACGTTTCCTCCAGTAAATTAGGCAGGATAAACAATATAATATTTATTATGCAAGCAACATCCATGTTAAGGCAGATCAGATATTTTTCATCGAATGCCTTGTTAATTAGAATTAGCACACATATAATCCTCCATATTTTGCAGTAATAAATGCTAAGCTTTGAGTTAAGCGACACTTGTATAAATCGAACAAATATTGTGACTCTATCTGTATCAAACAGAAGCATCCTCATCGTCTTGTATTTGTTTATATTTTTCTCATTAACAAAAAAAGATTCATGTTTTCAGGAGCAACAAGCAAGTACAATTACTGCCTCACCTGGTGCGTCTGCTACACACTTTGTGGTTTTCAATGTTGGGTAGAGGAGAGCACCAAAGGGAAACTACTCCAGCCATTGTGTTGAAGACTGCATTTACCAGTCAGGTGTTGTCCTGTCTACAGGCATGTCTATGGCATTTTAGGTAACAAAATATTCCTTGATTTGGGGTTTCTTTTGTCTCATTTTTTTTTTCTTTTTATGGATCATTTTTTATCAAAATAGCTAGTGTCATTTAGAAAAAGGCCAGAAAACAAGAAGTTGTTTTATAAAAAAATAAAGAACAAATACACAACTGCCAAATTACAAGCTCTTTGTCATTGAATGTTATTTAGTTAAGTCAAATGTAAATAAATGGATAAAAATTTGGATGCTTTGAATTGTTTAACCAAATAAAAATTAACGACGTTGGCAAAACTGGACCAGGTAGCGCAAACAGTAGAGCGTCGGCTCTAGGTAGTTGATGCCCCGAGTTTGATCCCGAGCCGCAACATACTAAAGTCGTAAAAAATGGTATTGGTATAGCTCCCTAGCTAACGCTCAAGCAAATATAGAGTAGATTCATGACTGGTTTGCCCAGTGTCAGGATAATGTGACCGAGTATTGATCATGCCAGGTGTTCACGGCTTGCTATACACAGTGAAGGCAGCTCATATCTGCTTCAAGTGGACATCATCTCCAGATTACTGAAATATTGTTGGTGGGACTATAAACCCAAACAAACATTGTCAAATTTAACAAGTTACAGGTAACACATGCCAATTCAAGCCAAAAGCTTCATGTTTGAAACATTGTGAATGTCCTTGTAAATCTTGCTTTTTTTTCTTTTTCCATTTTATAAAGGAACAAGTGTACTTTGACATTCAGAGTATTACAAATACTTGGTTTATTGGTTTATTTACATTTATCTCTGGGTAGTTTAGGACTGGTTTCAGAATAATGTTGACTGGGTGTGGCATAGTGTCTGGTGGTATCACAAGCTTTCATGGTGAAAATAAACTGTTAAAGAAGTTTTGTGGTATTGTGTCAAGTATTCATGGCATATTTTTATGCTACAAGTCAAAACAGTAATAAAAGTTTCAGATCCCATTGTAACTTGTTTCTTAACATTTTGACATTAAGTTGACTGGACACATTGAACTACATGTATATGTATTTGATACCCAACCTGGTAGTGCAACCAGTAAAGTGTTGGCTCCAGGTATGTGATGCCCAGGGTTCGTTTCGAGACCGCAGCATACCAAAGTCGTCAATAATAGTAGTGGTAAAGATCCCTTGCTAATGTTCAAGCAAATGTTAGGGTAGCAGGGGGTTTTCTTACCATTCTGAAAACATGACTGACCCCCAGAATTGGGGAAAATTCAAATGATATTATATGAAACAAAAAAATAAATCAAATATTGGGTTTATTCAACTCTTTTTATTTGTCACTTATTTACAAAGCAATATCTGTTAACTATATGATGGAAGTAGTCAATTATATCATTTATTTGACCAGGGGTGAGAATTAGTTTTTTTCATTCTTTGAATTAAGAACTTTCCCCTTGAAATTGGAAAAGACCCATACTTTATTCATTTAGGAATACAACCCAATATCAGTCTTCAAAATGAGCTTTAAAAAAAAACTGGTTAGTTTCACAGCTATACACAGTGAAGGCAGGAACTAATCCACTTTAAATGGACACTGTCGAAATAACGAAAATTCTGTTTGTGGGATGATAAACTTCTCCAAATAACCAAAATTCTGTTTGTGACATGATAAACCTAACATACATTAACCTATTACAGGGACTCCGAGGAAGATGTACTACTGATGCATGCCAAGACTTCACTGTCTGTTCTGGACTATATCGAGGAGCAGAGTAACCTGTACAAGGATGTTGTAGACAAGGTGGCTGTGGTGCCACAGACGATTTCCCATGCGGAGATCCTTCTCCTCCTCCTTCACTCCCAGCCCCACGTACCCTCTCACGTTTCTCCCCACACAATTCTTAGACTGCTATCAGCTTTTAGTTATGACACCACCAGTCTGTCACACCAGACAAACCAGTCACCAGATGATGAGGCAGTCCAGAAAAAACACCCAGGTCAGAAGTTGGATAAAACTGACAACATTTATGAGACATCTGGTCCAGCTAAAGCTTCAACTGATACAATGGAGGTGGACGAAACAAAGAATGAAGCAGCAGAAAGGTGTAATGCAAAGAGAGAGTCAAGTCTCCGAATTCTATTACTGAAGCTAATGTTAAAGTGGATGCCCTGTGTTGTAGATGGACATATAGAGGAGAGTCTTGCTGCAGTATTGACGGTTGTAGACTGGATGGTAAGTCAGTTGGAAGTTTGCGGTGATGTCAAGCTCATGGGTCAATGTTTACACTGGCTCAGGTTGATTTTAGATACTAATCTACATTCTGAAGAAAGAACCAGTTTATTACCATATCAGAAGAAACTCATAATTCAACTTTTGTCATCTGCGAATATTGGTTCCTCATCCTTGAAGTTTTCCTCAACTGTTGACAAAGTTTCTAACACTGAGACAGCAAGGTCTTTGGCATCATCTGCAACACAACCAAGATCAACAGCATCACAGATTCTTACAGGGCTGTTGGGACTCTATCCTAAGTTGCACGATCCTTTGGTAGAAGCTCAGTTGAGGGAGCTAGTCGAGACGTTGCATCAGAAACAAGGGGCTGTAGAACATCTGAACAGCATTCTTTGTCCAATCGCAGAGACCATGTTCAGCTTGTCGGAACAGCAGTTAAAGCAACTAATTTCAAACAAGGACCTACCAATGGAAGGTTTGTGCTTTCTATGTTATAACAGTGGGGTTTTGTTTTAATTGAAAATAAATGTATGTTGCCATATCTGGAACTATGTGTTTTAAATTCTTTTAAAAATATTTAAAAGAATAAAAGGCAAATCAAAAAACAAACAATTCCAAGTAGGGGTGCTTATTTGGTGGGGGTGGGGGGATTTATCATCTTTACTGGTAACTTGGTGGGGGTGGGGGGGGATTCATCATCTTTGCTGGTAACTTGGTGAGGGGATTCATCACCTTTGCTGATAACTTGGTGGGGGTGGGGGATTCATCATCTTTGCTGGTAACTTGGTGAGGGGATTCATCATCTTTGGTGATAACTTAGTGGGGGTTGGGGATTCATCATCTTTCTTGATAACTTGGTGGGAGAGTTACCATCTTTGCTTATTACTTGGAGGGGGGGGTGGGGTTGGGGCATCATCGTTGCTGATAACTTGGTGAGGGAATTCATTATCTTTGCTGATAACGTTAGGGGGGGGGGGGGGGGGGCACCGTCTTTGCTGATTACTTGAAGCGTGTGTGTGTTGGGGGGTGGGGGGTCTTTTTTACCATCTTTGCTGATAACTTTGTAGTGTTTAATGTGATGTATTCAAAAAGACAAACTCATGCCATGTTGCTGTGATTAATTTATTGCTTCTAGATTTTTATTCTCCTCTTATTTACTTTTTTTTTTAACAGCTGACTCTCTGAGACAGTTATTCCTGTCTAAGCGTAATGACAACATTAATGACACAGATAACAGCAACACTGTATCGCAGCAGCAGATGCTCTCTGCAAAGAAGAAAAGAGAGAAACAAGGCAAGAGGAAAAGTCTAGGTCAAGAAAATACTGATGTGGACATGAAGGGTGACGAGAAGGTTGCAGCTACACGACGCTTGAGAGGAGATGTCTCAGGACAGAAGACACCGATGAAAGTGTTGTCGGTTAAAAGTTCCGATGCATCAGGCAAAAAGAAGAAAAGAAAAAGTTTGAATGTTTAATAGTTAAGAAAAAATAATTTGGTAAATTGGATTTGATTTGTTATTGTGAACTTTTACTAAAAAGGAGACTTTAAAGGAGTTTAAAATATATTGTTAAATTTTTGGTGTAGAAATACAAGAAAATGATTTTGTATGTTGTTTTAAATAAAAAAGGCTTATTGAATAGATGTTCACACCAAAAACTGTTAATTAAAAATAAATTTACTGTAAGAATATAAATACTTAGTAGTAAATTATTTTATCATAAATAACAAACAGAAATACTGATTTATTTTTATATTCAATGTTGTATTTATTTTTAGTATGTTGAAATGTTAAGGATCAACTAAAAATCAATTCATTGAACTGTTTGTTATATACATGGATTTATAGAAAGAAAAAAATGTTGTCTTTCTGTGTGCCAGTGGTTCTACTCAGACATGTGTCTGGGGTCTCCCCCTTACCTATTACAGCTGAACCATATATGATCATAATTGTATCCTTGCAGTAAAGAACCAGTCAACTGAGGGATCAGACTGTAATGTTAACCATGGCATTTTGGTACAAAATAGCTTAGAAGACAGTATCTGCTTATTTTTTGTTACAAAACAAAAAAGACTTTAAGGCATAAGTGTGCTATTTATTATTTTTTACAAAATAGTCTTCAAAGACTTTCCATGCTACAGTTTGTAATAAAATAGCCTCGAAGACCGTATGCTACATATTGTTACAAAATAGTCTAAAAGACCCAATCATGCTCCATTTTCTAACAAAATAATATTGAAGACATTTTGTTACAACATAACCTCGAAAACATAATCTTACTTTTTATTACAAAATAGGCTGAAAGTTCTTTTCATGCTTCATTTTATACAAAATAATTTTGAAGACATAATCCTACATTTTATTACAAAATAGGCTGAAAGACCATTACATGCTACATTTTGATACAAAATATCTTTAAGACAGTATCTGCAACAGTTTTGTTACAGAAAAAACTTAAAAACAGTAAATAGCACATGGAACACATTAGTCACAGCTTACAAATGCAATATGTATAACTAGACCCCCTGCTTAGCAGCAGATAGTGTAGATCCTAATCATACAGCTCAGAGACGGAGCTAGCTGATCAGAATCAAGGCAGTTTAACAAACTTGCCTCACTTGAGCTAAGCAGATTAACTGTTAATGCAGAATGTATCTTTTAAGGTATTAGATGTGTAATCAATCTCAGGAATATTTGTGTAATGTCGGTATTTAGTGTTTTACGATGTTACATGTTCGATCATTTACGTCAACACTAGACCTCCCGAGAATAAAATCACCCGATTTTAGTTTTCCAATTTTATCCAATGAAATCACGTCACTTAAAGGTCAGATTTGAGGACCTCGACCTAGTACATAAAAATTTGCAAAACTTTAGTTAGCTGAGGTGAAAAGTTGTTAAAACTTGGAAAATACTCTAGAATACAATGCTGAATATTGTGATTTTTTTTTTTTTTTTCAGGATTCAATTTAGTCACTTTTACACATCTAATACCTTAACTAAAAATATTATGACTGTTTCATGGAATTTTCATTCAAAAGGAGATAAAAGTGGTATCCGTCAGTTTGCCGGGTTTTGTCGAAGACTGTAAAGACCCAGCATTCCGCATTTCATACTGATTGAGTCACTATCGGGCTAGTCAGCCTTTTGTCTGTACAAAACTTTATTTGCAGGTTGAGCGAAAAATGACCAAAAAAGCTTTAAAGGTGGTATCCGACGATTTGCTTGTATCAGATTCAGGTAACAATACCTTACCACTGCTTTGTGAAATGCATAAGTCCTGCATTAACACACACTATAAGTGAAGATATTTTTTAACACTGCCTACATTGTTAGTACAAATCGCAATAAAACCACTCTCATGTTCAATCATTCCAAATCTATAAATAAGCACAATCGTGATCGCAGCTAAAAATAGATCTTGACGTCAGAGTGGATTACCTGGAAGACAATGTGATGTAATCTCAAAAGCAAGTTGTCACATAGTTTTCATAGTTAAAGTAGTTATCTGCTGCTGTAGGAAATACCTGTTTGCAATGAGGAATGGGAATTTGTTTCACTGATCACATTGGCATCAATGATAGCCATTTTGCAAGATCCTTTCAGGTAGCGTTGACTTATTTGGTTATTTGAGAAAAAATGTTTTGGTTCAAATGTGGGATACCGCCTTTAAGACAAATTAAACTGGTATGGGTCAGGGAGGCCAGTGCAAATTTTGGTTCATGAACCCATTATATAGGTAGTGCTGTTTATTGGGTTTTTTTCTTGTATTTTTTTTTTTTGTATTGGAAATTATTTTATGTTGACACTATTGACACTGCCTAGATAAGAATGCAATATTGCCATGTCCAAAGGCACTTGTGATTTTCGGCAAGAAAATAAAACAACTGTTACACCAATTAAGTTAGTGTGTATTTTTACTCTCCCCTCAAAATTGACATTTTATTTAAATTTGATTGGCTAATTTGCATTAAATAAGCTCTTTCAGATTTAAATATGCATCAAAGTTGTAATGTACATTATGAAATACAAGTTAATTAAATAACCATGCCATAAATAGGACCAAGGACTAAAACTAGTATTTATTCATCAGTTTCATTCATAGTATATGTATATGATTTTGAAACTACCAAACTTTTTTTTAATTTTCTCTAAAAACAGTTCAAAGTATTTCTAACACATGTATGTTTCATTATTTAATAGTGAACCCATGGTCAATCCAGTCAACAAATACTAAACACTAAGAAGTGCAGATTCTACTAAAGATAAAACTGATAATTGTGATTGCTTCACCAAGGCGTAAAGAACTATTAAAGAACATGAAATAATGGACTGAAATGTTAAATTTGATTACTAGAGTGTTTGTGAATATTATGTCCTTCAAGACTGTGTTGTCCCTAACGATGGAAAAATAGATTTGATTTTATTTTATTTTTTTAAAGATTTTTATATTTTAAACACCTTTATGTTATTTTATACATATTTTGCTATCATTAAAGAAATTTCAATATTTCTTTTTTCATTTTCTTGACATGTTCTACTAAAAAGGTCTCTTTAGCATTTAACAACACACAGAGAAAAAAATAAACAACACATTACTATGGTAGGGCAATTTTCTTTGTCTCAAACTAGGCTTCACTGGCAAACTTCAAACATTGTTCTCCGGTTTTTAGAAGATGGTGACATGGTGTACCTATCAATCTAATTAAAGGTCATTTATTACTATGTCAATTAGTAAATTAGGATTGACAACAATCTACAAAAGTATTAAAACATCACCGATGTCATTATGGATTTACGTGTACCAGATGCCATTTAATTATACTCTGTAAAAATACTACCATTAAAATGGCGGTTGGTGGCAAAAATCATCTGTACGGAGTTATCCTATAAAGAAGGTATCGGACAGAATGTCTCTTTCAAATGCAAGTAACAATATTGTTTACACTGTTAATGGAAATTTAGACATAATTTCTGCATAAACTCATACATTTAGGTAAAGACTTAGTTTTGATTTTGAATACTATATTGTCAGTTACTACTTATTGCGACAAAAATCAGTAAATGTTCATTATTTCCAAATCTAGAAATAAGCAGGACACTGATCTCAGCTAAAAATAGACATCGACGTCAGATATAATGTGTCTCAAAGTAAGTTATCACATGGTTTTCTTGGTTTAAAAATAGCTACCGCTGTAGGGTGACTCAGATGGGAAATACCTGTTTGCAATGACGAGTAGGGATACATGGTTGCCTTTCACTTGGTTCTATGGCATCAATGAACATCATTTTGCAGGACCTTTTCAGGTAACAATGACTTATTTGGTTGAGAAAAAAATCTTTAGTCCAAAATGCTGGATGCCACCTTTAAAGTTTTTCATCTTTGGTAAAACGTTATATAAGTGTAGAAAATTGAAATTAAACTGATGAGTTGTTATGTGCCAAATCTATACAATCTAAAAAGTAAAAAACAGCGATACTTTTCTGGCTTTCAAGTGAACACCGTCTCAGGGCAACTGAAAGATTGTTCATGCGACAATAAACTCTGCAAAATACTGATAAATATTAAATAATATATAAATAAGCCATAAATAAACGTGTGACATTAGCCGTGTATTGTGATAAGAAAGTAATCTGAAGCCACCAATTACAGCTGTGTATTGTGAATGCCTAGAAGTTGTGCGAGTCCTTGATAGCTGTCTGTTGTGACAACCTGAAAGTTGTACAAATGAAAATGATAGCCTTAAAGTAGCCCGAGCTACAGATGACAGACGTGTATTCTGACATACCGAAAGTAGTCCGAGCTAGAAATATCAGTCTTGTATTCTGATAAACCGAACGTAGTCCGAGCTACAGATGTCAGTCGTGTATTCTGACATACCGAAAGTAGTCCGAGCTAGAAATATCAGTCTTGTATTCTGATAAACCGAACGTAGCCCGAGCTACAGATATCAGTTGTGTATTCTGACATACCGAAACTAGTCCGAGCTAGAAATATCAGTCGTGTATTCTGATAAACCGAACGTAGTCCGAGCTACAGATGTCAGTCGTGTATTCTGACATACCGAAAGTAGTCCGAGCTAGAAATATCAGTCGTGTATTCTGATAAACCGAACGTAGTCCGAGCTAGTGATGACAAACCGAAAGTAGTTATAGTCCAATGTTTGCAAAAGTAACAAATATTTTAACAAAACTGTTCTTATTCAGACACAATTATATTTTTAGAGCACAGAGCAATCAATGGGATTCATTGCTATATATTCAGAATGTTAACCAGGCACAACATCTTGACACACACATGCGATAAAGAAAGCATTTCTCCAGTAAATATCTGGATAGATGTTTTTATACAAAGTGTCCTAGTGTATATTTTAAGTTTTAAATACCATGTAAAAAGCGGAAAAAAAGCAACATGATGGAGAAGGACAAAAATGATTTTGCCTTTCCGATAATGAGTATACATTAAGTATCACTTCATTAAATGCTTTCATCTACTTGGCTAGATCATCAAAGAATAAGATTTATCCTAGACTTTCAGTATTTTGCTGGTCTTTTATGTTTCTATTTTGTCTACAAACGGATGTAAGCGTATCGCCATGATGTGACCCAGCTATATGTTACCCCTGCAGTGCAAGAGCATTTTGTTACCGCTGGTAAATGAAACCCGAAAAAAAACACCTAATAAAAATGCGGCATTTATTCAACAACGATCTAAATCTATTTAATCCTTGCCTATAGTAAAATTGACATAACAACACATGAAGAATATGCTAATTAATAACTACCTTAATGCACATATATAGATATTTTTCTAGAATTTCAATCATAAATTGTTAAAATTCGATATTTAAAAGATTGCATTTTAATCTGGATAGAGAAGAAATCCTGAGAATGTGCTATAACTCAATACCGTAAATCGCTTTTTTCCAGTATATAAACATCTTGCAACATGCACTGCGTCGCCCTGCTTCAATTTGATCACCAGAAGGTTACTACTGTGTTGAAGGTTACTGTCCGCTTTATATCGAGAGCTAGTATCAAACAGTAAAAGATGATCTCTCCTATTCACATAAAGACACATCAAAAGATCGTCACCAGTGCCAACTATTTTGACATGAAACACATACACCCCTGCCAGTGGGGCTGTGAAGACTCCAGTTTTGGTCGACAGTCCCTCGCCAACATTGAGAACGGATTGGACTAAAACATTGGCCGTTGACCCTGGATTGATTACTTGGTTTGCATCCACCCGAGCATGGAACGCCACCTGCTGACCATGTTTCTCTTTAGAGGTAACTATGACATGCCTGAGTATCTGAACGTCAGACTGGAGAATTCCAAGCTTAGTTTGATAGTCTTCTGTTTCATTTTGACGATCCTGTTCCACAGACTCCAGTTGGTCTTTGAGGTCTTGTAGTTTCTCGTTTGTGATAGTGATGTTTGTTAGCTTAATGACTTGCTCTTGCAATCTAGCTTCCAAACTTTCATAGTTCCTTAGGTTCTCGTCTCTTGATACTTTACTGTCGTTTACAGTTTTTAGTTCATTTGCAAGTGTATCAATGGAGGTGTGTGTTTCTTTTTCAAACCTACTTCTTAGCTTCTTCTCATCCATAAAACCTTTCAAAAGTTGGTCAACAAGCTGTGAGGACGTTCTGTGTGTTTTCAAGTCCTGTATGCCAGATTTTTCCATATCCAATTTGTCACGGACATGAAGAGATTCTTCAGTTTCTAGATCTTTGTGTTCGCCAGATGTGGTTTGCCCATTATCCATTCTCGCTTGAAGAACGCTGATCTCTTTTCTAGCGTCTTGCAATTCTTTCTTCATTAGTCTCATCTCATGTGACTGTGTATCCATTTTAAGGTCCAAAATCTTCAACTTGAATTCAAAGTCATTTTCTAAGTCGGAATTAACTTGCAAAATAACAGCACTAATAATCACGAGAATGCAATAATACACGGCCATTCTGTCGATGCTATAGAAGTCAATTGCTTCGCTTGCCTTAGAGTATAACTGTTGACTGCTGTGACACTTATTTTTTGAGTGATGCGCATCTTAAAGCTGCCGGGACATAGCTACGCCTGTGAACATATTGCTTAAAGGCATCGAAGCATAGACTGTGGCCTTGTCTGGCTTCACTGTAATCACAGTAGGAAGTTAAAAACATTGGAACATGGAATGTTGCCTTACTTGGCTTCACACTGTGATCACTGTGATTAGGGGTGATGTTTCAATACTTTTTCAGTAAGGTTGACAAAGCTGTGCTTTCGAGACAATGTCCTGTTCCTTTTAATGCTGTGGCTTAATTCGTAGTTGATTTTAATTACGAGTTATGTCAAGGATTTTGAACGGCAAGAGAAATTGTTGGAACAACATAGAGCAATTTTATTTTTGAAAACAACAACAACAACAACAACCTGTATTGACATGAATAATTGATTTAAAGAACAAACAATTTACTTTGACTGTCACTGTTTTAAGTTAAATGAACATGTATAGTCTTTTGTTGTTCAAAATATATGCCTTTTGTGTCCTGATTAGGGCAAAAAATATTTAAGAAGTTCCAGTTGAACTTGACACCTCACTCTCCCAATTGGAACTCCTCGGGTAATTCAGTCCTCGGGACATAAACAATGTCATCGTTTGACAGCTGTGTCTTTGCTGCGCCGGGTAAATTAAACTTGGATCATTTAAATTTGAAGCAGCCACAAAGTGATGTTTTACAGGCATATGTACTATAGTGAGCTGTCATTCGAGCTGCCATCTTTGTTTTGACGTCTGTCACAAAAGAAGTCCCATTTTAGGAAATGGCCAAGGTAATCCGACTACCTAAATACATCCGAGAGATGATTCGTGAATTATCCGAGGTGTTCCGATTGCTCACTCTCCGTGGTCCCACTTTTCAACAAATTCCCACGCGCTTGCTTTGGCATATTATCTCCAGATTTTATAAATTGTTGTGGGGGCGTATATTTAAGAATTTTACATTTGATGGTCGTATAATGTTTGATATAATTGCATTCTTGGCAGTAAGTGTAGACTGTAATAGTACCACAGTTTGGTGTCTTGATAATGTTTTGTATAATGCCAAGTGCTCATGGCATACTTTTACTGTAATGGCAACATTGTATCTGCTCCATGCGATCGTGCATTGCTTTAGATACTAAAAGGCCTCTTGGTGAGACGTAAAATAAACAGAGCTATAGAAACAAAATCTTGGTAACACTCCACGAAATGCGTTGTACATGTCTGCATATAGGGAGCAACGCACCCGGTAGTTAACATCTTAGTTAATAACAGTAAAAAAACAACAACAGCATTTCTGTACAAGATTACGCCGATATGTAACTGTTGTTATATTATGAAGATGGTGATAAGGACCTGAACATTTGCGATAAGTGGCCCGAGTTTAAAATAGACATCAATTTAATGTCATTGTGTTTAATCCTTTCACAATGAAACGTATATTAATGTACATGTATATCTGCTAACAAAGGTCGAGTGCTGTAAGTAGATGTAATATCAAGTGTTTCCTGTTTGTTAGGAAAAATCCAGCCAGTGAATGAAGCAAGAGTGCTTAGTCATATATCTTACAAGCAGCATATCTTGCAATGGCGGAGTTAACTGGGTAGCGAATTGTTGGCAAATAAAAACAGCATGTTCGAAATCAAAGCACTGAGACCAATGCAGGCAAAGAAAATCGCCATGTTCCAAATCAAAAGGCTGAGACCCCTCAAGGTAAGGAAAAGCACTATTGTTCAAAGTTATAGGTTGATACCACTGTTGGCAAAGGAAAGCACCATCTTCCAAATCAAAGCTCAGAGACCACTGTAAGCAAAACAAAAACAACAAACAAAACAACAACACTGTGTTCCAAATCACAGGGCAGAGACCATTGTAAGCAAAGAAAAAGCACAGTGTTCCAAACAAAGGGCGGAGACCACTGTAAGCAAAGAAAGGCACCATATTCCAAACCAAAGGACAGAGACCACTGTTAGCAAAGAAAGGCGCCGTGTTTCAAATAGAATAAAAATGTGTTGATCATCGTAAGCAAAGAAAGGCAACATGTGCTTAATCAAAATACTTTGTGTAAAGACTAACACCATGTTCAAAGACCAGGGACCACTGTAGGGCTTATAACATTACAAGCAAAGAAAAGCGTTTACAACCAATGTGCTGAAACCACTGCATGCTAAGAAAGCAGCATGTTCGAAATAAGAGGCCTGAGGCAACTGAAGAAAAAAGAAACAATGTGTTCCAATTCAAAGGTCCGTGTCAAACTATAGGCAAAGAAAATACTACAATCTAAATCAAAGGGCTAAGACCACTGAGCTGTCCAAAAGAAAGTACAGTGATCCAAACCAAGGGGCTGAGACCACTTTAGATAAAGAACAGCAATGTGTTCGAAATTACGGTCTAATCTGATCAGAAAGTGTATAATATTGAACTAGAGGGTGCCACTGACCGGAGCAAGATGGTTTGTACACAGGACAGCCGGCATAGTACCATATTACAAGAAATATAGTTGGGTGAATTTTTCTAGATGTAAATAAAAGTCCTAAACCTGTTTTAAATAAACATACCTCTGTCCCTATTTTTTCATACCGACAATATAAATTTTGCTTGATTTAAATATGTGTATATTTAAACAATAAAACTATCAGAGAATCGCCATATGAATTAATCACAATCACACTATTGTTTGATCTTATCAGTGTGTATTGTGCCTGTTCCATCCTTTACTACCATTTTGTCTGATGTTGCTGGTACATGTGCAGCAACTGACCACCTGCAGAAAATGGACAAATTGTATGAAGGTGCGTGTGCTAAGACATTGCCATCAATAATAAAAAGCTTTATCAGAAGTCTAATTGAGTTAACTGTATTAAGATATTAAGTTAACTTCTGAAATTAAAGGTGATTTCACCGGACCTGTTGGCGCAATCGGTAGAGCATAGGCTCCAGGTACGGGAGGCCCCGGGTTCGATCTCGAGTTGTATAGCTCCCTTGCCAACGCTCAAGCAAATAGAAGGGTAGTTCCACGATTGGGTGGCCTGCCGTCAGGATAATGTGACTACCTGTGGTATCATGTCAGGTGTTCACAGCATGATATACACAGTGAATGCAGCACTATATCTGCTTCTAGTGGACACCGTCTCCAGATAACTAAAATACTGTTGGTGGGACGATAAACACAATAAACAAACAATAAGGGTGGTTTCCGACAGTTTGCATATATCTGTCCATACACACACAATATAATTGTCAATAACATTGTCAATCATGGAGATTGTCAATAAAATTGATCGTTTATGGGTGATATTGAAGGCCCTGTCAATGTATTGATGAAATTTTGATTTGAGATCTCAAATATTTATTGACGTATTGACAATAAAACAACAGGATCCATGCTTTTGAGGCGATGGAAGTAAAAATGAACTAAATATTGATCAATATTTTTGTACAGTTTGTGGCAAAAAAATAAACCTTCAATATTATTGAGTCAACATTATTGACAATTATATTGTGTGTGTATGGGGGCTTAATACATTTGATAACATCTTACGTCTGTTCTTGGAATTCGTACATATTTGCTGCATGGATTTATACTTAAGTTTAAGTAAAGAGTGTTTTTAAAAATGTATATTCTATCTGCGCCACGCTGCACAGTAAGCCATTTTTTTGCACTGAGAAAACCACACGACCACAAGTTTACTTTTGAGTTCGCGTCATACTTGCTCTGACGTCGATATCTATTTTTAGCACAAATCCTCATAGTGCTCAGTAATAGATTTTAAAAAGCATTAACAATTAAGAGCGATATAGGTTATATCACGATCTGTACTGTCTAACAACTGAATCTTCAAATAGGTTAACATAGACTAAAATACGAGTTTATAAAGAAATGTTTGCCAATTGTCCCTAAACAGGGGAAAGATATTGTAATGTATTTGCTACATGCAAACTGTCGCATACCATCTTTTTAAGACTCCTTTAAATTACTGATATAAAAGGACAGATGCACAATGTCCTGGCTTCTATATATTCGAGTTTTAAAATGCGCATTCGTATAAATAATAACACAACTTAAGTAGTTAAATGTAACAGTAGAACGTGGCAAGGGACATAACTAGTACAATATTCTTTCAACTGTTCGTAAATGAATTATCTCTTCGTAAGAGACAGCTTGGTGTCATTTTCATAATTGCCATTTACTATATCCGATATTGTATACATGTCTTCTTTTCGCAGACGATGTCACTAACATCGCTCAGCTCAGCAACTGAGTTACTAATGTAGAGAAATAGACCACACGAATTTAGTGATCAACGGGTGTGTAATTAAATAGAAATAAAACTGAAATTATTGTATTTAGAAATGGCAACACGTTAAAGGTGATATCTGTGAGTTTGGATCAAAAATATTTTCATTAAACATCTTAATAAACTATTGTTATTGAACATATCTCGCAACTGTTTATTGGTGTCCTGCACCTGTCTGAAAAGTGAACCATAAAGCCACAATCGTCATGTCAAACATGTATTTTCTATCTGAGCCACGCTGCACAGTTAGCTATTTTTAATCTTAAGAAAACCACGTGACCAATTATGTTTTAGCTTATCCGCTGTGACATCGATGTTTATTTATAGCAGGAATCCCAATCGTTTTAATTTATAGATTTGGGAAGAATGAAGTGCTGATAAACGAGTTTAACTGCCTTAAAATTGAGATACTGTTGAAAATTGTCGAAATTTAGACTAAAGTATGATTTTTCTTTCTGCAGAAATCATGTACAAATACCCCGAACAGAGGTCAGATATTGTTACATATATTAGATATAGGCACACTGTCGGACACCACCTTTAAAAGTCAAGGACAATATTATAATAATGGAATTCTGATAAATACGGCATCAGTTTATAAATTAATGGGTATTCCTTACACCGGCTTTATCCTGGACTTAAATAAAGGGTGCATTAGCTGCAAATGCAAAGAAATTGTCACATGCAACTTTATCTACACCAGCCTGCATTTGTAAATTTGAATATAAAAGAGTAGTCACAAATATTTGATTTTATGATTAAATCCATCTTGTTATATGGTGCAGAAAGTATGGGGAACACTTATATTGTTACAGTGATTGAATAGAAAAAGTTCAAATACAATGCAGTATTATAAAGATTTTCTTGTCTTATTTCTGGAAATACGAACTATTCTATAGCATTAGGTGAACGTGGTAGAATGAAAGTATACATAGATTATAATAAAATGCATAAAGATATTGGAGCAATCTATTATACATGTCCCGTGAAGTAGCCCAAATCTACTGAATGCTTAACCTTGTATCGTGACACCATAAAGTAGTCAAAGCTACGTGAGCAAGCTGTGCACTTATACAACCATAAATAGCCAATTCTGCGGATGTAAGGCGTGCACTTATACAACCATAAAGTAGTCAATTTGCGGATGTAAGGCGTGCACTTATACAACCATAAAGAAGTCAATTCGCGGATGTAAGGCGTGCACTGATACAACCATAAAGTAGTCAATCTGCGAGTGTAAGGCGTGCACTTATACAACCATAAAGTAGTCAATTTGCGGTTATAAGGCATGCACTGATACAGCCGTAAAATAGTTAATCTGCGGATGTAAGGCGTGCATTGATACAACCATAAATTAGTTAATCTGCTGATGTAAGGCGTGCACTTATACAAACATAAAGTAATCAGTCTGCGAGTGTAAGGCGTTCACTTATACAACCATAAAGTAGTCAATCTGCGAGTGTAAGGCATGCGCTGTTACAACCATAAAAAGCCAAAGTCGCGGATGTAAAGCATGCACTGTTACAACCTTAAAGAAGTCAATCTGCGAATCTAAAGAGTTCAATTGTACAACCATAAAGTAGTCAATCTGCAGATGTAAGGCGTGCACTTATACAACCATAAAGTAGTCAATTTGCAGATGTAAAGCGTGTGCACTTATACAACCCTAAAGTAGTCAATTTGCGGTTGTAAGGCATGCACTTATACAACCATAAAGTAGTCAATTTGCGAATGTGAGGCGTGCTCTTATACAACCATAAAGTAGTCAATTTGCGGATGTAAGGCGTGCACTTATATAACCATAAAGTGGTCAAAGCTGCAGATGTAAGGCATGCACTGATACAATCATAAAGTAGTCAATCTGCGGATGTAAGGCGTGCACTTATACAACCCTAAAGTAGTCAATTTGCGGATGTAAGGCGTGCACTTATACAACCATAAAGTAGTCAATTTGCGGATGTAAGGCGTGCACTTATATAACCATAAAGTAGTCAATTTGCGGATGTAAGGCGTGCACTTATACAACCATAAAGTAGTCAATTTGCGGATGTAAGGCGTGCACTTATACAACCATAAAGTAGTCAATTTGCGGATGTAAGGCGTGCACTTATATAACCATAAAGTAGTCAATTTGCGGATGTAAGGCGTGCACTTATACAACCATAAAGTAGTCAATTTGCGGATGTAAGGCGTGCACTTATATAACCATAAAGTGGTCAAAGCTGCAGATGTAAGGCATGCACTGATACAATCATAAAGTAGTCAATCTGCGGATGTAAGGCGTGCACTTATACAACCATAAAGTAGTCAATTTGCGGATGTAAGGCGTGCACTTATACAACCATAAAGTAGTCAATTTGCGGATGTAAGGCGTGCACTTATACAACCATAAAGTAGTCAATCTGCGGATGTAAGGCGTGCACTTATATAACCATAAAGTGGTCAAAGCTGCAGATGTAAGGCATGCACTGATACAATCATAAAGTAGTCAATCTGCGGATGTAAGGCGTGCACTTATACAACCATAAAGTAGTCAATTTGCGGATGTAAGGCGTGCACTTATACAACCATAAAGTAGTCAATTTGCGGATGTAAGGCGTGCACTTATACAACCATAAAGTAGTCAATCTGCGGATGTAAGGCGTGCACTTATATAACCATAAAGTGGTCAAAGCTGCAGATGTAAGGCGTGCACTGATACAATCATAAAGTAGTCAATCTGCGAATGCAAGGCGTGCACTTATACAACCATAAAGAAGTCAATTTGCGGATGTAAGGCGTGCACTTATACAACCATAAAGTAGTCAATTTGCGGATGTAAGGCGTGCATTTTTATAGCCATAAAGTGGTCAAAGCTGCAGATGTAAGGCGTGCACCGATACAACCATAAAGTAGTCAATCTGCGGATGTAAGGTGTGCACTTATACAACCATAAAGTAGTCAATTTGCGGATGTAAGGCGTGCACTTATACAACCATAAAGTAGTCAATTTGCGGATGTAAGGCGTGCATTTTTATAGCCATAAAGTGGTCAAAGCTGCAGATGTAAGGCGTGCACCGATACAACCATAAAGTAGTCAATCTACGGATGTAAGGCGTGCACTTATATAACCATAAAGTGGTCAAAGCTGCAGATGTAAGGCGTGCACTTATACAAAGTAGTAAATTTGCAATGTAAGACATGTTATGACAACCATTAAGATACCATAACTGCGGAAGAAAACATGCCCTGTTACAATTATTAAGTAGCCATAAATTGATTGAACCATAAATTAGTCAAAGCCATGTACTGTGGCAACCATTACGTAGGCAAAGATGCAGTTTAGAATATAAACTGATACAACCATAAAAAGTTGCGGATGTAGGTCATGTACTCTAAAAATCGTAAAGTAGACCAAGCTGCATTGCCTTTGAGGTACCCGTCAGGAAGTGCGAGGTTAGCGCTCTGTAAAACCAGTTAAAGCACCCCAGTTGGTCCTTTTTGCCGATTGACCGTTCCAATGCGGCATGTGTTGGGTTTGCTCTTTTTGTTAATTGATTCATCACATATTTGTTCTTACTTTTACATTTGGCCTGTATGTGAATACCTTTGTCTTGTGCCTTATCGGGTTCTGGTTTATGTTGCAATGCTCATAGGATTTTGTCATATGTTCTTATATATGTTATGGCAACTATAAAAAATAGCCAAAGCTTCGGAAGTAAGCCATATATTGTGAAATCCATTGCGTAGGCAAAGCTGCCGATGTAAGCTATGCACTAAAAACAGCCACACAGTAGTCAAAGCTTCGGATGTAGGTCATGTATTGTGAAAACCACAAAGTAGACCTAGCTACAGATGTAAGCAAGTAAGCAATTATCGTGACAACTTTGGCGTAATTAGGTAGTCAAAGAGTAGTTAAGGCTATGGATGCAAGTCATTTTTTGAGACAACCATTTAGTAGGCTGAGCTGCTGATGTATGTCATGCAATATTGCAACTTTAAAGTAGTCTAAACTGCTGGTGTCAGTCATGTAGTGGGACAAACAACATATAGTTTGATCTATTGGTGTTAGCGATTTACTTAGACAACCAGAAGGTTGTCCAAACTACTAATAAATGTCGTATTTTATAACAAATATAAAGTCGTCTTGCCTACTGATTTTTGCCCTGTAATGTGACAGCCATAAAGTAGTCCATACTACTGATGGTAGTCATATTTTGTCTCAACTATAAAGTGGTCAAAACCACTAATGCATGTCATACACTGTGACAACATAAAATGAGTCCATGCTACTGATGTAAGTCCAGTTTTGTAACAACCATTATTAAATAACTTTACGTAATTAGTCCTATAAAAAAGCACCTGCCACGTTCAATAACACGACGGCCTGCTTTAAAACAGTGCTCGGGGCCGAAAAAGTTATATTGATATAAAGCCCGCATTTGAAGTGATTTGATTGACTAATAAGGCAGGGCCAAAAAATGATATAGATTTCAGCAAGAAGCTCTGGGAAATGGCAGTCCTTTTGTTTAAACTCGGTCTATGTGTAGACGCCGACAGGTTGCATAAATTTATTGAACAAAATATTCTCAGTTTTCAAATATTCACGGCAAGAATTGGTAGTGTTTAACCGAATGTGTTATTTTACAACGTGTAGATTTCCCAAAAACACAAACAATTCTGACTTGGATTAATACAAAAACTAAGTATTGTGAAATGTTATAAGTACATGTAGTTATTTAATAAAATTGTCAATGAATAAGTGATTTAATAGTGGCCCTGTTATTTGTCCTCGTGTCAGTCGTATTGGCCATCGGCCTTACATATATAAATGAGACCATGCAACTGATGTTAGCCATATATTGAGAAAACCATATAATAGTCTAAGTAACTAATAACAACGATGCAATTTGTCAACCATAAAGTAGTTCCAGCTGCTGGTGTAGTCATGCATTTTGACAACAACAAAAGGGCCCAAACTTCTATATTTATTTTAGCTCTGTATTGTGACAGCCATAAAGTAGTCCTTGCTACTGATGATAATCATGTATTACGGCAACCATGAACAAGCTACGGAAGCTCGCAACGCATAAATCTTCATTTTGTCAACGTGGCCATAGTTATTGTTGCATTTTGACCAACATAAGATAGGAATAGGGCTTTATCACTGTTTGCGGAGTAACTCGGTGAATTATCTTCTTATGAGAGACAATGGTTTGATTGTGGCCCAGGCTGATATCTCTTAACTGGTACCCGTGTCTACTGGCACCCGGGCACATCTAAATGTCGTACAGATATGTGACCTAAACAAGCGGCTTTATCATTCAATTTATCTCTGTCGTCTATTTGTTTGCTGTAGTTTTAATCATGGATTTGTTCTAAGACCAAGAACATGTTTAGGGTATTACATATTTATCTTTAATATATGATGTTTTATTTTGTATCTCATATAGAAAATTTACTTGTTTGTATAGCCTTATTTCATATGTCCGACCACTCTCTTGCGCATAAACGCGCATCGATATTTCTGTAAGAAAATTGAAATAATATAATTTTTTAAAATACATAACATATTTAATATTTTGAACCTCGCACAGTATTGTATGTATTTCCGTACACAATAGAACACTATTTAAGCATTTTGATTTTTTATGCATCCTTTCTGCCAACTCCTGCGGTTCATGTTTTTCAAGTGCGATGTCGGATGTAAAAGTTAGGCTGCAAATGAAGGCTAGTTTAGCAAGCTGTTTAACTTAAAGATGGTATCAGTATTTGCATATTTCTAATACATAAAACAACATCTTGCCCCAGTTCTGGCGACTTAGCTGATAACTGCTGCCAAAACGTATACTTCAGTTTAAGTAAAGGCTGTTGACTAAATTATCTTAATTGTTAGACAGTACAACTTGTCAAATATGTCACTTTAAATGACTATTATTTCCAAATATGTAAATAAGCACGATGGGAATTTCAGCTAAAGATAAACATCGACGTTAGAGCTGATAACCCGGATGCAACGTGATCTACAAGGTAAGTGGTCACGTGATGTTCTTGTTTTAAAAATAGCTAACTGTGTAGCGTGACTCGGATAGGAAACAATTTCTGTAACAACAAGTGGAGTTTTATGCTTACAGTGTATCATTGATGTAGGACACCAGTCAAAAGAAATTCGCGAGATCTTTGCAAGTAAAAATAATTTGGGTGGTTGTTTTAGAAAAAAAACAAAAAACAACTGTCGAATAACATCCCTTATACAACCGAACCGGTATCTTTTATTTAAAAATGTGTTATTTTCGTTGTCATTGTTTTCTTATTTACATCCTTTACCGACAGTTTTTCTTGCAATTACGGCTAAAAATAATGTTTTCTTAGCCTCGCCTTAAAAAAACGCTTGGTCTCTGATATGTATTGATGTACAGCGAGGATTACGCGCTTATTTTCTTCGAAATTTAAATGATTCTGTCCCATATAAGAAGTTGTTGAATTGTGACAGAACATAGTAGGTTTTCATGATTGTCACGTCGATGTTGTGTGCAATTGTGTATATAACTTATGTTCTAAGAGAGATTCAATGAGGGATCTTCGGATCAGATCCTGGCTAAGGGAACTATGTGCGAGTCTTAACCCAGTCTGAATAATTTGCTGTTTCCAAGTAACTACATTAAAAATGGGATTTTTATACATACTTGTGTAATTTTAGCTTGTTTTTGAAGGCTAGAACTGTTGTGAATAATTGTGCAGTGATATTGAGAAAATTCCACTCTCGAATTGTTGACGGCGGGAGAGAAGAATTGTAGAGCTCTGTTCTGCTTATTAATAATGCTATTCTTGATAGGTTTTTCTGGTAAAATATGACTTAAGATAATTAGCGACTAAGTTATGTTTCAGTTTATAGGGCAGTGCGAGTTTGTGCTTTCTACGCCTCTCTTTTAGAGGCTCGACATTGAAGTCAGTGTAATATTTAAGTTACAATATTTTGATTTTGTGGCTTCTATTATTATTCTCATAGCTTCCACAAATACAGCCTTCATGTCAGCTGTTAGTTTGCTATGTGCAATTGTCCCAGATCACGTCTCCCTACCCAAGTGGTTGAATGTTAGTGATATAGAAACGGTAAAGACTCGGCCGGTTAAGAAGATGCTTAAAAGTTCTGAGACCGATGCGTTGCCAGGCTTTGTTGACAGTGAGCGTAATGTGTGATTTCTACTTGCAATCACTGTATAGTATAATTCCAAGGTGCCTGTGTTCATTAACATGTTGGACAAGGATGTAGAAAAAAGGTCAGGTTGTGAATGTCTATTGGATTTGCGTGAAAAGGTCATAGTTCCGGTTTTTGTTGGATTATAAGTAACCAGCCATGTTTGGGACCATGATGATATATTTGCTATGTCGTGGTTTAGAGAATCGGCAGCCTTAAGCGGGTCGTCAAAACGATGTACATACTGGTGTCATCAACAAAACGTCTTATATTAGATCGTTTTTGATTGACAATGTCATTTATGTATAAAAGAACAACACCGGTCCAAGAATAGACCCTTGTGGAACGCCTGCAGAAATAGTTGACCAATCGGCAGCTGTATTTGTAAACACAACTCTTGACTCTTTGACGACAGGAATAAAGATAAGACT
Organism: Sinonovacula constricta; assembly: GCA_007844125.1. Taxonomy (NCBI): domain Eukaryota; kingdom Metazoa; phylum Mollusca; class Bivalvia; order Cardiida; family Solecurtidae; genus Sinonovacula; species Sinonovacula constricta. The sequence continues at coordinate 82,925,031 of CM017556.1, read as the reverse complement.
TAAACCAGACCCTTGTATACCAAAGTGAGAAAATTTTAAGAGAAGACCTTTATGTCATACACGATCGAATCCCTAGAAATAACACAAAATACTGCTATGACCTCCTTGCCTTCGTCGACAGCTTTGCATATATCGTTATACATGTAGACAAGTTAGTTTACTGTTGGGTCTCCACGAAAGAATCCTTACTGAAAGTTTGTTAAGAGATTATTAGAATTGAAGTAGTTATAAACATGTTTGTATTTTCTATCTGATCACGATAAACAGTTAGTTTTATGTAAACTTAGAAAATCACGTAGCTACTAACTTCATTATCCGCCCTGACGTATGTATCGATTATTATCAGAATTCTCCACCGTGCTTACCAAACTCCCCGCAGTGATTACTTCCCTTGACAGTACATTATATTTAAGTAGCAACGCGTGACGTAATCGCTGTGAGGAGATTGCGTGCTTACGTGTATTTATAGATTTTGAAATGATGAACATTTAAAAGGAAGTGTTAACGATTTATATTGTCTGACAGTTGATGTACTGTTTAAAATCGTTTAATTTTAGACTAAAGCAAGAATGTGTTTATAGATATACCGAAATTATGCCCAAGCTCTCCAAAACAGCGATAAGGCTTTGTTAATTGTCTTTCTTATGGACAAACTGCCGGATACCATCCTTTAAAATACATCAGACCGACACAGTTATCGCCATATTTACGATGTCCTCCTGATTTTAGTGAAAGAAGATCCCAGATATATGTTTGTGTAGAACCACCAACTGGATGATATCGCCACTTACACGTTCTCGCCCCTACCGAGACTCGAACCCACGCGGCTAGAGGACTTACTAGTTAGTGACTCAAACCCCTCGACAAAGGAAACCGATGCCTGCATTACGCACATGGTATTTAATACATGTAATATATATTCAAGCGCGTGGCTGCCTGTACGCTCAATACGCAGTTGCGTCCAAATTGTCCCAAAACCCTGAACACATAAAAGATTAAATCTACAAAATAAATGTATCCTAGTAGAGGTAATGAGTATATTTAATTGCGAATTAAATAATGCCCTTATTAACAATTTGTAAAATTGCTAAATCTATTTAGTATTTTTCTGATGCTGCGCTTAGTTTGGTATGGGATATGTCTTGTATCTTTATATATCCAATCAGAACTTAAAGAACGGAACAGAACTCATAAAAGTCCGTCCTCGGGACACCTTGGTAGTATCGGGTGGAGGGATACGTACAGCGTTTTAACTTTTTTTTTTCCTTTTTCACATAACTGGTCATAACAGTGGCGCTATCAAGAATTCAGTCATGATTAATACAGTTCTTGGTCAAATATTTAAATGTCTGTAACAAAACATTTTACTTTAAATCTGCATATATCTTGATGGCGAAACCTCCACAGAAGCCACCTACGTTAGATTATGCCCACAACCCACCCTAGCGGCAATGCGTACACGTCATATCAAGCATAGCTACGCCACTGGTATTCATGTTTGCGAATACTTATACATTGTCTGTGGGGGTTCTATGACCTAAGCACTTGTCAATTATATTCCTACTGCAGCGGATACGATAGAGCTTACCGCTGTGATAAAATAAAATGTGAGTGGCCCTTGTGGCAGGTTTCCGTATCAAAACTTGCACAACAAGACAACTTAACGTGTCTATTTATTGGGTGCAAACAATGCGATACCCCCACTCTGAATCATTCGCGGTTATTGATCTGAAGTATTTGATTTGGGTTTTAAGTGATAAGTTATATTCGTAATTTACTATGTGACAAAGCATTTCGGACTGACCCGCGGCACGTCATATGCAACACATGCATCGGTATAATTGTATGTTTTGGTATAAATTTATGCAATCAAATTTATGTTGCTTTTTAGCGGTCTCTGTGACTTTAATGCCAAATACCTGAGTAGAACCAGATAAAATATGCGATATGCGTACTTCTTATAGACAAACAGTTGAATCCCAACCCCGACAGAAGTCCATAAAGAGGTACGTTTTTGTGCGCTGAAAAAACTTTACGTACCAGATAAAGTTGCATATTTTGATTGCTGAAAATGTAAGATAAAAGTACATGCGAAGAGAAAATTTCAGAGCGTTTACCGTAAAATGCCAGAAAAAGGTATATATTTATGATCTTAAAACGTAAAACACGCGACTAGTTACACCAGTTTGTCACTTAGCAAAAAATGTAAGCCTAGGCGTGCAATGGAAATACGTAGAACAATTTCAGTAAGAATTGTTTGTTTAAAGTAATAAAAAAGTGCAAGGATCTTTATTTAAGCTTACACCGCCATATGGCTAAATGTGTGGACAGTTTTACATTGTTTGATCACTATAGAGGAACGTTGATTCACTGCGAACAAAAGAGAAAATAGTTCAAACAATTATAAGTGGTCTTGATGGTATTTATATATATACAGGTCCGCGGTTCTTTGTCTAGTTTGACGATTTGTCCAATCAGTGGACAGAAATAGGACTTGTTTTATAAGATTTGCTTTGAACACAATCTCAATTACAAGTACATGGGCAGATAATAATGCACAGTATGTAGTTATTGTAGACCGTGTGAACATCGTTACCACAACTAAAGAACTAGTAGTGCTGTTTATATTGGTGTGATAATAGTTTTTTCCCCTGTCTCTGCTGACACGTGACAAAGAAAGTTCGTTTGTACCCTCTCCAAAATAGTGAAAATTAAAATCGTAGTCATCCATTTTTGTTTCACTTTTTTCATATTCGTTCTCTAACTTTTTTCACCTTGATTTGACTAAAAAGATGCGATATACAAGCGATAATGTTCATACGTTCATTTAATTAAGTGCTAAATAGACCTTTTCTTAGATTTATTTTCACTTAATTAAAGAAACTGTAAAGTCTTATCCAAAATATGAGTGTTAACCTGTTTTTTCAGTTAGGTCGAGCAGGTTTTAAATGAGAAGGTTTTAAAGATGGCTATCCGACACGTGCAGTTTTAATCCAAGATGTGTTCCTCAAATTACCAAGTAATTCATTGTTACCTGAAAAGGTCATGCATAATGTTGTTCATTGATGTCCTATATATGTTGTAAGGGTTTTTGCAACTTGTACAGACTAACAATTTAGGTAGTGTTAAAAACCGTCATTTACTTAGACTAAAGTACGTGTATGAGGTTATGCAGAAAGTGTGCCTAAATTATCAACAACAACAACAAATAATAATAATAATAATTATAATAATAAAAATAATAATAATAATAATAATAATAATAAAGAAAAAAGTGTTGCCTGAATATGATATAAGTTAACGGATACCACCTTTAACTGTTTTAAACAAACTTCACATTTAACCGAGTTTTTGTCTCTATGGAAACATGTAATACTGGTCAAGAAAGATAATTAAAATAAAAACACACAGTGAAAACAAAACACCATTCACGTGAACCGCCAATCTTCATATTTTTTAAATTTCATCTCTTTTTCAGGAAAGCTGAATCCTGAACCCAGTAGATTGATGGGCCACGTGATTCAGTTCGGATATTTCAAGTTTAATGCTCTTCCCGATTGCATAGCAGGACGATTTGTATTACAAGGATATTCTTTCATCTTTTTTTCTCTGTCGTACATTTTATCTTTACGAGTTTTTCTTATCAAGAAATTTGGTCTTATCAAGAGATTGAGATTAACAAAGGGAACTTCCGCTCTAAACATATTCGAGTTAAAGAGCTCTACAACCACACTTAGGACCTTTACAAAGATTAAACATTGATGACTTGCTACCAAGGACGCAAGCAGTTTTAACCTTTTATTCTTCAAATGTAGCATGGTGAAATGAAGTGTTGAGGGTAAAGTACTGTAAAAAGAAAAATTAACAAATGACTAAACTCAAAATAACTCTTTAAAACAATGTGTATACTTTCATGCTGCTTAGCTAATGTGTGTGTCAATTAATTTAAGTTAAACATCTAGAGCCGACTGGGTACATGTAAACCAGCACACGCCAGAGAAGAATGTCAATACCTTATTAATGCTACACAGCACAAATCAAGCATGCTATACACAAGCTGAGAAGACAAGCAATGATCGCACCATGCCATTTTTGAGATTAACGTGAGGTTAATTGGATCGCTCTTGAATGCAGTACAGTAAGTATGGACGATGTGGAAACTACAGAGACTTTTTGAATACTCTTTTTTTTTCATCGTTGGGACAACGTGCTACATGTACAAATAAGACGAAGGATAGATTGTATTAACCCCGAGTTCGACCAGTGTTTTCTACATACGCATCATTCGATTGTCATTTTGCAAAAATTAAGTACAAAAATCAATCCTTCCAGCTGAAGGATTTATGTGTGGTAGCAGAGATTCTCCTACTGAAAGGGGAGAATCACTGCTGAACACTGGTTCCAGTACAACTGATCTGAAATATGATGCTTGAGAAAAATTGGTTTGGTAGTACCAATGTATCCTCGAGATGACCGTGGTCGATGTGTAGAGTCGCGGACTTCTCTGGCTCTTCGGCCTCTAACCGCGTTGGTTCGAGTCCCACAGGGGATGAATAACTTAATGTAAGAAGGTCTACCAGCTGACATGCGGTATTCCGGTGTTTTATCGCAACATTCGTCTATGATCCATCGAAATGGCTAGACGTCGCTAGTGTGACCATCATTGTTTCGCTGCCATTTGTTTTTAAAATCAAAATCTGTTTCTTTTTTTCTTTTTTCCAGCATATTTATGGACACGGTTTATTATAAGCCGTGTTGTTAGAGTTGCCGTTTTTACTTGCCAAAAAATGGCAATTTTATTATTCATCCCTGCTTAGGAAATGTGTTAAAGGTCAGAATCAGATAACAAGTGACACAGAGGGAAAATACAGAATGTTCTACTTAAAAAAAACTGTTCTCTTTGGCATGTAACATTTTGTGATGCACACAATCATTAGGGTTAGATATAGTGCATGTTTGGGGATTTGCTTGTTGAGTGTTTACCCCTGTCAGATTGAACTGGCGAAAAGCGGTACCAGATATAACAGATTATGGAAGATTAAAGAAGTTGTTCGCCAATGGGCCACTCCATAACTTACAAACCATAAATGAGCAACTGTATATCAGCCGAACACTTCACAAAACAGTTTCAACTGCCAGTACAATATTTAGTGCCGACTACTGCAACACCCCGCAATGCTCCTCGTCTAGCTCACTCCACAATGACATATTACACCTCTCTTTTACAAAGTAATCCCTGTTCAAGTTGCAGTTGCAGTTATACGTCACGTTTTAAAGCCTCGTCAACGACCCATATCTTTTAAAAAGATATATCTTGTTTTATTCGATTTTGTTTTAGTACTGAATTTCTATAATGACGCAAGTTTTACGCTTTTTAGTGCAATAAGGGCATAAAATCTGTAGTGTTTAAAATACTCAATAATAATCACTGCACTCCTGCTGTGCCAGTAACAGACTGGCCTATTTAGACCGAAAGTATGAATAAATACATGAATAATTGCATTCGGAATACCGCGCCTATTATACTTTTAGACATAGAATTTTCCGGACGCGTACGGACAAGGCCAGAGATGATGCGAATGGTAATACTGAAATTCTGCCGATATATCTTTCAAGTATTATGGAATCTTTTTTTCAACATTACCTTTTCGGCCCGCTTTTATCTCTTTTAAGTAGACATTGTTTAGTAAGAACTTAATTCATCTTTGTTCATATAAATATACACATAAATAATAATAATAATAATAATAATAATAATAATAATAATAATAATAATAATAATAATAATAATAATAATAATAATAACAGAACATTGACACAACCGAGTTCATTTTGAATGTGCACCTAAGTTTCGACATTAACATTTTGTAAAGAACAATTTTATTTAATGTTCATTAAAAGGCGTTAGCACGTCTTAATCCGCACCGCTCCTAACTTCCTTCATCGTGACAACTTACACCTGTAACAATATAATCCTGTAAGCTACAAGACAATCCCTTGGAAAGGTGCCAGCGTATTTTCTACACTACGGTAACAATACATACACGTCTTCGAGTCTAAAAGGTATGCCTGCTAGTTGGTTCGTATTCCCAATAGGAAATACAAGTTAAAACAACAATACAAACTTATATTACAGTAAATGCTGCTGTAAGTTTCGTTGAACTTTACGTGTGGTGCGATTTTTAACTTCCTATACTTGATTTTCATTTTCAAATATAATAAATGTTGTGGTTAAATGTTTTGAACAAAGAAAAAACGTTAAATTGTGACTAGGTCGCTTTACAACGCCATTATGGTCGAATTCTATATTTTTCATTACTCTTCTGCAAAACAAAACACAAAGCAACAACAAAACAAAGCAACAACAAACAGACAACAAAACTTTGTTGAACTTAATTGATGAAGACTTAAAATAATGCCTGTTTTCACTAAATTTTTCGTGAACATGCCAACAGAAACCTTCGCGATTCGATACTTCTTCACAAAGTTAACTTTAATGGACGATTTGTTACGTAATGATTTGATTTGAGATTATTGGCGGATTGTGAATAACACTTCACACATGTTTACAATCTTAAGATACTAATGTAATATAAATACCTCCAGGGTTCTCCATAATGATATTTGTTTTGTTTTTTGGTACATGGCACCTACACAATTTTGGTCATATTTGCGACATCCAGCTTATTATTGGCAGAGGAAGACTCCAAAACTTATGTCTGGGTAGAACCACCGGCGCATCACAGCTTAGCTGGGAAACCTCCCCATCTGAAAGTCCTCCCCCCGACCGGTACTCGAACCCATACGGTGAGGGGCTGAGGAGTCACAGGTCGAAGACTCTAACCGCTCAGTCACGGGTGCCACCCTCTCCATAATGAACTACATGTACTTGTAAATTTGTTCCCGTTTTCTTTTTCTGCATAGTTTTCATGTACAAATTTAGCCTGCATTTCTGTGTAAAATAAAAACACTGCTTATAAAATGTTTATGTAGGCCAAATTAAATGGAAAATAGTAATAATAATAATAATAATAATAATAATAAACAGTTTAACCCTTGTTTGAGCTTATCTTTCTTAATTTGAGCTTATCTTCCTTAATTTGAGATTATCTTTCTAAATTTGAGCTTATCTTTTACAAAAGTATTAAATATTAACTACGTTTATCAGAAACAATGCGTGTTATTTTAATTTTTTAAGCAAATCATTCTTTGTGCTTCCAAATTTATATTACCATATTTACTTATATCTACATATGTTTAAAATAATACGTGTATTAAGAAAGCAACGGATATGTGGTCACCGATATTTACAAAGAGACATTGTTATTTAAACAATGATTTTACCAAAAGATAACATTACTTTGATTGCAATCTTAATGAAACAGACTGAATGTATTTATTATCTGAATTCAAGACGTATATGATATCCCTGTGTGTAAATTCTAATTTACACACTTATGCATATTTTCCGGAAAATGGCACATACAGCTAGTCATATAGCAATTATTTGACTTATTCGATAATGTGGAACTGGATAAACGTGTCCTTCGTAATTTAAAAAACAGCAACAACAAATCTTAAAGCCACACTGATTAATACAATTACACATTTCTTATGTTGAACTGACATAAAATAGTATTTGAGCGTGCATACAGTCATGCGAAATGCGAACGTGTAGATAGTAACATATGCATTAAACCGGTTTAAGCAGTAAACAATTGCGTATATACTTGCGATGCAATTTATTGATATGCAATTAAACGAAATATGATATAAATATAAATTTGCATTTAACCGACATGCTTTAATAGATATATAGTTAAGTGGTATTAATCTATTATACAATGTGCCGTGAAATAAAGTGAAATAGGTGAATCAACCTGTTCACAGTATGTCTTCTTGTACTTTAGGGGAAGTGCGAGTTTATGCACCATCTTTTATTGTCACCCATTTAAAAGAAAAGGCTCTTATCAATAATCAGCTTTTACCATAAATCAAAAAGCTTTTACTCAAAGGAATATTTCAACTCAAATTCCACAACAAAGGAAGCGGTTTTGGGCCAAAGGCTTAATGATTTGTTAATGAGCTTCTGTTTAAATTGATTTTAAATCGATGTTTATCTCCCGTGCGGCCGCTTTGTCACTAGCTAGGGACAGTGATGTCGCCTATGCGTGTGGTGGATTAAACGCGAATTGATAATGCTCTCTGTATTTATTGACATATATACAACGGTAGAAGGTATAAAGAAATAGAAAAGATCTTAATTACCATAAAGTATCTCAATGTCTTCATGTGACAATGTTGACGTGAGCAAGGCTAAATGCAGCTAATATAAATACGTTTATGTTAATTTTATGTTAACTGTTCGAAGGCAATGCCCGGTTAGAGAACGCCATAGGGCGAAGACTGTGAACTATGGGGCTACAATTATTAAGATAATTGAAAGTTATGTATTAATTATGTTATTCAAGTTTAATTGAATTGCGCTCGTGGCGTTATGCAGTTTCGAGAGGCTTTATAAAACATGTTTTTTTGTAAGAGTATAACACTGTTATGTTTACAATAACAGTTTAAACCAGTTCGATTAGAAAACTTTTTTCAAATTCTTTTAATCTCGACTGTTTTCTTCATGCGTACAGTCAGCTCTCTAGTTGTAACTACAGTAACAATTACATTTTGAAATTATGTTCCAATATCGTTAAAGGTGGTAGCCGACAGTTTGCCGAAATCAATTATATTTAAGCGTTTGAAATTTGGCATAATTTCTGCCTACACTAACGATTTTATCTAAATAAAAACAAACTAGAATAGTACCGCAATCATTAGACAGTACCTGTCGTGAAAAACTCGCGCTAAATATTTATTATTTTCAAACTTATAAATAAACACGACGGGGATTTCAGCTAAAAATAGATACCGAAGTCAGAGTGGATTATCCGGATGGTGATACAATGTTAAAGTACAAGATCACATATTTCTAAGTTTAAAAATAACTAACTGCGCGGCGTGGCAATAATATGAAATATATGTAAGTTTTGTCGGGTAAGATGGTGTGCTTCACTTTTCACATACACGAAGGACATCAACAAACTGCAATCTGCGCGATCTTATCTGCAACTTAAAATCATTTTGTTGCTTGAAGGACAAAATGGGCCCAAATTGTAGGATACAACCTTTTAAGACTGCATTCAAGTTACATAAATTCATCCTTTGACATATACACACTGCCAGATGATCAAATGAAGTAGGCGCTCTGCAAGCACACCAAATAAAATTGCATGTGTGTTAACAAATATTTACAAAATATTTACAAAACCTTCTCTGTTTCCAGTTATTAATTTATAATTTCATATTGTGATGATGAGTAAACAAATGAGCATATTTAAACATTTAAAGATCTGCACAATAAACGATTTGTACAAATGTCATATCTACTCCTATAACAATGATGCTATGTTTAATACGTTATAAACAGAATCTTCTTTTTTGGCATCCGAAAACCCAATTACCTTGTTTGAGTACAATACTCTCCTTCATACAACAATACTGCTCAAAGTTGGCTTCTCTAGGTCGATCAATGGCTGCCTACGTCAAAGATATCAAAACATTGAATTAATCAAAGTGGTTTGTTTAAAGGTGGTATCTAATCATTCTCCAATATAAAATATATTTTAGATGCAGAGGTGGATCCAGGGATGGTATGAATCCACACACACACACACAACAACAACAACAACAACAACAACCAGGTAAAAGAGTAGAGTTGTGAAAACACATACATGTAAGCTTAAACATACTAAGCCTTTAAAGTAAATTTTGTCAGTTTACTGCTAAGGTCAAAGTTGGGGTCCCTTACGGTGTATATGTATGTAGTATTTACTGCGACAAAGTTGAATGGATTTTGATTCCTAAAACACACACACACACACACACACACACACGCACGCACGCACGCACGCACACACACATACACACACACACACACATAAACACACACACACATAAACACACACACACATAAACACACACACACACACACACACACACACACACACACACACACACACACACACACACACACACACACACACACACACACACACAAAACAACAACAAACAAACTTTTCTGGATCCGCCAATGTTTAGATGTAACAATATCAATCCATCGTCTTTAAATAAGTAGGATGGATGCCTGACCATATGTACGGAACTTTGTAGGCTACTCAAGACGATTTTAACACAACTTCAATTGACCAATATAACCAAAATAGGTCATTTCATTACTTTCTAATCTATTTTAGACACCATGAGGATTTTTGCTACATACAGATTTCGAATCTGATGGAAAAATATTTTTTCAGTTATATAAATCTGTGACTAAATTATGTTTCTTCCTCACCTTTTTAAACAAAGAAAAACAACAACATGATAATATTACTGCATTGTACATGTGGTTGTGGCAAGACTATTCAAACTCCTAACACCTGGTAGCTACCTGTGCCGCGTATGCAGAGAAAGGATTCGCCCTACTGAAATTAAGTGTTTGGTGTTATAAAACAGCTTCGTGGCGGGGGAACCCGTGGCGTAGTGGTACAGTTGCCGATTTGTAACTTCTCTGACTGCTTAGCCTCTCGCCGCGTGGGTTCGAGTCCCATTCGGGGCGAAGGACTTAATGTGAGAAGGTCTTTCAGCTGACTGGCGGTAGGCCTGTGGTTCTACCCAGACATGTGCCTAGGGTCTTCCTACACCAAAAAGCTGGACGCTTCTAGAACGATCATAAATGATCGCTGTATTTCAAAAACATAACAAAACACACGCGCGCGCGCCACACACAAACACACACACTAACACACACAACAAGTCTAGGGCATAACCAAGTGGCTATTAGCACTTTGTCCGCTACAATTGTTATTTACCCATACTAAATTATTAGATAATGGCCACAAACGTCATGACAGTGCCAAAAGCCTCATTACTTTCAACACAGCAACAAATAGTGCAGATTCTATAGAGACCTCTCCAGCCGGAAGCTGTCTGAACTGGACCTTTACTATTTGCCTATGCCTTATAAATACGTGTTTATAAAACTTAAGGTTAGATAGACATTTCAAGTTAAATATGCGTTGTTCAATTTTATTTTCTGTCTCAAAATGTCAAGTACAACCTTTAAAATTTGCTCAAAATCATACTATCAAACGACCAGGGCATTGATTATTGTGCTTACAATTATGTTTGAGTTGAAGATACGAATTTTATCTGTTTATTTAAACAATACGCTAATTGAATAAGTATGATATTAGAATTTCTGCTTCGTGTAGGCCTACACGTCATGAAGTGTTTTTTTGCTGTTGAAATCTTGACAGAGTAAATCTAGAATGTTGCCTTTTTCTTTCTTTCTTTTTTTGTAATTTTTGTAATCATATTTATGATTAAGTTTTCTGTTCGGATATTTTATTTGTCTTAATGCGACGCTATCAGATTTTACAAGAAACTGTTGTATAGCGTATATGATTATTCGATGAAAACAACAGTTGAATTAAATAAATCTCCGAAGAAAAGAAGGTAATTTAATTTTTGCCCAAATCCGGTACGATTGTCTTAAAGCAGTCCGATCTTCACGTCAGATGTCACGTGCCTCTCAGAACTTGATTTGACGAACGAGTTTGAACCAGATTATAGATACATTTTTTTCATACCATGATTGTTTAAGTTTAATGATAGAATCTATGGAATGTCAAAATTTATAAATTAATTGTTTTGATTTGATTTTATTACCTTTAAATCACCGGACCTGGTAGCGCAATCGGTAGAGCGTCGGCTCCAGATTCGAGAGGCCCCTGGGTTTGAACCCGGGCCGCGACATACCAAAGACGTTAAAAATGGTATTGGCATAGCTCCCTTGCTAACACTCAAGCAAATATAAGGGTAGTTTCACGACTGGTTGGCCTGGTGTCAGGATAATGTGACTGGCTGTGGTATCATGCCAGGTGTTCACGGCATGATATACACAGTGAACTCAGCACTATATCTGCTTCAAGTGGACAAGCGTCTCTAGATAACTGAAATACTGTTGGTGGGACGATAAACCCAATAAACAAACAAACATTTAAATCGCGGAATATGTTTACAATGCCGGCGATACCGATTGAAGCATTGTCTCTGCTGTCGTTGTTACTTTGTGCTAACCGGTGGGAGGAGTGTAAATAAGGTGAAGACTCTCTTTTGTAAGGGGTTGGGGTGTAGGGTACAGGGGCAAGCTTTCTTGGGGAAAATAAACGTTTTTCTTTTAAAAAATATGTCCCATTGACAAGTGAGCGTTTAGTTGATGGCAATTCTAAAATCTTAAAATAGTGCTTCAAATCGATATAGGGCTTTTGAATATCGCAATTTAAAGCGCCTCTTTGGGATTTTGCTAAAACGAGTTGGGGTTTTTTTCTGTTTTTTTTTCTTTTTCTGTTTTTTTTTTTTAATTCAACATCTTTTTTTCATTTTACCGAAAGTAAAACAAACGCATTACATATAACATACATGGTACGAAAAATGTTCCTAAAAAATGGTGATTTGACATGTAAATGCAGTCGAGGTTAACGCGTAAAAACGTTCGTTTCTAAATGAGCTTGTATTTTCTTCACAACGAGTCAAAATGAATTCAAACGGGCATTGTTCTGACATTTTAAGTTTAACAGAAACCTGCTCAGTGATTTTCTTCAGTGTCAAAATCTAAACAAGACTTAAATGAAAACTCCGACAGGGCTCCTTTAATATCCACCACAATGTGTGCAAACAAACTGATTTGTCACGCAGTATTTTAACTGTATGTTATGATGATGTCTATACCCCATGGAGAGAATATGGATTATTTTATTATCGACATTATTCAAAATTAATTATCGAAAGAAAATTCTAAGTGGATATCCGTGTCACACATTTCAGCCCTTAACCTCATACACACGCCTTTCTACGTTTTTTTACTCAGATATAGCAGTTTTTCAGCATATCAATCCTTCCATAGAATTTCTACTAGTGCATTAAAAATGGCATCTTTTTATATTCACTATAATTTGCAGAATCCAACACTTTATAGATCGTAATACATGTGAAAAATTAGTCAACATGGTAGATTCTTCTGTTGTTTTTTTAATACATCTCACCGGATATTTATGGTTGTAGTAGCGACGTCCAGCTATACTGGTGTAGGAAGGTCCCCATAGACGTCTGGAGAGAACAGCCGGCATACCGTAGGTCAGCTAGAATACCTTGCGACATTAAGTCCTTCGCCCAAACTTGACCCGAACCAGCGCGGTGTAATAGGCTAAGCTGACTGAGTTACAAATCGGTTACTCTACCAAAAGGTCACATGCGCCCCCGACACCCAAGCCCTACTGCTTCTTCAACATGGAAGTATTTGTCCCTACATAAAGTCTTTTCTATAGTTTTCACTTTTCTTTGCTGCTTTAATTCATTCATTAGTCCACCATGGTACTGATTTTGTAGGCATATTGTGGTTGTTCTTGTTTCCGGGTATTTTGTCAACATGGAAGTGGAAGAAATTGATTTAACCAACATACAAGGTCTCTTATCACAACTGTCTCTTTTCGTATAGGCTTTATTGGGTCAAGGATAAATTACAAGCCGAGTATAAAGACGAGGCATAATTTTAAAAGATATGCGGAATTAGTGAGGTATTATTTACACAAATTATTGATCCTTTTTTGAGAAAATAAGCTTTTGAGAACCAAGACACATCAAGATAACACATTTTCTGACACTAATAGTAATGTATTCGGACAATTTAAACACGTTGACATCTGATATCACCCTACTTTCCTACCCTTCAATCCTCTGATGCTAGCCATGTGCTTAAAAGTTGAAAGACGAGGTTAAACAAAACCAATGGACGTCAAACCTCTGATGCAGTTCCTAATGAAGCCTGATTATCGATCTAATCAGATCGATAGCGGGGGTGTAAACGTTATGCTGTGTGGTTGTTTAATTGACACAATACGGTATGTGGTGTTATCTCAAATTTCTACCAATGAGAGTAGCTTTGAAATTCACTCGGGCTCACCGTGCGTCAGCATTAGTTAGCCTATGCTTAGTTAGGTTGGACAGATACGCCGAATACATTTATAAAATACAATTCAGTTGTTTTAAAATGTGGTTGTCGATGTGTAGTATAGTTAAGTAAGTGATTTCAATGTGACTGGATCGCTAATGTACGGCAAATAACCATAGAATGTACATTTGCTTTAAGAGTTCTTCATATGAGGGACCCAAAACAAGTTAGCGTAACCTTTCACCGTGTAGTTTTATGAATATAAACATGCTGTATAAACACAATATAGTAATTTCATTGCCATTTATTGTTTTGAAGGCTGATTGGCTGAAATATACATCTCAACTGTAATATTTTTGTCGCTATTGCACGAACTTATCGCATTTCAAAAACAGTTTATCACAGCCAACATAACAGTTTACTTTTAAAGATGTATTTCATTTTTTTTATTTTCATTTTAAGCAAGGTGCGTGATCATGCATCGTTTTAAAATTGACAACTGGTGGCAGAACACATAATAATTAGTCAGTTGTTACAAAATGAAAAAATGGATTCTTATTAAATGAACATTTATGGGTCACAATGAAACACTGCACGCTTTGATAGCCGGTTAAGACAACACCATCGTTTCTTATGTTAACAAGGGTACTTTGACATAATACATTTCCATAAATTGGTTTCTTGAAAGCGCTGCGTGTAAAGCATAAATAAAATCAACATTTTCACCTTTTCCCAATAACGTCTATTTCATAGAAAAAATAACAAATAAAAAGAAATTATCTATATCACAGTTCATGGACTTAGGCAATATAAAAATCTACAAAGAAAACCTATACGTGTTAATCCATATACACTCCGAAACATATTGCAAGCGCGAAGATGGATTTGTTTACGAATTGTGTAGAAGCGTATGTATCCGTACTGTCATTCCAAAGGAAGCGGCTTCCAATGCGTATATCCTGGGTCTTGTTCTCCCCTATGATCACCTGCACCACAACCTTGTAGCGGGTCCATTTAAATTCCTTCACCCGCGTCTTAATGGTGTCGGACAGCAATTTACTCATCCTCTGTCCCAGTGTATTGTCGTATTCGACGTCCGTGAGAAACTCACTCAACGTATCCCGCATCACAGCCTCTACGCGGCTTGGTCTGAACCGACGGTCAGGGTCGGGATCGAGCCTGTACGTGTTTTCAACCCGCTGGCCACTCCCTTGACCCAGATGTCCGCTCGTGTGCCCCGGGCCGAGATCCGAAATATCCGAACGGGTGTCAAAGTCCCGCTGGCGGTCCCGCTGTAACTCCCGCCCATCTCGGACATGCGTCGGAGTCTTGGTCATCATAGACCGGAGGATGCCCCCGGTTTTCTTCGTCTTGATCTTGCCGTCCATGTTGTGGTTGTCGTACTTATTACTGTTTTTTTTATTATTATATTTTCAGTTACTAGTTTGAATTACAACAGACACTACAAAAATAATTCTGCATTCGGTTGTATATTCCCTTGTTGTGTTTGCTATTATTTCCCAAACATAATTTTTACAAGTTTATGAAAGAAGTACCGTTTAATTTCTCGTCGAATCTCTCTCACAGTAAGCTCCGCACATTAGTCCTTTGATGAGATTTGTGGCAGAATAACAATAAAACATCCATTTTCTTTTAAATATATCAGACACAATGGTTATTAAATTTTTAATAAATCCAATGTATTCCTGTCACGCGTAGGAAATTAGTTCAGATTCCAACAGATATGCTCGTGTCCCGTTTACCCAGTTTCTAATAATGTTAATCCGTCGATTTAAATCTAATCCCAACTTTGTACACGTCGTTTACAATGGGTGATGTGTATTATTTTATGCAAACTTCGATTTTATAATACGACTTGTAGTCCTTACAGTAAATCCAGGCTGAACATGCGTATTCCTCACGCCGTGTGGATCGAACGGCGTACCGATAAGCCTGCGATAATCCGATGGCGGGATTTAACCGATTTCAGTCGGACCAAAATTTCAACAGACGGTAAGGTTACGAGTGCAGATCTGTGATCCACTCTTTTCGCTGAGCGGAGGAGACGACTAGAAGGAATCGATTATAATAGAACTCGTATGTAGTGATAAACTATAGCTGCTTCAGGGCCTTAGATTATCTGAGCTCTTCTGCACCACATGGACCCGATATCTCATTGATTGCTTGCCATCGGTTTGGGAATCTGTGTACAGAAATAAATTACAGGTGTATGTTTACAATTGTCATTGTCCCAATAGAATATTATATAAATAATCAGCTGCTTCCAAAATAGACAATACTGAAGTAAATTCACAGCAGACGGGAAGTTGAGAACAAATGATGACGTAAATGGACATGCATTCACGATATTTTAAATCAATTTATAAAATAATCCATTAAGAAAAACATTATGAGTTCAAATTTAAAGTTATAGATCTAAAACAAAAATGTGTTTATTAAAGTAAAGTAAAGATCTGACTATTAAATTGATAATACTTTTTTTAATTAACCTTTTTTATCTTTTAAACTAACCTTTTTCATCCGTGAACAATTCTGGCGAAGGTATGCTGTAGTCGACGTTGTGTTAATTTGATCTTATATCCAAAGTACTCGATATCACGCTTGTATCTCTCATACATTCAAATTACTCAGTTAAATAATAACAATTCAATCACCACAACAGTTTCAATGAGCAAAACATAATACACAGTAGCAACTAAACAGTTCCTTGTGACTGCTATGAAGATCCTTTCACGGACACTTAGACAGAAAGTGAACACGGTACATTCACTTTCATTTGTTTTGTTTAATTACGAATACACCCGGTATCTTGGAAACAATGCATGATTGCTCGTGGAGAGAAAGTCCCATGTAAACAAACCTGCTCGGTGGTACAGACAAAGCGTTTTGAAAACCGAGCTTTACTACAGTCCTCTGATAAGGCAGACAAGTAAAGCTTATCTATTGACCAAAGTACGGATCCGACAACAATCAGTAGTGTCAGTTACCCACAGGAAAGAAAAGACGAAAAAATGTTGTTGTTTTCTTTTCAGCAAACAGGTCGGAACAGTATTTATCATGTAATGGTCGCAGTCTTTTGGGGTTTTTTTGTTCCAATGCTAGTACAGTTTTATTTTTGTCAACGAATACTTACATCCAAACTACATGTCTACTTTACATATTAACTGTATCATGTATTTTTTGTATTTAACGTTCACTCGAAATACAAAGTGCGAAGATATGTTTGTATTTTGGGCCGCTGGCCTTATATATCTAATAAAAGTATTGTAACGTGCCGAGCGGGGCACGAGTTGCTGGGCGCACACACACAGACGGTTTCAATACGACCTAACCTGACTATACAAATAAGACTAAGTATGCAACGGTCTGCCTGATCACAAGCGAACCTATGTGCGCCCGAGCACTACGAAGTAACGGAACAATACAGAATGGAGGGAGCCGACACACAATACACCAAGCCTACTTAGCTAACAGAATCCTACCTAGCACACTAACGCAACACATACAATCACAAAACATACAATGCCAGGCATTCACGCTCCTAGTGCAGGATTAAGCGCGGTCTCCCTTCTCGGGGCTTGTACGGCGCGCCTTCGCGAACGATCCCACTGCCGTTGCCCACTCGAAGCCTGACCGGCTTGCACCCACAAGCTAAGAGCACCAGCCCTCTTCAGCTACCGGATTAAGCGCGGCCTTCCGACTCTGGGGCTTGTAGGCGTGCCTTCGCGAACGATCCCACTGCCAAAGCCCACTGGAAGCTTGACCGGCTTGCACCTGCAACCTCAAAAGGCCAGATAATAGAAGCCTGGATCTCGGACCGCTTATAACTAACCAAGCGATGGTCAGCAAGCAAAATATGAGAGTTTCCTCTCGCATCTTTCGACTTCAAAAAGCTGCAACTATATATCCAGATTTAGTTTTACGTTCCGACAGGTAGATTGTACTATCTAGAAAATTGGACAATTATTAAAGGGGAGTAATTCCATATCTCGGGCGGTACATTTGTATAAAGGGAAGTAATTACCTGACTCGGGCGAACTCGTTACTCTTTTTTTCACTACATTACCCACGCCTCCGACTAGGCATGAGTCCCTCATGCATCAATTTTCAAAACATCTTGTGAAGGACACATTGAACACAACACAACTAAAACTTTAATAAACAACGTAATGTAAGAAAGAAACACTCCAGTAACTAGAACATTAATAAAATGTAACAGCGAACAAGTGATATTAAACACATGAGAACTGTCTTATCAAACTTGTCAAACTCTATGACAAAGTCTTCCCATGGTATGGAAGTCCGACTCTCACAGTCTACTCTTTGTATGGAAGTACGACTCTCAAGCTTCCACCCGTAACTTCCAGAACAACATCTTCCAACCTAATAACTCCGACCCCTCGAACAATCTCTCCAAGTCTTAAACTTGTAGAACCGGTAACTCGTTGTGCACGTGTTTCTTGGCCGTACACCTCTTTGCCTCCGTCCTTTATAGACAAACGCCCGATCCTCAGATCATCGCTGCGTTCAAAACTGGAACCTCTGCCTTGCAAGTATACAGATAGTAATCATTTATCCAAACGGGTCTGTTACGTTTTCGTTTGCAGCTAGACTCACTCTCAACCTCGTTCTCACCAGACTCAATACTCACACTCTTTGGTACGGTCTCGTCCCCCGGAAGCACTTGGGACCTTACCTTTCTCAGTCGGTCACAGTGAACAACTTGCTCACTACCTCTTTGACCGCAGTTGACTTGATATAGAAAAGGAGACAGCTTTCCTCTGATTTCGTATGGCCCCCGCCAAAAGGAAGTCAGCTTCGATGAACACCCAGCACGCTTGACCGGAAAATATACCAGAACCTTGTCTCCTACCTCAAACGTTTCGAACGAGACTTTAGCGTCGTGGTATAATTTCTGTCGCTTCATAGAAGCCTCCGTGTTCCTACGAACTACCCTGTGTGCTGATTCAAGCTTGTCTTGAATCTCCCAAACCCATTCATTGACTGGGATTTGTTTGAATTTGGTGGGCATCTCATACATGAGATCCAGAGGGGTACTAGCTTCTCTTCCCAGCATCAACTGATTCGGGGAGAACCCAGTTGTTTCATTCTCGGTTGAACGGTAAGCCATCAGCACATATTGCAAGTGCTCATCCCAGTCTTTGTGATGTTCATCTACATACGCACTGAGCATGGTAGTTAACGTCCTGTTAAACCTTTCAACCATCCCGTCCGACTGGGGATGATACGGGGTCGTTCTTGTCTTCTTGATTTGTAGAAGCGAACACATTTCTGAGAAGAGGGCGCTTTCAAACTGTCGCCCTTGATCTGAATGTATCACTCGAGGCACTCCAAATCGAGTGACCACCTGTTCTAGGAGAATGGAAGCAACAGTCTTGGTTTCCATGTTTGGCATCGGATGACACTCCATCCACTTCGTGAAGTAATCGCCAATAACAAGTATGTACTTGTTTCCCCGCTCAGTCATTGGAAGCTCCCCAAGAATGTCCACTGCTATCCGTTCCATTGGAAACCCGCTTCTTGTGATCCCCATCGGAGCACGTTTCGACTTTGTAGGGTCCTTCCTTTTTACACAGGCCTCGCATCCATTCACATACGTTCTGACATCATTACGTAGGCCTGGCCAATAGAAGCCCTGCCGGACTCTAGCAAGTGTCTTCTTCATCCCCAAGTGACCTGATGCACGGATATCATGAGAGTGTTTCAGCACCTCTCGTCTCAATGTTAAAGGCACAATTCCTTGCAACACATTTTTTCCGTTTTCAGAGTTCGTACACCTTCGCATGACTACACCTTCATGCACCTCAATACACTCGAACTGTGCAACAAGAGACTTCATGTAAGCGCTTTCAGACTCCAAGTCTTTGCGCTCTGGGCATTTCCCAGATTCAATCCACTGCTTTAATCGTGTTATGTCTTCATCTCTTTCCTGGGCACTCTTAAGATCGACAGTTGAGCATTCCACTTGTGCTATCCGGTCAGCCAAAATGCAACTGTCTTGCCGCCCACACTGTCTGCATATCCGTCTGCTTAAACTATCAGCGTTCCCGTGATATTTGCCAGGTCTATGCTCTATCTTCATGTCATAGGATGACAAAACTTCCAACCATCTTGCAAGCTGTCCCTCTGGATTTTTGAAATTCAACAGCCATCTCAATGAGCTATGATCCGTCCGCACAAGGAAAGGCTTGCCGTACAGAAAATGGCGGAAGTGTTTCACGAAGCACACTACAGCTAAAAGTTCTTTCCTCGTGACACAATACCGCCGCTCAGACTTTAAGAGTGTCCGGCTCGCAAATGCAACTGGTCGCTCGACTCCATCTACTTTCTGAGATAAGACAGCTGCCACTCCATTTTCGCAAGCATCAGTATCTAGAATGAACTGTTCGTTGAAGTTTGGGTGAGCAAGCACGGGCGCCTCAGTCAAGCATCTTTTCAACGTGGCAAAGGCAGTTCGACAACTCGTGTCGAAGTCGAATTTTTCTCCCTTTTCAGTCAGTCTGTGAAGAGGCTTGGCAATCTTGGCGAAATCGCGAATAAATCGACGATAGTACCCGCACAAACCAAGGAACGACCGCACCTCGCGAAGACACCTAGGTTCCGGCCATTCTCTTATGGCTTCTATCTTGGCAGGATCTGTCCTTATGCCATTCCTAGACACAATGTGACCGAGATACTGAACCTCATCTCGGAACAGCTGGCATTTCTTTGGCTTCAATTTGAGGCCTGCTGAACTGAGTCTTGTGAAAACTTGGTCGAGATTATGAAGCATTTCCTCAAAAGTCCGCCCGTGTACAATTACATCGTCTAAGTATATAAGGCATATTTGCCAATTCAGTCCAGCCAAGACCGTCTCCATCAGGCGTTCAAAGGTTGCTGGGGCATTGCACAGGCCAAAAGGCATGACTCGAAATTCAAACAACCCTTGTCTGGATGAAAACGCAGTCTTCTCTCTGTCCGCCTCATCAAGCTCTACCTGCCAGTACCCAGCGTTAAGGTCCAGGCATGAAAACCACTGTGCACCCGCCAACTGATCAAGAGAATCATCGATGCGTGGGAGCGGGTATGAATCTTTTAGGGTCACATCATTCAAGCGCCTATAGTCAACACAGAAGCGCTTTGTGCCATCTTTCTTGGTAACCATCACGATACCACTTGCCCAGGGGCTTGTGGACGGCTGAATAATTCCACGCCAAAGCATGTCGGAAATGTGTTCATCAATGTCGGCGTTCAAGTACACAGGGGCTCTTCTTAGCGGCTGCTTAATTGGTTGGGCATCACCTGTATTTATCTTGTGTCTAACCACTCCGGTTCTACCCAAGTCCTCATCGCTGGTCGAAAAGGCCGACGAATGCCTGGTCAACAGCTCGGCAACACTCTTCTGTTGCTCTGGCTCCATGCCTTGGACAGAACGTGAGTACAGTTCGTGTAAATGCTTTGGAACGTCGGTACGCTTATTCAGACTGCGATGCCCCAATTCGACCAGAACTGGACTAATGCTTGCCACAACAGTGTTCTGATGGAGTAGTTGCTCTTCCTCTGACACATTCATTATACGGACAGGCACCATTGAAGACCCATCAACCAAGGATCTGGCGACCAGGGACGTTCCTTTCTCTAACATTTTCTTCGAAGGTTCTACCAAGTAAGGTCCAGTACAATCATTTTTATACGCAAGTACGCTTCCCTGCACAACAACCTCTGTTCTAGCAGGTATCAGTGTGTCTTTTGAAAGACGTACTCGGTAACAGCCTCCACTGAATGCTCTTTTTAGCTGTAACAATTTCCCCCTTACTTCGATCTTCTGACGCACTAAATCAAGTTTGCAACAATGAGCTTCCATGAAATCCAGGCCGAGAAGAAGATCACAGTCAATATCAGCCACGACAACCTTTGTAGTCAGGACTTCATCTCCAATCCTCACCGATAGCTCTGTGACACCTTTCACTCGCAACGGGTCCCCTGATGCGGTATACAACTCTGTATCATATGGCATCAACGCGCTCCTTGCTTCCTGCGTGCCAACATCCCACACCCGTGACGATAGAACAGATATTGAAGCACCCGTGTCTATCAGTCCGAGTAAGCTTACTCCTAGGCATTTTGCGGGGAGGTATAATCCACTGCCGATCCTACCAACACTTTCACGTGGCTTCTCTTGCTTTAAAGATGGAGCCTGAGGTCTTTGTCCCCCTCTCCGTCTGAACCTGGTAGGGCAATTCCTCAATACGTGCTCTTTGGAGCCACAGCCATAACACCGACGCTCTGAGCCTTGACGCGCCTCACGTTCTGAATGTTGTGGTGTATGTGCTCTATTTTTCAGAATATTCAGCTCTTTACTCATTTCTTGCATGAAGGTCTGAAGCTTCTCCATCTTCTCGAGCAATACATTCTCACTACTGGACACTTGTACGATGCCCTGCCCATCAACCTTCGCTCTCTCGGCTTTGTTGAAAGCCTCTAACTCCACAGCATGGCGTATTGCGTCGTTGAGGCTTACTGGCCGTGACTGCTTCACACGGAGCCTCATCTCAACATTATGCAGAGCATCCAGAAACTGCTCTTTGGCCAATGTCTCCCTCACGTCCATGGGAGCCGACGGGTAAGCGAGGATTGTCAGCCTTCTAATATCTTGGCCTAACTCAGCAAGACTCTCTGAAGCCCGTTGCCGGCGCTCCCTCAGTTGTACTCGATACAACTCTGTCTGGTTTGGTGGAGCAAATCGTTCCTCGAGAGCTAAGACAAGCGAGTCATAGTCTCTCGCGTTCCCAGCTAGATTGCTCAAGACGCCCTGTGCCTGGCCTCTCAGTGACACTGCCAGATACAGCCCTTGCTCCACATACGACCATCCATTGATCTCCGCACAAGTTTCAAAGTGTGCCTTGAAATCTCGCCACGAGCTGACGCCATCGTATGTCGCTGCTTTCACCCGTGTAACTGGCTTCGTTGAGGCCTTTGGCCGTCGAAATGTGATGTTTGCTTCATTGATCCCATGCAACGGAGTCACCAGTGAGTCTTTAGTCCTCCCTGCAGCTTCTGGCGTCCGGGGGACATCAATGCTGATGATACTGGGAGCTCTGGCTCTTACATACGCCGGGATTTCTGGGAGCCTACGTTTCTGTTTAGCCTCAGTTGTCCGAGTCGACAACAGCTCTGTATGACTCCCGGGACGCGGCGTCATTTGTGCCTTCATTTCCGCAACCTCACATCTAACAGACAGCAACTCCGCCTCTACCCTTAGGCTTGCATTCTCCAGTTTGATGCCCTCGTGCTCTAGCTTCAACGAAGCCAACTCTTCTTCTAAACGCGACAATCTATCATCGCTCCCGTCCATATTGAAGCCTGGGCGTGATAAGTATGGATGTCACAGTATCCCACCGCTGCCACCAATTATTGTAACGTGCCGAGCGGGGCACGAGTTGCTGGGCGCACACACACAGACGGTTTCAATACGACCTAACCTGACTATACAAATAAGACTAAGTATGCAACGGTCTGCCTGATCACAAGCGAACCTATGTGCGCCCGAGCACTACGAAGTAACGGAACAATACAGAATGGAGGGAGCCGACACACAATACACCAAGCCTACTTAGCTAACAGAATCCTACCTAGCACACTAACGCAACACATACAATCACAAAACATACAATGCCAGGCATTCACGCTCCTAGTGCAGGATTAAGCGCGGTCTCCCTTCTCGGGGCTTGTACGGCGCGCCTTCGCGAACGATCCCACTGCCGTTGCCCACTCGAAGCCTGACCGGCTTGCACCCACAAGCTAAGAGCACCAGCCCTCTTCAGCTACCGGATTAAGCGCGGCCTTCCGACTCTGGGGCTTGTAGGCGTGCCTTCGCGAACGATCCCACTGCCAAAGCCCACTGGAAGCTTGACCGGCTTGCACCTGCAACCTCAAAAGGCCAGATAATAGAAGCCTGGATCTCGGACCGCTTATAACTAACCAAGCGATGGTCAGCAAGCAAAATATGAGAGTTTCCTCTCGCATCTTTCGACTTCAAAAAGCTGCAACTATATATCCAGATTTAGTTTTACGTTCCGACAGGTAGATTGTACTATCTAGAAAATTGGACAATTATTAAAGGGGAGTAATTCCATATCTCGGGCGGTACATTTGTATAAAGGGAAGTAATTACCTGACTCGGGCGAACTCGTTACTCTTTTTTTCACTACAGTATTATATTGTATTAATTTATATGAAATTTTAATGTATCGTTGTAGATGTTTCTCACATAGAACCAAACACATTTTGATGAATAAACAAGCAGAACAAATGGAAAACAAATTAAAAATAACTATGAATATTTATAAATTACTATTTTAAGGGCCAACATAATAGGGCTATACGCGTAACGCTTTATTTTGATTCTTTGTCTGTTAGATACATTTTCATGGTGGTCCTGGATTTCCGATGGGATCCGACAATTTGGACCAAAATATTTTCATTAAACATCTTAAAAAGCTATTGTTACTTGAACAGATCACGCAAAATGCTGTTTATTGATTTCCTACACCTGTCTGAAAAGTTTTCCGTAACGCCACAATCGTCATTTCAAACATGTATTTCCTATTTGAGCCACGCTTCACAGTTAGCTATTTTTAAACTAAGACAACCACGTGACCACTTATGTTCAAGCTCATCCGCGTCATACACTGTGACGTCTATTTTCAGCAGAAGTCCCAATTGTTATTATTTCTGGATTTAGGAAGAATGAACATTTTAAGTGTTCAATAACGAATTTTACTGCCCAAAATTAAGATACTGTTGGAAATCATCAAAACGTAGATTAAAGTATGTTGTTTTTCTGCAGAAATTATGCACAAATTATGCACAAATATCCCAAACAGAGGTCAGATATTGTTTCATATATTAGATAGTGGCAAACTGTTAGATACCACCTTTAACTCCAGTCCTTTTACTCTTTAAATGGCAACGTATGTTTTTTTAATATGTGGACTATCCACGAATAAACAAACATAAAACCAAAAACATTTTGTGAAATACCAACAAGTTGTTGATCATATTTAGATATTTAGCAACAATACGCTCGGGCTTAATAAACTTTCAGCATTTAAAACATAAGGATAACATATATATTTGCTATAACATGAGAATTCCCTATTTATTTGCTATAACACGAGGTTTTCCTATATATTTGCTATAACATGAGGATTTTCTATAAATTTACTATAACATGAGGAGTCTATATATATTTGCTATAACATGGGGATTTCATATATATTTGCTATAACACAAGGATATATATTTATGTATATGACTATGCATTACCTATTAGGCCGAGATTTTGCTGTAGCCTGTGTGGGGTGTCACAGCCTTCTACGGTTCTTTCTTTAAATAGCTTCTACAGTCAGATTTTAGTGACTGTGATGTAACTTTTGTGAAATATGATTGAAGATTTGCCTGCTTCCCAGTGCGTTTTGCAATTGATATACCACGGAAACATTTATAAAGTGACCTTTTTTGCATACCTTTAATCGCTCACGGGGTTTAACTTTTACCGCCAAAACGTCGCGTATCAGCATTAGTCATGTAGAAAGGGTATGTTTTTTTCCGACCTCGGTGATAGAATCCTTAAAAAATCGCACGAAAATTATTTATTGTTGTCCTTGATTTCAAAACGCCATGGCAGTGGCCTCGCTTCAAAGTGGGTGCGATTTCCTGCAAGCATTCGACATTAGTAATTTCTGACATATGTGAAACATGTGCGAAGGTCATGCGAGAGCATTCCCGTTAACTAGGTGTCGGGCCGAGTGTAACCGTACCATTATCCACACAAATGCAACATAATTTTATTCCTTTCGGTGAACATAGAGCTTTTGTATTAACACTGTTTAAACATAACCAAGTGTGTAAAATCAAACAAAGATAACGTGATTATTAAACAGCATTGTATTTGATTTATCTGCCAAAGGAATACGGCAAAGGGTGAATTATGTGCTATTGCAAACGTCCCATTGTGCAAGACCTGTAAGATACTTTTAAAATATTTCTCCCAATTTGCTCTTTAAAAAGGCGTATGAATTTCTTCTGTTTATTATGGTGTTAACATAATTCCCCACCTTCAGAGGAAAAAGCAATTTGTCTATTTAAAGGGGTGTAACATATTTTACTACCTTCAGAGAAAATGGCAAGTTGTCTATGTAAAGGGGTGTAACATATTTTACTACCTTCAGAGGAAATGGAAAGTTGTCTATTTAAAGGGGTGTAACATATTTTACAACCTTCAGAAGAAGCGGAAATTTGTCTGTTTAAGGAGTGTGTAACATATTTTACCACCTTCAGAGAAAACCGCGAATTGTCTGTTAAAGGCTGGTGTAACATATTTTACTACCTTCAGAGGAAATGGCAAGTTGTCTATTTAAAGGGGTGTAACATATTTTACCACCTTCAGAGGAAGCGGCAATTTGTTTACATAAAGCGGTTGGAAGCCAATTTAAAGCGACTTTTAGCAGTTAGTTACTGATCAAGATAAAGCAGCTGACCTAACAAAGTTCGACTTATTCTGGCGCGACAAGAAATAGTTCCACATGATTCCATTATAAGATGTGAAACGAAAGAGTAACATCTTAAAATTCCGAAGCAGTACAAAATCATCGAATGTTCAAAAGAGTATGCCCGGCCTGTAAATTAGATGCAAATTTGACTATACAATGCAATAAAAAATGAAGTATGTACTTTATAAGGCACCATCTGGAGCGCGTAGAAACACGTCATCCAGTGAAACGTAGTAGATGCTACGTAAACAGCACAAAGATCTTCTCTCCCGGTTTTTGTCATCGACCTTTAACCTTCTTCTTAGCAGTTGGAGTTGTTTGGGGCAAACAAAAACACAAAACACTAAAACGTTGTACGAAAATTTATCGGTATTGGTTTTCATAAATGTGACTACTTTTCCATACTTTTCCGAAGCATTGAATGCCTCGGTGCTCGAGGGGCTTTCCTTATCTAGTCTAGAAGGGAGGACAATGTCCCCCTGCTACCATTTAGTAGGCCTTAGAATTCAAATGTCTGTACTTCTCGATGTCATACTGCACATCCCAATACACAATATAGTATCTACTCCTCGAAAAACTGTCCTTGCGAGTGCACTTTCAATTTTGACAAATCAAATAAACAATAGCATGCTTTCTTTGCCGTTGTTGTATCAATTTTCATAAAGAACAAAGACAGAACCACAGGTTCGTTAAATATGGATAAAAGAATAAGTATTCAATTTCACTTTTGTATGTCAAAACAAGGGTCCTTTACTCGACATTCTACCTCTGTCTGGAATGTCATTGGTGACAATAATTTTGAAGCCCTTAAATTAATTTTCGATACAGTGGAATGTTCATAGTCTATAAAAACAAGGATTCAATATATTTACAGTACTTGGTCATATGGGTCAATGTTGCATTATTATTTTGTTAGTTTCTTTAACATATATTTGTGTATTGAGTTTAACGTTCCAACAACAGCATTTCAGTTATCTGGAGACTGTGTCTACTTAAATCAGATATAGTGCTGCCTTCACTGTGTATATCATGCCGTGAACACCTGGCATGATACCACACCCAGTCACATTATCCTTACACCGGGTCAACCAGTCGAAGTACTGCCCTTAATATTTGCTTGAGCGTTAGCAAGGGAGTTATACCACTGCCATTTTAACAGCTTTGGTTTGTCGTGACCCGGGGAGACCCCGGGTCTCCCGTACCTGTTAAACAGTTAAACTTCGTTGAATCACCTTTAATAATGGATATTAAATATGATTATACCTCTTATCATCAAAACTTCATTGAACCACAATGGATAATAGTATACAAAATTACCTCCAATCTTATATAGTATGTGAAAATAATATCCTTCAAAAGATTGTGTCTGATGAATCAAAGCGAGACGACTTTTAACGGTGATATCTGACAGTTTGCCTACATCAAATACATATAACAATATCTTACTATTGCTTTGGAAAATATGGGCATAATTTCTGCGTAAACTCATACTTTAGTCTAAGTAAAAACGAATTTGAACATTACCTAGGCCTATATTATAAGATAGTACAAAACGCGAAAAAAACCCACTCTAACTGTGCATTCTTTCTAAGTCTAAAAATAAATATTATATTCTAGTGATTTCTGCTACAATAAATATCGACGTCAGGGCGGATTATCCGGAAGACGATACAAGGTGATCGCAAATGTAAGTTACCACGTGGTTTTCTTAGTTTAAAATAGCTAGCCGTGCAGCGTGGCTCAGATAGAAAATAACTGTATGCAAAGACGAGTTAGGATTAATGCTTGACTGTTCACACAGATCTTGGACATCAATGAACGGCAGTCTGCGGGACTTTTGCTAGAAACATAAAGCTTATATAGTTATTGGAAAGAAAGTCTAAGGTCAGTCTAAGGTCAAAAGTTTCAGAGATCACTTTTAAAGCTTTTTATTCGTTTTTCGCTGCGAGCTGCGCATAAAGTTGTGTGTACACAGAATGCTGACTGGCCCGATAGTGACGCAATCGGTATAAAATGCGGAATGCGTGGGTCTTTACAGTCTTCGACAAAAACCGATGGACCGTGGCCTGAGATTACCAAAATTGTATAACTTAAAGGTGGTAACCTTCAGTAAGCCTATAACAAATTAAGTAACAACATTTTGCCACTGTTTTGGAGAATTAGGGCATAATTTCATTATAAACCCTTACTTTAGCATAAACAAATACGGATTTTGAACACTGCCTAAATTGTTAGACTGTACAAATTGCGATAAAAAACACTCTAAACTTCATTCGTTTAAAAATCTATAAATAAGCACGATAACTCTGCTAAAAATAGATACCGACGTCACAGCGGACGACTGTATAACATATCTCAAAAGCAAGTTGTCACGTGGTTTTCCTAGTTAAAAATAGCTATCTCTGCAACCTGGCTCAGATAGGAAATACGTGTTTGCAATAAGGAGTGGGGATTTATGACTCATTGTTCACTCTGATCAAATAGGGGGCCATTTT
The DNA here is from genome assembly GCA_007844125.1 of Sinonovacula constricta. Classification (NCBI taxonomy): domain Eukaryota; kingdom Metazoa; phylum Mollusca; class Bivalvia; order Cardiida; family Solecurtidae; genus Sinonovacula; species Sinonovacula constricta. Next base: position 82,895,905 of record CM017556.1, on the reverse strand, counting down.
GCATGTTCGTTTCAGGTAACAATGACTTAATTAGTTATTTGAGAAAAATATTTTGGTCCAAACTGTCGGATACCACCTTCAAATGAACCGACGGTCCACCAGAATTTTCAGCCTCATCATTTTCAAAATTCTTAATAATTATAAAAACATGTAGGCCCTATGCTGAACTACACTGAACAACGCTTTATAGACTTTTACAGAACCCAGCCATTCGTTACACGTCGGTTAGCTTACCAAACTTTTGTGTCAAAATACCAAAGCCATAATTGTCCAGTAAAATTTGGTCCGGTCCAGTAGATATTGTCAGCTTGCTGGACCGAAGTTCCAGTGTTTTTAAATATCTTCCGTGAAGACTGTCTTCATGCCATGAACCTATGCAAAACGGTCATAAAGTCTCTCCAATCCATTTAACTACGCTGACACTTACTTGTAGGGCTGTATTCAAAAATTTAGTTCACTTCAATGCATCAGAAATAAACATTTTCAGTCGTTTTAAATGTAAAAAAAGATACATAAAACCGATTATTTTCACATTTTATAATCCTTCATACTTAATCGGAATGTATGGTAACAATGCATGGGTGTTTTGTATTACCGGTTGCAACAAGGTAACTCTATTGTGTATTTCTTCTCTTTCTTAAACAACATTCAAGTTGAAATGTTCGACTAAATTGAATTTCTAAGTTTGAATCAGGAACATTGCTTTACGCAATTTAACATGGTAACAACTGTTTTATAAACCATTTTTATCGTCTGGATGGGTAGAAAGTTATTTACGAGGCCGATTCGCATAGGCCTACTTTATTGGTCCTTATTATAGTACATAATAGTATATTTCTAATACAAAAGAGTATAGCGCTTATCAGTAAACAAACATGAAAAAAAAAAAAAACAATTCAAAAACAATAAAGCGTCAACAATCGAACAAGTGGTGTTAAAAATCAGAGAAAATTCCAAGTGTCAACTTTTAACTGTTTTCCCTCTTATGCAAATGAGGATAGTCCGCTTGGTGCAGCGTTTGTTGTATGAAGAGACGCTACTCAATTTACATGTGTTAACTCCCTTAGAATATTTGGTCACATTGCTGACACCGGTTACGTTTCGTTTCGCTTAAGTATCATCTGGTGGTGACCATAGTTAAGCTCATGCTTTTTTTTATACATTCATATCGGTGCTAATGTAAACCTATTTAATACGATTAAATTTAATGTAATAAAAAAAAATTACGTAAACATTCATCAGACGTTAAAGTTAGAATAAAACTACAATGGTGTTTTATTTGAAAAAAATATATATGTCCTATTCATATCTCGTTCGGCACGCCCACTGACGCTTTCCCCACTGTTGGAAGAGGTTAAGGTAAACTGAAAGGCACGTGACCTCTAAGCACTCAGATTGGTATTTGGTATAGATGGTTTCCATGTGATGTCATACGCACCGATAAGACAATTTAAGGCAGTCATCTTTATAGGCAAAAGCTAATACAGGTCGAAATCTGAAAATATGTGCTGTATTAAACTCACCACTGTGTTTTTATTTTTCAGCCTGTTTAACTGAATTTTGTATCAAATTTAACAGGTTTTATGAAGTATTTTGGCAGATATCTCTCAGCATGAAATTTCTGACCTCAACAAGGCCTTGAACCCACGTGGTGAGGGGCTGCAAAGTTACAAGTCAGCAACTTTTACCACTCAGTCAGGGATGCTACAAGATTAGTTATTGATTTTTCAACAAGATTTTTTGCTTGTTCAAGATTGTTAAAAATAATCTCATAAAAAATCTTACAGTTTTACTTGAGATGGTTATTTTTACATCAGGAAATAATATCTGCTATTTCTTTTTCTGCAAGTATTCTGACACTGTTTATCAGATAGATAGGCTGAAAAATATACCAGAAGGAGAGACAAGACTGCTATTTTACATGTATGTACAAGGTACTTTGACAATAAAACTAAATTTGACAAACATTTGTGACTAACACCAGATGAATAATTATTCCATGTAACATACATTAATGCATTTAAAATGTTTGACATACAAACCTGATTTATAATATTGACAATATTGGAATCATATGTATTTTACACATTTTTATTAAAGAGATGCACACTATTTCTTTACTTATTAAAAAGCATGACAATGAATGTAAATTACCTTTACAAGACAGTACAACTTCAAATATGAATAAATTACGAAGTTAACAATAATGAAGCCAAAAATTATTGTTAAAAATGCCACAATTTACAGCAATAAAAAATCAAGCTTTAACTCTTAATACGTGATCTTTTACTAAACAGTCAGGCCTCCCGCTGCCATGCGCCAAATGCGCCATAACAAAAAAGTGGCTCATTTTTTTCAAAATTGGCGCATCCTTATGGCGCACGATTTTTTCGGCATTATTTTTTGTGAGTCACTAAGTGGCCAAGACTGGAAACCATTTCTACGTGTACTGTGATTCGCTAGCAAGAAGAAGCTTGATAGCCAGTCAAGCTTGCGCGGCGGCCTTCACCTTGAGGGCATTGGTGTGTTGACATGCTGTGTACATAACTGCCAAATAAACATCACATCAGGGAAGGATAAGTGTAATTTGCGAGACCATAATAAAGCAGCCAGCCGAATGTTTGTTGCAATCATTAATTGGACAGTACCAGATATTCGATTTTTTCATTCTCAATTCAATAACACACAAAAAGTATATTAAAATAAAAAGAATTGCGTGTTAACAAACATACATATACATACTACAAAAATAACATTAACGCGTAAATTTGGCTCATAAAAATGGCTCATGAAATAAAAAAGTGGCTCATAATTTTTAAATTTGGCTCACTGGTTGGCTCGGACCAAAAAAAACCCAGGGGGAGCCCTGACAGTTAAAATGGTTACTTTTTTTTCTTTAATTTAAAACAAAACACTGTATTTAATACATATGTACAAGGATGGCACAAATCAAACAAAACTAAAAACCTACATCTATCTTTGGACACATAATAGCTAAATTATACAAATTTACAAATTTAAGTAACAAATTATGAACAGCTTTAATCTTCATCTAGTTCTGTAGTATCTGATCGATCATGAAGCAACACATATTCTCTAGAACTAAATCCAAATTTTAACACATCTTTTTCTCGGAGTTCCACATATCGCTGGGGTTCTATCTGTTTGTTGTTCACAAATGTTCCATTTGCAGAACCGAGATCAATTATGTACGGGGCTATTTTATGAGCCTTACGCCCGTCTTCCTTTTCAAAAGGGACCATTCTGTACTGGAACACAGCATGCTGTTTTGAGCACGATGGATGGTCAATTGGTATGTCAGCTATCAGTCTATCTCGACCAAAGAGGTATGCACTCTGTCGATGCATGTGAAATGGTTTTAGTGCTTCATCATTTTTAAAAGGATAAAGGCGCCATCGTTTTTTAGGCTTTCTTGCCTCTGGTGGCTCATTGTATTTAATCACTACTCCCTTGTAAGTGTTTGTATCTTCTGTTAATTTACCAGATAGTTCAAAGTTTGGAGCATCTTTTGGCTGAGGGGGTTCATCAGATCCATTAGCAGTGTCTTGTTGGCCATAGTTCTGGTTGTCTGGGAGTCTGTCTCGTCGATCTCGATCAACTCTCCGCGTCTCATCATGCCTTCTCCTATCTGCCTGCTGTCTTTGCCAATTGTCTTCATCTGTTGGTTCCTCTTTCACTCTGACAGGTCTGTGACTTTCAGCATGTCTGTCTCTCTGATGCCGACCCCCTCTCTGTTCCCTGTTCACCCTATGATGGTCTGTCTTTTCTGTTTTCACTCGGTGCCTTTGTCTGTCATCATCTGAATCATCTGATATGGGTTCTTGTTTGATATGTCTTTTGATATGTATTGGACTCTCTGAATGACGCCGACTTCTATGAGGTGCAGACTTGTAGCTCTCCTAGAGTAATAGAAAATGTATGTAATATGCATAATAAATGTATTCCATGGCAAAATATAAAATATTATTTTAATAATCATTTTTTTTTTTAAATTACATTTACTGTGAGTTAAATTTTATAATCATGTCAACCATTTATATTTCGGAACATTTTTTTACAGAATACCACTTATTTGTTTGGGAAGATGTTATATTCATATATTGATATATATTCATTAAAATGTAATTTGCTTGGAAAAAATACCTGATTAGTAAAGTATTTTTGTGTAAAGTTTTCTTAATAAAAGAGGAATGGTTTTTAAAATTGGGTACGACTTTAGATGGGACGAATCGTCTTCCTTACAATTATTTAAGCTCGGTTGTACTTTTCTTAACATGTATACACGCATTAAAAAATCTAAAATTAACCAACTGATGAATCGTTCCGATCACTAACTGTTAACAGTTTTTATCACCTGGAAAATTGAGAAAATCATAGCGTCAGGTTTTCACGCATTTGTCTTTTGTGCTTGTATATTTTTACCTTCGGACTATCTGAATGTTCTCTGCGGTGTTTTCTATGTTTCTTTCTGTGACGAGACCCATCACTATCTCCGCTTGAAGATCTATCCCTTCTTCTGTGCTCTTTAACCATCTTTTTACTTTGAATTCTTACTCACATCATTTTCCATACGATTTAACCGGAAGTAGAAATTTATGTAAGGGAGATAACCCAAACAAGATATAAAGGGGATGTAATTAGAAATTAGATATAGAAAAGATGAGCTCCGATAAAACGAAAGCTGTTGTTGAAGGCGAGGCCTCAGAATCGGAGGAGGAGATTGAGAATGAACAAAAGAAAACGGTGCCAATTCGTTATAAAAAAAAATATTAAAAAAAACGCACACAACTTTGCTATCTGTCTCGAGATAACCCTCATTGATCGTTTCGGACTGTGACAATTCGTTCTTCATGATTTTACATTTAAGTAAAGTGTTTACAAATTCAATTATTTAAATGTTTTACATCATTATTATTTCTGAAAATATATATTTATAATCAATAGTTTTGTTGACGTACATGTATTTATAAATTAATATAATCGTCCAATTGATTTATATATTATTTCTAAAAGTATATATAATCATAACTCATGTAGATGTATATTTATTTATAGGAAATCACGAATGAAGCAACCATGCAACAGACAAAGAGTGACACAGTGGTAGCAGGGGAAGCATCAGAGTCTGATGAAGAGGAGGTGAATCCTATTTCAGGTAAATGATGGGGCAAGATTAATTTTAATAGTACTGGAAATAAGTTGCATACAGCTCCACATTCTGATAAAGAACAATTCCTGCCACCATTAAAACGTCCTGAGAAGAATTTGGGAATCAGACAAATGATTCCAGGACAAAATCTGAGCTATGCAAATGAACTGGCCAAAGTATCAACAACAAAAAAACAGTCTTAGTTAGACAAAGTAATAAAGGGGGGGAAAGGAGTGATAGGAGAGATCTTTTTAACCCTGTACTTGATGGAAACACCTTTAGGGAGAGACTGGCTGCAATAGCTCATTTGGTAGAGCAGTCGGCTTGCAGATCGGGAGGTCGTGGGGATCAAACCCCAGCTAGGTCAAACCAAAGACTTTAAAGTTGGTTGTAATGGCTTCCCTCCTAACGCTCGGGGCTAAAGTGACAACATTACCCCTGACTCGTCGGTGTCAGTGTAATGGACCGGCCGGGTTCAGCCCCTGGGCACCTCATAAATGCCCCTGTGCTATAATGATAGAAATGTTGCTGCACAGTATCAGCAAAAATGACGGCAAATCCCATTCCATCCCTTTAGGGAGAGGTATGATTTTTTTTGCAAGTGAAGGGTTAAAATAATTTGAAATATATTGTAGGGACTGCATCAGGCACCAGAACTAATGACAGTGATGTAGTTGTGACAGGCGAGGCACCGGAATCCGAGGATGAGATGGACTCTGCACCAGTTCTGTCAAGTTTGAATGGTGAGTTTGTCTGTACAAGAGTGCAACCTAAAAAAGGACACCTCAAATGAAAATATTAACATTTGTTTATAACCCATAATAATTTAATTTTTTTCCTCCTACTACACAAAAGTGAGTCATCAGAGATATTGCTAGGGACTCAGTAGCAGAGCTATGGTAAATTCTGATCAGACAGCTCGCAGATGTTTTGCTGAAGCAGATCAGTACATATTTAACTGGATAAGTGTTAAAAGTTCAGGATTTGACTGTCGATCAGAAAACCGTTATTATTTTGGGTGATTAAGGAAACATTTCAGATCAATAGTATTTGTGTCTGTTTATTTTATTATTCTAATAATCTTTAACCATTTTTTCTTAACAGTCCAACATTCTGAGGCAGGAGATGAGTCTATGCTATCCACAGAACATCACATTCTAGTGTCTCCAGTTCAGGACCACAAACCAAAGTTTAACTCGTATGTGCTACTTTTATATATTTGTTTAATTTTACTATTAATCTGTATACTGCTACATTTTTAAACAACATGGCCTTGTTCTTAGTTATTTTCTGATAACTATAAGCAAAAGTCTGGATCTATACTAATTGTAGATACCTCCAGGAATAGCATAATCTGGAGCTATACTGTTTGTACATCCTCATTAGAGATCTCCCCGCAGGAGTTGGATAATCTGGAGCTATACTGTTTGTACATCCTCATTAGAGATCTCCCCGCAGGAGTTGGATAATCTGGAGCTATACTGTTTGTACATCCTCATTTAGAGATCTCCCCACAGGAGTTGGATAATCTGGAGCTATACTGTTTGTACATCCTCATTTAGAGATCTCCCCGCAGGAGTTGGATAATCTGGAGCTATACTGTTTGTACATCCTCATTAGAGATCTCCCCACAGGAGTTGGATAATCTGGAGCTATACTGTTTGTACATCCTCATTTAGAGATTTCCCCACAGGAGTTGGATAGTCTGGAACTATGCTGTTTGTACATCCTTATTAGAGATCCCCTCTGCAGGAGTTGGATAATCTGGAGCTATACTGTTTGTACATCCTCATTTTGAGATCTCCCCACAGGAGTTGGATAGTCTGGAACTATGCTGTTTGTACATCCTTATTAGGGATCCCCTCTGCAGGAGTTGGATAATCTGGAGCTATACTGTTTGTAAATCCTCATTAGAGATCTCCCCACAGGAGTTGGATAATCTGGAGCTATACTGTTTGTACATCCTTATTAGAGATTCCCCACAGGAGTTTGATAATCTGGAGCTATACAGTTTGCCTATTCCTGATCAAAATACCAGGTGGAATTAAACTGCTGCATTTGTAGATATCAATAATACTTGCTAAATCAATTCCATCTTTTTAATAAATAGGAAAATTGCTGAATTCCCTTTTTAATACATTTTATGGTGAAGTAATTTTTTGTATTACCATGTGTTTATTGATGGATACTAAATTAGACAAAAAAGAATAAAGTTTTATGCCACCAAAGGCCGGCATATAGCTGTTACATCTGGCCATCTGTCTGTCTCCTTTTCGCGAATCAACCATAATTTCTAAATTATTTAAAGTACTTCACTCAAACTTATCTATGTTACATATCCGTAAACATTTACCATTGCAACCAATGTCAAGGTAATATTTAAGGTCACACCTTATAAGTGGCTACTTATTCTATATGTTAATGTCTTGGTCATATTTTTCTTCATTTTCACCAATATTCATTTAAACTTCACCATCTTAACTGACATATTGTGAGGTTTTTTGTTGTTGCTTTTTTAATTTTAAGATACATCCTACTTTATTTTTCAGTTTACTCAATAGGAAACTAAGTAAGTATATGCTTATGCTTAAATGAGATAGTATGTATTAGTTACTTTGAGTAGCATGTGTATTTTTAAATTTGAGTCTTGTTAAGTTGTTCGTATTGTTTATTCTTTTTTTGGTCATCTTTAATTTATGACACCATCAAACACCTATTATTATCTGACCAATGTGTACACTAAACAATGCATTTTAAGTTCTTTGTTTTACTTGTTACTTGTTACGGTACTAAACATTTTTATTGACAAAATAATAATTTACTTGTTATTCAGAATGTTACATAGACCTTTCAAAAGATTTATAAAGCCTATTATTATTTACACTTTGAATAAACCAACAAACTTCCAGTACAATAAATGCCTTTGTTTGAATAAAAAAAACCCACATGTACATGTAATGGACATATAGTGAAGGGAGATAACTGGTACATTTCTATACATTGAATTGGTGGAAAATGGTATCTAAGTATAAATGTTTGTTGTTTAACTATTCCAGGAGAGAGGAATATTGCCCTGCGTAAACATATTGTCGACACAATCACACATTCATACAGCTCTGCTGCGAAGGAGTTACACAACATTGGGCTTCAGATTCAAAAGTCACAGATCATAGCTCAGGTATTTGATATATATGGTTGCAATGATATAATATTTGATCTCATAGCATATCAGAAAAATATTTTTCATAGGATTTCAGTTGAATATTTTCAGTATGGTATCTGCAGATATACAATGGTTTGAAATTAAGATATGAAGATACTGTAATCGCAAAGGCCATGGGTTGATACACAGATATAAAGCCAACAAAAAACAATATTCTTACCGAATTTTGAATTGTTCATTTTACAGTTAGATGAAGTTAACAAAACATTTATGTTGTTTTCATCACAGGTCATTGCTAAAAAATGTTGTTTTTTTATTTCTTTTTTTTACTATAAAAACATGTGGCTGCATTTTGTTTGAATGCTTAGATTATGTGGGGCATAAAACCTGACTCTCCCACATTTAAGATTTATATTATAGGGTTGGATATGTCTGTTAATCACATAGTATTAGTGAAAATAATATGTTTATACTGGTTAAATCATTGTCTAATATAAATGATATTGACAATTAAACAGTGAAATGTGTAAGATGACACTCAGAGTACAATTGTCTGAATGTGCCGATATGACCATTTTGACCATAATTGTGTCTGTGCAACATAACAAAAAACGAACAAAAAAAAGTAGTTCCCTTTTTTTTTTTGCAGGATGTGTCTCACAACATGAGGAACTCCACCAATGGGCTGCTGCGAATAGAGGACACCTTGGGCATCTTCAGCACGTGTGAAATTCTACCAGACATCACATTCCCAGAAACAGCTCAGGCTCAGTGAGATAGTAGCCAAACTTGGACAGCATCAAAGTGTGCAGATCTCTCCTACTTACTGAATAATGAATCTAAGCACAGACAATCAGGCTAGGGCAAAAAAAAGTAGTTCCTGATCAGGATGTATTTGCTGCTTAGACTCTGGACCCATGTCCAATCACCTTTACATGAATTTGTTAGACAATATGTAAGATTTTGTGTTGCTTATAAATAAATGTAGTATGACAAGGGATAACACTTGAAACAGTATGTCTGTATGATGAAATGACTTCAAGAAGGTTTCTTGTTAATGCTTTAATGTTTTCATTTCTCAATCTGAGAAAGAGGGGTGGGATGGGGAGCGGAGAGTTTCCCTTACTTGCGTTTATTTTTAAATTACTTTTTTCAGTAAATTGAACAAAGAATTGCAACTGTATTTGTTCCAACTTAAATTAGGACAATAGATAGTTCCCACATCAGTGACGATCTCTTATCTTGGCAGCCATCTTTGATTGCAACTTCAAGGGATTTTCAGATGAATTGTATAGAAGCGTAAAATTTATTTTCTTGAAATTTCTTTATTTGTGGTCCAAAAAATAAAAGCTATACACCATTGGAAAGCTCTTAAAATTCATATTTTTAGAATACAATATTTTTAAAATTGATCAGTACACAAAGAATTAATTCACAGAAATAAATAAAATTGTTGGCTCACCCAAACAAAATGAACAGTGTATCTTTTTGGTTTTATTTTTTTACCTTTTAAACTACTTGTATCAAAATATAGGTTTGATATTTAAAATACTTCATAAAAGCTGTTAAATTTGATAAAAAAGTGAAATAAATAAAATAAAAACTGGTGACTTTAATACAGCACATATTTCCCTATTTCGGCCTGCGTTAGCTTCTGCCTTCAAAGATGGCTACCTTAAACTGTCTTATCAGTGCCTATGACTGACATCACATGGAAAGTATCTGTACAGACAATCCTCACAGTTCATTATGCAGTGGCACATAGAACATTGGTGGAATGGTGATTGAATATTCATGTTTTATTTTTAATTTGTCATAGAAGGCAAAACAAATTATTTGTGTGAATTACTGATTTGTTTGGTAACCAAACTATATGAAATACTAATTGATTGCCTAAGTAAAATCAATAGAAAGACATGAAATGTGATGTTGGTATAGTTGGTATATAGGCAGTTTGTGATAATGTTTGTATCTACAAATAGAATTGATACAGAACCCATATCTAGGGCATAATGCATGTAAATCGTTCTCACTGTTTATCTGAGCTTATAATGTGTATAATTCAACCAATATTGTTAACTAAAATAGAATGTTCAATATTTCATATATTAATATAAATGGCTATTACATATTGTCTTATGCTTTCTTTAGTGTTATTTGTTAATTATGAAATGATTATGTTTCTGTTTTACATGCTATAAAGTGCAATATATATTTATAAACATATTTTGTCGCCTGTTCATTTTATTTTATATTTATTATTAACAAAAGCATTCTAGCAATTACTATAAGCAAACTACAAGCGCATTGCAATATGAATCGATTGCACTCAACGACCTTTACAGAAAACATCCTCCGGGATAATTTAAATCAATTGCTAAAAACTCCTCAACACTAGATATCACCCATCAACATTCATGGATTCATAGCTGTCAATACTTAAGTTATTATGGCCACGAAAGAGTATTGATAATAAATATTTATAGCTAGCAAAAACTCGTTTCGGCATTGACGATAATTCCAATTATCATGTGTGGCTGAGAAAACTCCTTCAGCATTTATGGCTCTGAACATGTGGCAAGAAAACTTTTAAGAATGTATTGCTATGAAAGATGTCTACGTGTATGGCAAGGAAAAACTCGCTCAACGGACATTAGCAGTTATAGCTGAGAACTAAGATCAACATTTCTGGCTAGCTTGGGAAAATTATATAGCAATAGGGCTCTTAACACGAGCATTGATGGCTGGCAAAACTCACCAACATGCGTGTCCTTGAAAACTCGTCGCCACATTTAAGGCTCATGAAAACTTTCAACAGGTAACCTGAGCAAATATATCTAGAGGCATTCATGGATAGAAAAAACTCGCATCGACATTTATGGTAAGCAAACTCATTTAAACATCTGGGCTGTGGAAAGCCGGTAAAAAATGTCTACAGAAATGCTTATTAAAACTCTTATCGGCAATTATTGCTTTGGAATAATAGAACAATGCGTCAATACAATGTGTACAAGGATGATAAAATGTATAATTGCCGTAACGTGTTAACAAATTTAAAATAAATAAATAAGAGGGGTCTTCGAAAAAACGTCAAGATCGACGCCATTACCAGTGGCGTAGCTTGGCAAGATACTATGTTTACGCTTTGTCCCGAGTACAGACTTTTATTATTTTTCTTCTATTAGCTAAGTTCTTGTTTGAAATATAAAAGTACAAGACTTTTCCCATACCAAACAAGCGCAGCTACAGAATAGCTACTTAATAGATTTTACATTGCATAAATAATGGTATTACCTCATTAAATATACACATCACCTCTACTATGATACATGTTATGGGCAGACTTAACCTTTTTGTGTTTTCATTGTTTGAGTACAATGTGTACGCAACTGCCTATTGTGCGTTCAGGCGTCTGATGACCTTAAAATTATAAAAATGGCGTGGAAGTTATCTCTTTCACATTCTAACTCTTCCGCATATTGCTTAAAAAGGGCAATTTGGTGATATAATAGTAATATTGTATTAATCGAAAGAACATCATGGATATGTAAGATGTTATTTTTGGCATAATTTGCAAGATAAATCGGGTGCAAAATTACACAGGTAGAAGATATAGATGAAGGCGTCCCGCTCTTAACTAGGGGGCCATATTTTAAACATATGCACGTAATGTTAATTCAATTCAAATAAAATCACCTTCTCCTCTGATCTCTAGCAATTATTAACTAACAATTATTTTATTTTATTTTATTGCGAAATGGAGGGGGTTAAATTATATATCTAATAATAAATTACTAAATGGTTTTGTTCGGAACTTCGGAGTTGAAATGTGAAAACGTGAGGTTGATTAAACACATTAAACATCACAATCGAATTTGTTTTTCTTTTGGAAAAAAATTTGGTGCAAAAAAAAAAATACATGTATTCAAGTGGAAACAGACCATTAATCCTTAAACACGCATATTAACCGATAAAGCAAAACAATATTACAAATTGAGCCTCGCAATACATACTCAGTTATGGCCATATGTTATTTGCCACGTTTTGCAAACTCACAGGCAATTGTCAATAAACGATCCAATGCTTAAACAAAAGAGAGATCATGTAGCTTTCCAAATCTCTGCGATCTCCCCATAAAGAATCTTTGTTTTTGTTTACCGTCTTTACGTTATGGCTATTCAGTCATCGAAACAAAGACAATAGCTTTCTCTCAGTGAATGTGGCGTGTTGTCTTTTCAAAGTTTCAGTATATTGTTTATGTATACCTATGTACCTACTGCAATTGTAGAATGTTCGTTTACTCAACAAGTGCATATGCCGACTTTAACAGAAATATTTTATTTTCTAACGATTTATCCAGTTTAATAATGGATGTTAAAGTGCGCCCGTATATTTCGCAGGTAAGTTTTCTATTTATTGTCAGGTTTACATAAGAAATATTGGCTAACCTTCTTGTCGTTTCCATTTTTTTACCCGTGGAATTAAGTGCATTCTTTGGATATTGTTGTCTTGTTTTGTAACATGCATGTGTTGTTTAAAAAATAACAGATAATTTCATAGTTGATTATCGTGACATTTATACTGTACAGCATGGTAAATAAGTGCAAATAAATAGTCGAAATACAAACAACACCCGTCCCATTTGGGCCTATAAGAAACCTTAGTCTTATCAAAAACGTTGTCATATAGACAAAATATATAACAAAACTAGTGTGTTTTTTTTTCTTTCTCGAGCTTGAGAAACAACTAGATCGTGTTATTTAAATGTAACTAATTGTATTGTCCAGTTGCCTCTCTGTGGTGATAAAAACACAAACTCCGCACAGGGTTTAGGACATCGCTACGCTGGCTTACTGAAAGGGGGAGATAACTGCGTTGGAGATTGATAAAAACCGTCAACACTTTCAGAAGGCAGTAGTTTAATTTCGCTGTTAATTGGTCTTAATTACGAGATAATTACAATCGTGTTGTTTTATTATCAACATTAATATGCTTTTTAGGTTCTTTCCTTACGGGAGTCAGCTCTTCGTTATGTGCATGTCATCTGGACAGAAGTGCGAAAAATATCGAGCACCGTTAAAGTTTTTTGGCGTCAACTTCGAAAAAAAGGAAACCCAAACACGTTTTGGAATTTAAGCTATAATTTTAAATTACATAGAGAGAAGATTATATTCTTAAATGCACCTTATATAAATATATCTATTCAAGTAGAGTATTGGGATATTTAGTAATGTATATTGCTACATTTTCTGTTTTCCACTTTCATCTTCCCAGCCACTGATTGGCCTGAAAGCTATGACCTAGTTTAAGCATTATTTTGTTTTGAATAAAATGTACTTCAGTAAATGAAGCTGCGTAATGATTGTGATACAAGTCTCTGGTCTATATATCCTACAAGAATACTTAATTATACATAATCATATATGATTAAATGTGTTCCTGTTTGATTCTTTGCAGAATATTAAGTCAGCTGAATGTAGGCAGTAGTAGTAAAATACCACCATATAAAGATAGTCTACTTACAATTGCCACCAGCATGTTTAAGTGACACTTAGAGCAGTTACTTAGAATAGGGTTGCAATCTATGACCTGTTACAGAGTAAGGTGCTATTCTATCTGAACTCCCAAAGGGCAGCTTTTGGGGAACCTATTCACTACACTCCTCCTCACTTAAACTATTTAGAGCCAGGAATCAACTGGACAAAAACACCATCCTCTAAGCATCTTCTCTCCTCAGGGTATCTGTAAGGTCACCTAAATGACCTGAGCATGAAAAAAATCACTTTTCATGTACAGAGATCATGCCCAAACTCTTGTTATGGAAACAGCTGTTCTACAAACTGACCTCCTGGCCAGACAAATTAGTGAGAGGATATTCACTTTATTTTTGCCTGAGCTATTCACAATTTGGTTAGATCCCTGTTCAATATTTGGAGACAGAAGAATCTTGGTTTTTCATTTTAGGTCAACCAGCACAAGATGGGAATAAATGTGACAGGGTTGATATTTTTCTGCACCTTTGTTGTCACAGCCACTGCACTCTTTGATCCCAATTGTAAGTGTGTGCTGTTGTTGTTTATATTTGTAAATATATCAACTTATAGTAAGTAAAACTTCAAGTTTGTGAAATGTTTATACAGTGTTTATACAATTCAGTATTTTACATGCATGTATTTGAAAGTGATGTTTTACAGCTTATGCCTCAACAAAATGTGATATATTGTCTATTTGAATCAGATATTCAATTTCTACGTTGAAATAACTAAGCTAATTCTAACTTAATAGAACAAAACACTTTCTCAAACCAGTGTCAACTTCATTTCATTTACATTTTTGCTAGTAATATTATAAATTATAAAACTTTGTTTAAAATTAAGTAAATACATGTAGACCATGTATTACCATGAGGATACCTCAGTTCTATTGTTTATCTTATTATGTTGATAATGCTATGGTAAATTAATATATTTGTACATACAATGTATGGTGATACCAGGGTCATGTTTTCAGTCTAGCTTATCTATTATTTTTGTTTTCAGTGACTTTAGATGACTGTTCTGAGGGTAAGATAGTGTTGACGTTGACTAATGCTGAACCAAATGGGATCATGTTTGTGCAAGGACGAGGTGAAGCCTGTATTCAGAACATCACCACCAGGGATAACACTTACGAGTTTCGCTTTGACGTTTGTGGTATTAACTGGGTAGGATCATATGTTGTAAACTTTTAAACCAGGGGCTGATCTAGTATTAAACGAGTTGGGTGAGATGTAAAAAAAAAAAATGTTAGGTATTCTGATGAAGCATGTTTTAAGAACCTTACTATATAATAAGTACATATTCCACCTGTACATGGCATTTAATATACATAAAAGACATGGAATTATCCCTTAAAAACCGTACATGACTGATTCAATTGCTGACTTTAGCCACATTTGCTACTAGGGGTTTCTGGAGCATGCTCCCTCATGAAAATGTTGATTTCTAAAATGCAGGAGTATATAGAGTATCTAGATAAAAAAAATACCATTTTTTAAAATTTAATTTATATAGTATTTGACTAATGGTATGTTCCAGGAATTTTAGGATGTGGCACGCCGGTTGACCCCTTTTCCAAATCTAATCATATGAAACCTGCTATGTTTTTAAATCATCTATACTTAGTTGTTTGCTATAAACTTCATCCCAAGGTACCCATGTTAATTGAAATATATTACTGGAGGCTAGGCAGCAAAGAATGTAGATCCTATTCAGATAAAGGGAGCTGACTGACCAGGATCTAAATACTAATAAGTATGACACAGATATAAGACTTTTGATTTAAGGATAAAATAAGGATAAAATGTTGAATAAAATAAAGTAAAATATGATATAATTGTACATGTGTAATTATGGATAGTTTTGCCAACACTTGTTAGTCCTGGCTTGGTCAAAACTTAACATTACTGATATAGCCTCAGCCTTCAGTTATATATTGTATATGTAAGTGTAGCTGTTTCACTGGATATTTGCTCACAGTACCTCTGTAGCTTGGTTGCTAGAGCAAACCTCTAGTATTGGGGAGGTTTGTGTTCCGAATCTTAGTGAAGGATCAGTTATTCTGCTCCTGTAATATTTGGTACAATGGCATACTGCAGTAGAAAGGTTGAGTTCTGATATGTAAAGCTCTATAGCTCAGCTGGTAGCGTGACTCACTAGTGTTGCAGAGGTCTGTGGTACTAACGCCCTTGGAGGCTCAGTCCTGTTACAGATTAATCTTAAGTGGAAAAAACTTTTTACCTCAATTGACTAACAATACTTAAATATACACAGATATATAAAACGAAATTGATTTGAGTTATATTTTTTATAATTATATGATTTTTTATCTTATTATTTGAAAATACACAATTTCTTTAAAGGTTTAATTAACAAATTTTCTATGCCTAGGACGAGACTTTTAGCCTGGTAGTTCAGAAAAAGTCAGCATACCTGACCCGTGAAGACAAGCGTTTTCCCTTGACATGTTCTGTGAATCTGGGAGAACAAACAATTGTCAAGAATGTCAGGCTGCAGTAAGTTGGTTTATGTATCAAATATAAAATTTCTATCACAATATAATATGTAACATAATAAAAAAATATGCTTTTACAGCAGCCTGGTCAAAATTAAGCATTTATGCCTTGAAACAAACTATTTGGGCTTCATATTTATATGATTGCTTCACTTTAGAGCAAATCAGTGTGTTGATATTGAGTGACATAAACAAGTTAAAACCTGTTTCTAGGTTGGTAAGCTTCAGATGGCTAAAAAATAGAAATAACTAGATTGAAAGAACAGGGATTTGAAGTGTTCAAGCAGCCATGTATGAGCGTTGGCTTGCAGATCGGGAGGTCGTGGGTTCAAACCCTGGCCGAGTCAAACCAAAGACTTTAAAGTTGGTAGTAGTGGCTTCCCTCCTAACGCTCTGGGCTAAGGGGATAGCATTACACCTGACTCGTTGGTGTCAGTATAATGGACCGGCCGGGTTCAGTCCCTGGGCACCTCATAAATGCCCCTGTGCTATAATGATAGAAATGTCGCTCCACAGTATCGGCAAAAATGCCGGCTAATCCCATCCCAGCCATGTATTCATACAAGTCAACTTATTCTGCGGCCAAAGTGGGAGATTTTCACTTGCAATGTGGGAGATTTGTTATGTTCATATAAACAAAGAAGAAATGTTCTGTTTCCAAGTAGAAAGATTTCTGGAAAATATGTAAAACACCCCTCATTTTGAAATAATTTTGAATCTTAAAAGTGGGAGTCTTCCTCCAATTGTCTGAGAGTTCCCAGGTTTGTATATTCCCTATTTAGGATCTACCCGTAGATGGCTGGTTCAACACTTGAAACCCCTGTGAATGAAATCAGTTGCGATGCTTTTGAATTTTCCAAGCTAAAGACAAAATAATCTTTTGAAGGATGGCAAGTACATTAGATCAAGAAACCAGAGATACAACTTGAATATTTCAGAAAAACAAAACAAAAACAAATTAAAAAGATGAAAAGCTGTGATAAAGTTGCTTTTAGAGACCCATTTTTATTTTATTTAATTGAGATACTTCTATTTTGAGGAGAAATAACAAATTCCATGATAAAGTTTGAATTAAAATCAATTTTTATTTTCAAAATTATTCTAAAAGTGATCATATTTTCAAATTTTATTGATTTATCACAATAATCGCAACGATGTGTTCGTATAGTAATACCAGTACATTGTTCTGTCAGTTAGTATAAGTATGGCAACTATTCAATAATGTACACATTCACTGTAATTTATTTCTACTAGAAGCTGTGATTTAAGTAATTTTTTATAAAAAGTTATTGATCAGACAGCTCCCGATGATGTGATTATACTACAAATTTCTATATAAGTATGTTTTGTTGGTCAATATGGCTTATCTGTATTATTTTTTGTACAAAAAACAGTATAAATGTACTTGCAAATTAATAACCCTTACCTTGATTATATATTTTGTCAATAACCAATACAAAATTCATACTAACATTGTATTTGCTAAAAATAAAACTATGCATATGCCAAAAAGATGTACTGGTATATAGTTAGTCAAGTAATTAGCAGCAAATAGTGTAGATCCTGATCTGACATAGCTGGCTATTCTGGAACTATACTTGTTGTGTAATCCTTCCCAAATCGTGCTGAGAAAAGAAAAGGCTTAGAAAAATACTTGTGTCTACAAAGACTCAATGTGAGCCGGCGGATCTAGGTCTATACCATTTACCTAAAGCAGATATATATTGTATTTCCTTATCATGTTTAGAGTTGAAACATTGATTTTCCTTGTGTCTTTCTGACAGGGATCTGGAACAGTCTCGAGCCCAGACCAAGTCTGTGCGACCTCAGGCTGCTATGAGGCTATTGAAGGGTACACAGGACATCAGCGGTCAGACAGTGACCCTCTCTGACACTCTGACCATGGAACTAGGTCTCAGTGGCCAGTACTCAGGTAAACCTAGGACAGTATAGTTATATAATATGCAGATTTTGTTTAATATAATTGATATAAATAGTCCTTCTGGTGTATATTTTTAAATTAAACTAGAGTATATATTCAGATGTCTTAAAGGTGTCTTTTTAAATTTTTAATGGTAAATAAGAAAAGGTCCTATCAAAATTACCACAGATATTTAAATCTAAACTACCTCTAGACAAAGGCAAACAGGGTAAATGCAAATGTGACAAAAAACAAAGAAGTAAAACATAACACACTATAAGAAAAACCAGCATTTACTGCTTTGGACAAGTCAGTTGGCAAAAGGACTGACTGGGATGCTTAAACCTGATTTGTGGAGCGCTCCATCCTCGCACTTCCTGAAGGTTTTTCTATCAAACAAACAGTGTAAATAAAAAAATATCCCATCAAAGTGAGACAACTATCAGTAAACGCGGTCATTTGGAGTTAAAACAGATAAAATGAACTAATATATAAACAAAATAGCTAGTACTAAAATAAACTATCAACATATGTACGATAGATAAAAGCCTTGGCAACCTAAAAGTTCCAAATGAGAGAGTAGTTTGAAGTAAAACTGCCCAACTTTAACTTTATCTTATATGGCTCATTTATATCACATTTACTTATACATAATAAACATTTTGTGTAAAATAACTGTAAACCTTAAATGTTTTACTTAATATTACCCAGGCAATAATGACCAAAAGTGCTAAAACAAGGCTAAATGTGCTTTGCACATGTTGGTCATGAATACAAACCAGCTAAAACAAATTTTGAGACACAAAGTTGTTCAGGTGAGATCTGCTTGCTGCCTACAAAAGCCTATTGAAGGCATATACTATATCTAATATTGTTTTTACCTGTACCTGCAAAACACTAGGTGCTTTTGAATGTTGGGGTTACCCCTTAAGAAAAAGTCCATACATCATATATATCGGTAGTTGCTAAACAAAAATACTGTTTTGTGAACAAAGATCAGCTTACATGTGAACTCTCCAACTTTTGGAGGGAGATTCCCACTTTTAAGGTAGAAAATTATTTGAAAATAAGGGTGTTTTACACATTTTTTTAAGAAATCTCCCTAATTGGAAACAGATATTCTTTATTCTTTGTTTATATGAAAATAAAATATCTCCCACTTGACATGTGAATATCTCCCACTTTGGCCTCTGAAAAAGTTCACATGTATGAATCAGACCATATTAAAATGCAATCATGCAAATACCATAGCTGTTTATTACAATTATTTAAAAAAAAACAAAACAAACATTTTTGCCATTATCATTGCTAAGCTTAGATCAAGTTGACCCACAATTATAAAAATCAAATACATTTTTGGACCATACAAAGAATCATTATCATATTTAGAATACATGGTGATTTTTCTTTTTCAGCATTCACATTTGCCCCTTTCCAAGGTAGACAAGTGTTCAGAGATTCTTTCTAAAGTAAAGCTAACCTAGATCCACTTTTGTTTAACTTAAAAAATTAAGGTAAATATATTAGGCAATTGTCTCATAGAAACTCTACTATAGCCAGACCATTTTGGAATGAATGATGTACTTTTTTTCCTATTGTTGCTCTGAAGAGTTTCATACACCATATTTAAAAAAATGATTCTGATTTTTTGGCATGATTAACCAGGACTTTTGTTGTAAATTAAACTCAGATGTTTATGTTGCACCATTTCAGCTGGATTTGATATCAAGGCTTTGACTTGCCATGCATCTACCCTCCAGACCATAAATAATGGGTAATTATATATGGAATACTATGTCAGCGTGCGATCCACTGAGCCGGATTGTTTGAGTTGGCTGTGTAATACCCAAATTGCGCATGAGGCGTAGCCTCGAGCACAATCCGGGTATTGCACAGCCACCGAGAACAATCCGGCTCGGCGGATCGCACGCTGACGTAGTATTCCTTTTATTATACACCTTTAATAAACACTGAACCCTTTTTTTCTCGACCATAAATACATTTTGGAACTATTTTTATCGCGGATTACCTTACCGAGGTAATCCATTACACATCTCGCAGAAATCTGGCATATATTGCGGTAAATCTATTTACACACTTTGTTTCGTAAGTTTGAAGAATAATACCACCAACAAACAATTATTGGTCATATTTAAAGGTAACAACAAGTGTTTAACAGGAAAACAACTGGAAATAACTGGAAATTACTGATCTGTTCTATTTGTAGAAAAAGTAGTCCGTCATATTTTGCACTTTCAGTTTACACAAGCAACAAGTAAAATACAAGGGGTTTTATCAAATACGAAGAGTGGAATACAAATGTATTTATTCAACAAAAAAATACAAACCACTGGTAATTTTAAAGATAAACATTCATAGGTATATAATAAAATATAAGAATAACTGTCATTTTTTACAGATATAAACTCAAAGAACATGAAATACTGTTCAGATACAGGCTACATATCAACTGTTATTTAAAACAAGTATAACTCTGGCAGGCACATTTTTTTACCTTATGCATACAGTTTTAAATGGGATATTGTTAAAAAAAAATACTAAAAACAAATAAGTTGATACTGATAATATTTGGTAACTGCTTATTTGGAAAAGAAAGAAACAGACAAAAAATGTAAGAACAGCCTCCAAATGCTTGGTTTAGGTAAGATTCTAACATGAAACCTCATGTAAGGCAGTCCAGTGCTCTGCAGTGACCATGTTACAGATTCTTTCTACATGTTTGTTTATTGTAGTTTTGTTGTACACTGTGACTGGCATAATCAATACATTTAAATGTCAACATAACCTTTGATTTAGACAGTTTTCAACTAGTGCTTATCAGTTCATTCAGATTTAAGTTGGAAAAATGACATTGTCTTTCCCAGAGATAAAAATGGCTTTTAAGTCTTTGTTTGTTTATTTAATCTTTAATTCCTACAAAGCACTGATTATATTGAAACTCCATTGAACATTCATACTGAATAATCTATGAGAAATTTAACTCCAACTTCTAAACCACTGCCCAATTCATCAATATAGTGTTTTATAATATATATGTGCACATGTTAGTGAATACATGTATGTTGAAATTCGTGTTAATTTGAGAATTTTATTGAAACTTTTACATGTCATAAATAACCTTGAAAGTCAGACCCTTAAAAGTGAGGTGAATGGTCAGCATCATCTACTTTTTGATTCCTGAAAATATCTTTGTTTATTTGTTATTTTGCAGTTTAGTTATGAGACTTTGACAAAATTTACTCTTTCTTTGTTTGCACAATACTCAACATGTCAAATTTCATTATCTCCTTTATTGGTAGGTGTTGTATTTATACATGTACCTCCTATATTTATACATGTACATGTATAATGGAACAATACAATTGTTATCTATTAAAAAGATTATAATGCAGTTTTTATTTTGTCAAATAAATATATGATAACTTTATAACAATGCATAATTATATGATGAAATAAAGTTACAATAAAATGTATTAATATCTGTTACATAAAGTATATTAAAATATGTACTGATGACAATTTAGAAAGGTAAAAAACAACTTTCTCTCAAAACCATAAAAAAGGAATTGGATTTTCATATTCTACCATGCAGATGTTCGATGGACCTTGACCTGTTTCCCCACATGACACGTGTGAAGCAAGGACAGCTAACAGCCCAGTTTCCAGCCTTCCGTCCTACGGATCTGACTGGCGGTCTTGTTCAGATGCCTTTCAGATGCCTTATTGAGGTCTGTCTCGGCTCATGTCAGGCGGTAAGTATCATTGAACAGAACAAAACATCTTTTATTTCAGATTTATACAGAGTACTTGAGATGAAAGGTGGTTATCAAACCAGTTTGGACCAGATATTTTCCTCAAACTGCCTTAAAAATTATTGTTACCTGACAATATCCCACAAAATGCTGTATGTGAAAAGTGAAGCATAACACCAGAATCGTCATTAAAAACATGTATTGCCTATGTGAGCCATGCTGCACAATTAGCTATTTTTAAACTAAGAAAAGCGTGTGACCGTTTGAGATCATGTTATATCATTATCCAGGTAATCCGCTCTGATGTTGATATCTATTTGTAGCTGAAATACCCATCATGCTAATAATAGATTAGAAAGAATGAACATAATTAGAGTGATTTTTTCATGATTATTACTTGTCTAACAATTTAGATACAGTTTAGATAGAGTTCAAAATTGTCTTCATTTAGACTAAAACATGAAGAAATAATACCCATATACCCCAAAACTGGTGTAAGGATGGGCTAATTGTTTTGATAAAAGAAAACTGTTGGATACCACCTTTAACATTAAAAGATTTTTTAGAACATTAAATAAACATCACGTGAGATTATATTATAATAAATGTTATTGTCGATATATCACCTCTGTATAAACTTTGATAAAAACAGACATATCAATTTTCAGACATCGCTAAAATGTACACAGTTGTATCATTTATAATATCAATAAGAATACATATTATCAGATCAACAGAAAAGGTTTGTATTAATAAAAATCAAGTCTTTTTAAACCATTGAGAATTGATTGGAAAAATAAGCAAATAAAGCTGCTATCAAAGAAATCTTAAAATAAGGCATTATTCATCATTTAGTTGTTTGCCGATGATAAGCTTGTAAGCAGATCTATATGACTGTGTGTAGATTCTTTTATTTAAATGTCATCAGTGTCTTGGAAATAAAGCATTTAAGAATGGTTGCCTGTGACTAAGCAGTAAGAGTCACTGACTTGTTATTCCTCAGCCCCTCAGCATGTGGGTTCGAGTCCTGGTTGGGGCAAGCATTTTTATGTGGGGAGGTCTTCTAGCTGACCTGGGCTGCACCAGTGGTCCTATGTTGACATATGTCAGTGTCTTTCTATATGTATAATAAGCTGGACTATAAGCGTGATAATAAAGCATCCTGGACAGACAAGTCATTACACAGCTCGTAGATGATCTCTGCTACATTTTAATTTTTGTTGAATAGTAGCTGCAGACTTTGTCATTTCTGAATAATTCTTATACATAATTTTTTTCTCTCCTTAGAGTGTGTGTAGAGGTGGCGCGAGAAGCTTTGGGAGACGTTCCACTGCTATCAATCACCCCTTGATGACTGAGGACCGTCTGAAACTAGATGTAGAGGAAAACTTCAATGTCTCTGTTGGCTCATCAATAATCATTTCTGATCCTCCAGATACATATTCTGGTAAGTTATTAATTAGTTTGACATAAAATTAATTCAAAGGTGGTAACCTACAGTCTGCCTTCATTGCTCTTAGTGTTAATTCTATTCAAATCTTTAAATTAGCACGATATGGGGATTTCTGCTAAAAACAGACATCAACATCAGAGCAGATTACTCAGATAATGATGTAATGTGATACCAAAAGTAAGTTGTAATTTGGTTTTCTTAGTTCAAAAATAACTAACTGTGCAGAGTGGCTCAGATAGTAAATACATATGCTTGTCATGAATAGGGTGTTATACTCTCATTTTCATATAGGTGTAGGACATTTTGCAGGATCTTCTTCAGGTAAAAATAATTGATATGGTTGTTTTAGACCTTACAAAAACTGGTCAGACACCACCTTTAAATAATTTTCTGGAATATTAAGTACAATTTGAATTTGTTGCATTATGGTTAGTGTTTAGCCAGTAATATAGAATTTAAATCTACCACTCAATTACATTTGCAGTTTGTCAGATTGTAGTGATTTATTCTGGTTGGCTTAATAAAAAAACCCACTTAAATGAATATTACATTAATAGTTTTTTTATCTCCATGTCTAAAGAGTAAAAATGGATTTATTTGTTAAGTTTGCTGTTATATGAATTGTTAATTTGAAATATAAGCATTTTTATTGGTATACAATAGCAGGAATATTTAATTGTATGTGAAAAAAATCTATCAAGATTTTTCAAATTAAAAAAGCAACAACAACAACCATAAAATGTTATCTTTGTTTACATTTTTTTATATTCTGGAACCTTTAATTATTTTGACTAGTTTCTTCCTTAATTATTTTGACTAGTTTCTTCCATTGCTAGTAATGCCATTGCCACCTTTACTAATTAATATGTTTCAGCACAGCAATATGAGAACAAAGTGTGCATGGAAAAGCATTCAATGGGTCTCCTGCTCAGCTTCCTACTGCTGGGACTGCTAAGTGCTGCCATCTGTTGTGTGTTCCTCTTTCGAAGCCTGCGTCACAAGTCCCTCCTGCTTAAACGTTTTCACTCCGATTACCTCTGTGTTCCATCATTGTAGTATTTTACCATGTAGATATAAATTTATCAGAAGCTGTAATCCAGAAAAAAAAAGTTGCAAGGTTTATGTGGGAAAATAAAATAAATTAGATAAAAGCTGTCAACAAAAACCCTATTTAAATCATGCATATATATATTAGAGAGATTTAGTCCAGTGTTCGATCATTGCAACCATAAAGATGAAGTCTTTTTGGGTGAAAAAGAAAAATGAGTTATATGCTGGAAAATACGGTATATCAGATAAAAGATGTAATACAATTAATTAATTATTTGTAGAGCAATAGCATTTAGGTAAGCCATGTGTTTCATCATTTTAATCCTTTTCATAAATCCTTACAGACATCCTCATCATCAACCCATCATCATACAAAGATAAAAAGCAGGGCCCTGTGTTCTATAATTTTATCACATGATTCCCCTTTTCCCAGTCAACCCAGTCATCCGATATTTTGTTATATAACACTAGTGTAATACAGCTTTTTGATTGATGATGTCATCATAATGCAGATCATCTCACACCACTTTTTCACCACGTTTTGTTGTTAAAATCTTGTAAAATCATATTGGAGATTAAAATCATGATAAAAAGAACATTTAATACAAACATTTATAAAACTCGTCCAGGAAGTAAGCTCACCATCGGCCCCCTTACTATCACTTTTCCTGAACTCATTGAACAAATGTTTATATAAAATGATGACTTAAGATCTGCTGTGTAGCTCTTTATCACCTTTAGACATATCCTTAATCATTTAGAGATCAATAGCAGCTCATTATCTCAAAAGATATATCATGAAACATGTTTGTATCTGTATGAAGTGGATTGATAACTAACAGTTTGATAAGCCCACATATTTATTGTTAAATGCTTTCTTTCATCCAAATTGGCCAATGCTAATTAACGTAAGATTCCATGGATTTTTTGGTCATTTTTTTGTTGCTAAATGATCTTATTCAAACTAGAGAAAAAGTATATTATTCCTGATTTATACAGAAGTGCTTACACTTTGGACATAATAACATTTTAGGGTCCTGATCTTCATTAAAAAAAATAATTATTCTTGTCAAAGAGTACCCCCTTCAAAGACAAAGTATGCATTTTCACTTGCTTTCATTTTGATCATGGTTAAATCCATATATTTTTATGTAATCAAGTAATTGTAATGAAAAACATGCCATAATATGCTTAATTTTTACTGACATTTGTTGTCTATAAAAATTTAAACCAAACAAAACCCCAAAAATGTAGAATACCCTGAAATGTAATAATATGAATATAATATTATAAAGTGATAATAACTGGCCTGCATTATTTGTGTCAGTATACCACCTTTAAAAGAACATGCTGAACTACATGTAGTTTTAAATCTGTTCCACATGTTTTTGCATTATTGTGACATCACCATTTTCAGTGGTTAAAGTGTGTTTATTTTTGAATAATTAATGTGAAACTAAATGAAAACACTAAGTAAATTGAGAAAAGTATGTGTTGATGTTTGTTTTTAAGTTTTAACCCGGGTTTACCTCTTATTTTTTTAATTTTAAATAATCACAAAGCCCCTTCAGCAAAGTCGTCCCATGATTTTCTTAGTTTATTTAGTTTAAAAATAGCTATAAGTGCAGCATGAAATACATTTTTGAAACAACTAGTGGGGTGTAATGCTTTATTTTCCCTATGAATGTAAGGTACCAATATCATGTAACTGTAATTCATTTGGTTGCACTAGAGAAATTCAAATGAGAAAACAAGGTCCAAACTTTTGGATACCATCTTTAAACTGAAAATGTCCAAAAAATTTAAAGAGTAATATATGTTATTCCTTAGATTAAATAGTTTTATGAATAAAGGTTCAAGATAATCTCATGTATACCGGCCACAATAGCTCAGGTGGTAGAGCGGCGGCTCGCAGATTGGGAGGTCGTGGGTTCAAACCCTGGCCAAGTCAAACCAAAGACTTTAAAGTTGGTTGTAGTGGCTTCCCTCCTAACACTCAGCTAAGGGGACGGAATTACACCTGACTCGTCAGTGTCCGTATAATGGACCGGCTGGGTTCAGTCCCTGGGCACCTCATAAGTGCCCCTGTGCTATAATGACAGAAATGTTGCTGCACAGTATTGGCAAAAATGCCAGCTAATCCCATCCCATCCCAATCTCACTTACCTAAGAAAATGTTTTTAGATTTAAGGATTTTTTCAGTTAAAGGTGGTATTCAAATATTTCTCAATCAAATTAACCGTTGTTACCTGTAAAGGTCATTGCAAATTGCTGTTCATTGATGCCCTAAATCTGTGTAAAGCATAAATCCCAACTCGTCATTGCAAACAGGTGCTTGCTATCTGAGCCACCCAGCAGAGATACTGGTAGCTATTTTTAAGCTAAAAAAACACAAAATGTGACCACTTATTGAGATCATGTCATCTGACATGTCTGTATTACGTAGAGATCACTATAGTGCTTTTTCATAGATTTAAAATGATATATTTTATCATTTGTAGTATAACAATTGAGGTAATGTTACAAATATCATTTACTTTAATTAATATTTAAGTTAATGCACTGATCCTGCTTAAATTCTCAAGAACTAGAGTATGGAATTGTTATAAGTAACAGTATTAATAGAAAGCAATTTGTGCAATACTACAATCTGTGTAATGACTTTATACCTGAACAAGAAAAAAAAAAAGTTTGACCCTGACGTGATTCGAACACGCAACCTTCTGATCTGGAGTCAGACGCGCTACCGTTGCGCCACAGAGTCCTCTGACATTTACACATCATTTTTTATTATATGAAACTAATTTAGTTTGGACACACCGTAAAAGCATCAATACATCAATGTTTCAAATAAAGTCTTCTATCAATACCGTAAACTAGAAAAGTTTGGGATATACGGCCAACTTAAAAAAGATATGCAGACATATTTGCATCTTCTATGTTTCCAATTGAGACTGTCAAAGACCGTACTTTCCCGTAACATTTCGGCTTATTCCGGTAAAGTTCGGACATGAACCGGAAAAACTTCGGCGTTGAAAACACATGTTTCTGTTTACAATTTACAATTTTGTTGTCTTTAGAAGTTATGCCGACCTGACAGTCGAATTATAAAGACGGTTTGCACACATACTTATATAAGTCTTAATTTTCAACAGTATGTCGTTCAAAACTCTGTTAATACGTCTATACTTATCGTAGTAATTTGTTTTCGCGACTTGGGCCGTCAGGAATCACTCGTAACTTTCGAAGTTTCCATGTGCTGACTTCAGTGGCATTTTGAAAGGACACATCAAGTTCTTTACATATGTTCCAATCTATTACACCATGCATCGGTTTCATTCAACTAGAGATAGATTTTGTCATAAAAAATCTATAAATTTTGTACATAAACAATTTCCAGCTATGTTACAATTTAAACATTCACTCTTCGTGAAAACACTAGTGGATTGGAAACCATTTGGAAGATGGAATTGTACATGCAAAGACTGTAGAAGGCTTCAAATCAGCCCTTCAATGGGAGTAACACAACCCTTCACTTCCTGTAGAACATATGCCAGCAATGGCCCTTCTACATAACACAACAGATACATAGTTTTGATGACCTCAAGCCATTAATATATTGCCTTGCAAAGAGAACAATAATTCAATTTGCAGCTAAATGTCAAAATCATCTCAATTAATATGATATTTATCAAATAGTTTCAATTTTTAACAATTGTAGTTAATGTTTTCATTCCTGATGCAAATACACAGATTTATATGAATAAACGCAAGTTTTTTTGACCCTGAAATTATAAGTAATACTGCAATGTGCCATATACTTGAATAGCATTATAACGTAGAATAGAGTTACTATATATATATATATATGTACGAAAAACTGATTTTTTCGGCAGAGACAAAGAACACTGACAGCACTCACTAATACATATACCAAATAATCAAGCAACCCCCTTTCATGAGTTGCATACTGATTGAAATGCAATGAAGCCTCCCACACCTAAATTTACATAATGAATGCATGGTCACCATGTAATTTTATGTTGTTAAACCTATACGCCAATTCTCGTGTGTATACTTCTGTGTTTAAATTAAAATCCTGTTGATACTTTACATTTTTTCAGCAAGATGGATGTTGAATTGTGGCCTGACAGTAACTTCCAGTATGGAATAGAAGGTGTGACATTTCGTTTCTATGCTGCTGAGGAGGTTCGAGCCCTCAGTGTGAAGGAGATAACAAACCCTGAGACCTTTGATACACTGTCTCAACCAACCATTGGAGGTCTATATGACCCAGCATTAGGTGAGAAAACCTGCATGTGTAAACAGGGCCCTGACTTGCAACTCCACAGACTGCTTACCCTCCCACCACTTTATTTCAGCTCCATTCAGGGTTAGGGACTTCATGTGTGAGGGTGTTCCAGCTGACTGGCATTATGCCAGTGGTTCTACCCTGGCATTTGTCTGATTTTCCTTGACCAAAATAACTGGACATCGCTATAATGATCAAGATTGTTTGTTACAATGTATTTGGAAAACAAAACAGAATGTGTAAACCAGATTTGACGGTTGTTGAACAGTTGATCTACTTAACACTAAAGAACATGTGTTGCTTTTTATGTAGTATTTGAGCACTCAGTTGACTGACTGTAAGCACTTGACCTAGGTATGTCAATGTGGAAGGAGCATACGAAGCGTGGAACTGTCCATTTATATTTTGAATGTCCCAAGTCATGGTCCATGTCCTTAGACCTACAATTTTGCTGTCTCTTTTTTCAAGGATTGGAATTTTTCATATTTTTTATTCAGGCTTACAGTATTTGTCCTGCCTAAATTCTGCTTACCCTTTTCATACCATCTTTTAATTTATGACAATGTAAATAATGTTACATATTGGCCATTTTGTGCCTGTATAATTTCTCAGAACATTTAAGTAAAATTTGCACAAAATGGATCAGGCTGGCTAATGCTGCAAAATCATAATTTCATACACTGCTACATGTTTGTATTTGTCCACATTTGTAGGTCCATCAGAGTCTTATGATGCATGTTCCTACGTGCGGTCAAGGGATGGTCCATTGTCCTGGTCATCTTGGCCACATTGAACTGCCTCTCACCAACTTCAACCCAGTCTTCTTTGACATCATGTACAAAGTAAGTAATTGCCAAATTGATATTTTCAGATCTTTTGATTGTTATGAATTAAATGGCTTAAATTGGTTGTTCATCCATTTATTAAAAAATTGCATCATCTGTTATATATATAGGCATGTCAGGTCCTCCATAATGATAGGCTCCCCAGGATTGCCAATCTACTGTAGGTCTTTCACTGGGACATGAATGTTGTCTCGTATATTCTTTCCCAAGTTGTCACTCTCTTTTTTTCCAGATGTTAAAGTCAACCTGTTTTAACTGTCATCGGGTGATGGTTCATCCACTGCCTGCCAATGTGTTCATATCTCAATGTCGTTTGCTGGACAAAGGTCATTGCACTGCCGTTGTCAAGTTAGAGGAAATCTGTGGTGATACCAGTGAAGCATCAACTAAAGAGGAGACAGAATCACAGAAAAGAGAAATTATTGCCAAATTCACAGAAGAGGCATTGAAAGGTAAGGAGGATTTGGTTCAGAATCTTACACAATAAGCAAACAACAGGTGATTGTATGCCGTAGGTAAGTAGTCTAGATCCATATCTGCCATGGATGGACCTAGTGTATAGTGGTAGAGTTGCTGACTTGTAACTCCTCTGACTGCTTATCCTCCCACTGCATTGGTAAGTCCTGTTCAGGGCAAAGGACTTAATGGAGGAAGGTCTTCTGTATGACCTGCGGTGCTCTGGTGGTTCTACCTAGACATTTGCCTGGGGTCTTCCTCCACCAAATCAACTTGACGTCACTATAATGATCATAATGGGTCGCTGTAATGTATTTAAAAAAAATGAAAACCAGATCAGCAAACTAGTACAGTGACTACAATCAATTCTATATGGAGAGACTCCAAGACAAATGTCTTGAGTAGAACCACTGACACTGTGCAGGGCAGTTGAAAGATGTCATTACATGAAACTGGACTCATGAATTGAGAGGCTTAAAAGGTTCAAATTTGCAACACTTTCTGCTTTCTTCTTTTGCAATTATTCTTGAATTGGGATTGTTGTTATGCTTGCTTTGAACTGGATTTATTTAAAGTCAGCACATCCATCTAGATTTTATTGTAGTCCAGAGGGATATTGTGTTATGCTTTTTTATTCATTATGGATGTTAGAACATTTTGTCAAACTGAGAATATATTGTCAGGTTTTATTGATGTGAATATCAGCAGATCTAAATTCATAGCCAATTGAAAAGCCCTCATTAATCTCTTTCTTTGAAAATGTTCTATTGATAAAAATATTTTGTTTGATTCGCAACATTAATATGCTGTGTTCTGAGCAGAGCTTAACAGCAGTGTGGTACAAGTGAAGAATGTGGAAGCTGTCAGACAAGAGGTCACAGCCAGGTTTATGTCCACCCACCTGATTAAGAATGGGAAATGTCCCCACTGCAAGGCCGCCGTTAAAAAGCTACGACAGGAACACAAGTCCAAGATAATCATGGTGGGCAAGATAGCCGACAATAAAAAGACAAGGTGGGTAGATACAACTGGAGTATTAGGTGTCACTAAAAAGCAATGCATGCATAAAGCTTGGGGTTTCCATGGCAGACTTGTAAAAAAAAATCTTTACCCCTTTCTATTAGTTTCCATCCTGACTGGAAGACTTTCATGTATGAAGGTCTCCCAGCTGACATGCAGTATGTCAATGAGTCATCCTTGGCTGGGTTCCTCCGCCATTAATAGCTGGGTGATGCTATAATGACTAATTGTTTATAAAGTGTACAAAAGAACCTTAGAGAGACTAAAATCATTTAATTGAAATTACATTTACCTATGAAATAATGTTTACATTTTCATCTGATAACATTAATAAATGAACTTCTGTTCTTTTAAATGATGAATTTCTGCTAGATTTGTGTCCTTCCAATATTATTCTATGCATCTTTAAGAAGTTGCATAAAAACAAACATGATAAAGTCTAGTTTGTTTCATCCTTGCTTGTGCTTCAGTAAATACAGCAAGGTTGAGAAAATGAACTTGAATCCCATAGAAGACTCTGACAATGACGATGATGACAGTGATGATGATGGGGAACCTGCAGCTAAAAGACGCAAACTGAAAGAATTTCAGAAAAAGTCTAACAATGTTACAAAAAAGAAAGGAGCAGTATCGACCGAAGTGACTTTGTTGACAGGCATTGAAGATTAAAGAACATTTACATAAAGTGTGGGAGTCTGATGGTCTATTGCTGAAACGCCTCTTCCCTGCCATGGCATCTTCAACATCCTCGACACCCATAGATGTCTTCTTCATGGAGGTTATTGCCGTGCCACCATCAAGGTTTCGTCCGGTGTGTTTCACTTTTTTTTTCACTAAATATTTTCTCCATTGTTATATATGGTTTAAGTAAGTAAAGTCTTGTTCATTTTTTTTTTTGGGGTTGTCACATTGCCATTTATAGTTTCTTATAAATATCTTACTGTGGTTAAAATAAGATATATTTAAGTACTTGCACATATTATTATTGTGCTTATGCAAAATAAACAAAATCATATTAAAACATGAACTGTTTGTTATAGGCTTCAGACAGCTTTATAATCTTTTGTTAATGGAATCTGTTATATTATTTTTTCCATATGCTATGTATTAGGCCTTACACAAGAGAAAAAAAAAAACGGTTTAAAAATTATGTTTTGAAAAAGGAAACATTTAATTTATATACAGCATTTACAATGCATATGAATTTTTTTTCAGATTGCAAAACTGGGTGATAGGAAATTTGAAAATGCCCAGACTTTGAATTTTTCTAAGATTCTCAAAACGTGTGTGGCATTACGCGAGGTGTTGTTAGAAATTGAGAGGAGATCAGAGGGAAAAGTTTCTGAGATGGAGCCCCTTCCTGTAAGTTTCAAGTATTGAAATTGCTGTGGTTTGATATGGGAGAAACTTTCTGACCTAGCCTAAAATATGCCTCAATTATAAGTAACCTAACGTAAATGCATACTTATCATACTGTCAGATTCAAACAAAGTTAACCTGCCTTATGTCTAGAGGGACAGAAGCAAATAGCTCAGATCCTGTTCAGACATTTTCCAGCAGGAGCTGAGCTGTCTGAATCTACACTCTCTTGACTTTACAAAGCTGGGGCTGGCTGTTTGGATTCACACTTTTGCAAAGGTCAATTTGTCCTTAGCAGGCTAAAAGTTAATTCCAATTGTTCATGTTTACATGTATAACTAAATTAACTTATTCCCTTTTGGGGTTTATAGGCGCCACTAGTGGACGTTGCTTTTGAGAGCAGTGCCTCTTATGGAATACTTTTTTTTATGGGGATGATAGTGTAGCTGGCAAAAACGGGAAAGCGCAGCTGTTTTGTGAGACCTTTTTCAGAGAAAAGAACTGAGTTATTTTTTTTTCACATTGTAGCTTATAATGTGCAGCTTGCAATAATAAAAAAAAGTAACTGGCATTTGTTGGAATCCGCAGGTGTTTAGCGAAGTATTGTTTAACAGATGAAACCAAGTATTCCGATGTTAGCAATGCAGCTTGTAAATACAGATGTTAGCAGAGAAAAAGGAAAACGAAGTAGCAAATACTTTACTTCCCATCAGAGTTATTGCTTGTTACTGTCAAATGTTTATATAATTATCAACAGTGTTAAAAATGTGTTTAGTTCCCAGGATAGTAATCTTCTTGTTTAAACCACATGCTCTCTCTGGCGCTTTGAAAGTCTTACATTCTAACTCTAATTTGTACATTAATATTATTATTACTTTTTGTATATGGCCTGTTGTAGTGTTAAATATATAATTATTTGTTTTGTTTTTGTTTTTCATTGAGAAGTCTTCAGATGTCAACAGGAATATAAGTAAAATATTTTTTTGTTGATTAAATTTAAAAAAAAAAATTAATTGCATGAAAAATTTGCCTACTTTTAGTGCCATTTGTAAAATGGTTTATCCTTGTCTACAGCAAGTGGTCAGCTTGATATCTGGGAAGACGTTGTTAGACAAGCTGAATACAGCCCTGGTGCAGCTACAGAGTAACATTAACTACCTGTTTGACAGTGACTTGGACAAGCTATCAAGGGAGGTTAACCCTGGTATCAGGCAGGTCAGTCTTGAATCATCTCCCTTCTTTGAGATTCCTTTTGTTTGTAGCCAAGTTGATTTTCTTGTTTTGTAGCAAAATCCTGAACTGTTTGTCAGATTAATTTGAAATTTGAAATGTGGTAGTTTGTGACCAGATAAAGTGCCAAGCACAAGAATCAAAACTCATGTTCAAAATAATTTTGTTTTGTTTTGAATAATCCCCCTTCCTTTATTTTGTGACATGTTGAACTCTCGTTATTGACTTGACCCCTACATTTCATTGAAGATGCAAAAGATACGCCCTTCCACTTATGTAAACTTAATGTTAATATTGTCTAATGTGACCTACTTTGAAAGATACATAGAAACTTTTAAAAAAAATGTTATGGTTAAAGGTTTTCTTCAATGAACTAGTTATAGTTTTCTGTCAACATATTGATTCTAAGAAGTTTATATTTTGAAACATATAAATATAAATATTGAAATGTTTCAAATCTACCAAGGCATTATTTTTAGCTTCCTAACTTTTCCTAACTTCAGCTTTTGGAAAAGAAGCAGGGCCTGTTTCGTAAGAATATGATGGGCAAGCGTGTCAACTATGCTGCTCGCTCTGTGATCTCGCCAGACCCAAACATCGATACCAATGAGATTGGTATACCAATGGTGTTTGCTAAGGTGCTAACCTACCCCCAGCGTGTAACCCCTTGGAATGTGATGGAACTTAAACAGGCTGTCATCAATGGACCAAACATATACCCAGGGTAGGTGTGGTAGCCTGCTTAGTAGTAACAAGTGTTTGTTGGTTTGTTCTTCTATATCCCTATCTAACTGGGTTTATCATCGCACCCTAAAAACAATCTTCACATATACAGAGACAGTTCACTTAAAGCACTGCCTTCACAGTCTTCACAAATGAAATTTATAAAACACTGGACTTTCAGCCCACCATGCTGGACTAAGATAGCAGAATCTTCTGAAGCAGTGTGTTAAAGTTGATATCGTACCCAGTCATATGATCCTTACCCTGTGTTAAAAGCCTCAGCAGACCATAATCCAAATTAGAATGAAAGAATTGCCCAGAAAGGTAGAGCTACCAAAACTTTACATCTAGGTCTAAAATTTGTAAGTAATTACATCAATATGTTAGTGTGTTTAATGGAATATGCCCAATGAAATTATCTGACTATGATTGACTATGGTGACGAAAGCGAAAGTAGGTTTAAGTTATATATATTTTTTTGGTTAGTAAGATAAATAAACTGTTTTATTTTACTAGTTTTGAGCATTTAAACATGCACCCTACAAGATCATAAAGTCTGACGCACAGTATTTGGCGACAGAAAAGGGTTCATTCTGAAGCAGTACCGGTATATGACTTCAATGAATATGCTGCATTATGGACTTGAACTTTTTAAGTGTAAGAATGTTGATGTTTGTCTCTTTTGAAGAGCTTTCTGCATTATTAACGAGGATGGCAGCAAGGTGATGATTGACTCACGGAACCTTCAGCAACGAGAGGCGCTGGCCAAACAGCTTCTTACCCCTTCCATCAAACGTGGACATCACATGCACTCGACCTCTAAGACGGTAAGTCCGAGTTTGCGTGTCATCCATTTGCAAACTACATCTGTTAGTAACTTTTAATAAGTTTATAGTTTTCTTTACATAAAACTGCATGCAAACATTAATTCATTGTAAGAAATAGCAACTTATAGTAAAGATCCTGACCAGGTAGGTTTGAGTGGGAGCTGCTATCTTGACATGCATAGGAGTTTAAAAATTTAAAAACAAACAAACTGTATAAGGTTAATTAATTTAATTAATTGACATTCTACTGCTCAGTCTTTTGTTAGCTTGGGTTCAAGTCCGAATTGATTCTAAATGACATTAGCCAAGCTCTTTGGGTCACCAACCAAAGGAGTGCCCGTGGCATAGTGGTAGAGTTGCCGATTTGAAACTCCTATGACAGCTTAGCCTGTCACTGCCTGGGTTCGAGTCCCATTCAGGAAGGTCTTCCAGCTGACTTGTGGTGCACTGGGGGTTTTAATCAGACATGTGTCTGGGGTCTTCCTCCACCAAAATGGTGGACGTTGCTGTAATGATCATAATTGGTTGCTGCAATGTATTTCAAAAACAAAAACAAAACATCACCAACCAGATTATTTTGGCCGCAATTTTAGAATGAATTTGAGTTGTATCTCACAGCCCCGCTGCTATTGTACTTTGTTCCAAAGTGGGATTCAGTCACCATCAAAAATCAAAGGGTCGTTGTAATCAGGTCTTCTATTTTACTTTAATTGTAGCAGTCATTTTCCTGTGGAATAGCATAGGGCTATAAAAACACTGATTTACAAAACGTTTGCACAAAAGTGTTGTTTATATTTGTGTTTATATACATGTATATTGTGAGATATTTTTAATTTATTTAATTCTGAATAAAAAAATCATTGTTTAGTTTTTAAGAAAAGCATACACTATGTTAAGATACATGATTTAGATTTTTCTAACAAAACTGCAAAATTCTTAGAAATGACTTTTCTCTGAAAAAGAATTTATTAAGCTTGTTAGATCTTCATCATATTAATTGACATAAATTTTGTCTGCTTTTGAAGCAAAATGCTGAAAAATGTCTGTTATTATGTTATTGCCTTACAGGGGCTATATAATGCTGCCATGAACTTATAAGTTCTTTGTCAACATTGCCAGTGGCCATTGTTGTATCTTTTACCTGACACAATGAGAAGTTGTCATACCTGTCCAAAATTACCAAAAACATCTACAGAAATTGCTGATGCCTAAAGTATAAAACAACTTATCATGATATCATAAGCAGGATATTTTTAGAAAAACAATTTTTGCAAAACTTGATTTTCAGGAAGGAGTTAATGTTGTCGTTTTTTCGACTTGACTACTAGTTATTTGAAAAATGTTCATATTTTATGAAATAAATAAAGAATTAATAAAAATTCAAAGGGGCACCTGTGGCATAGTGGTAAAGTGCCTGAATTGTAACTCCTCTGACTGCTTAACCTCTCACCGCATGGGTTAGAGTCCTGTTCGGGGCGAAGGACTTAATGTGAGAAGGTCTTCCAGCTGACTTGCGGTGAGCTGGTGGTTCTACCCACTCTTTTTGTTTTCCTCCATCAAAAACTGGACGTTGCTATAATAACCACAAATGGTTATAATCGCTGCAATGAATGTCAATAATAAAAACAAAAAATTAAAATGTGAATTTATAAATGAAATGCTCTTTGGTGATAATGACAATATTGTCAATGATGTCCAAACATTCTTTTGACAGAAAATGCCTGACATTTCTGATCCTGTTGATTTTATGTTGCTGCAAAGTGGCGAGTTTATAACACAAAGTAAACGGATGTCATTGTAAAAGATTGTAAAGGTGTTTATACTATTCATATCAAAGTCATTAGACCTCACAGTGGCTTTATAATACTGCCGGTATAAAGATCCTTTAAGCTCTACCCCCTATATGAATTTCCTGTCTGATACAGATGTCTCTTTGTCTATTGGAAAATATGTTTAATCAATGCCATGTATCTGGTATTTTTGACATTACTTACTTTGTGAAAGATATGTAATTTGCTATTATTTGCTGTATCAATGAAGAATTTGTTTTTGTTTTTAGGTGTTCCGTCATCTTAAGAATGGAGATGTTCTTCTGCTGAACAGACAGCCTACCTTGCATCGACCCAGTATACAGGGACACAAGGTAAATAGGTTTAAGTTTAATATCTCGGAAAAAAAAACAGTGTAATTTGTAAATCACAATTCAATGCAAGAGGATTATGACTCAGATTACTTCCCAAAACTGTGCTGATTGATACGTAAATGGTTCAGATTTCGACCAAGTGAACTGATAAGTGCCAGTTGAAAGCTGCAAAAATCATCAAGTGAACTGATAAGTGCCAGTTGAAAGCTGCAAAAATCATCAAGTGAACTGATAAGTGCCAGTTGAAAGCTGCAAAAATCATCAAGTGAACTGATAAGTGCCAGTTGAAAGCTGCAAAAATCATCAAGTGAACTGATAAGTGCCAGTTGAAAGCTGCAAAAATCATCAAGTGAACTGATAAGTGCCAGTTGAAAGCTGCAAAAATCATCAAGTGAACTGATAAGTGCCAGTTGAAAGCTGCAAAAATCATCAAGTGAACTGATAATCATAGGTTATGCTGAAATAGAGATGTAAATATTGCAGCAGTCACAATCAAGGGTATAACAACAAATTTCCCTTTATATATGTTCCAGGCAAGAGTGTTGAAGGGAGAAAAGACGCTGCGGTTGCACTACTCCAACTGTAAGGCGTACAATGCTGACTTTGATGGGGACGAGATGAATGCACATCTACCGCAAAATGAACTAGCACGATCTGAGAGTTATAATTTAGGTTCGTGTCACGTTTTATTCACTTTACTTGAAACTAATTAACAGTTTAATAGGGTATGGTGCTTGTGGCATCTGGGAAAGAGTTGCCGACTAGTAACTCCTCTGACTGCCTGACCTCTTACTGGGAAGGTTTGAATCCCATTTAGATTGAAGGACTTACATTTGACTCTCAGTGTCCCGTTGTTGTACTCAGACATTTGTCTGGGGTCTTTCTCACATGAAATACCTTGATATCGCTACAATTATCATAACGGGCTATTGCATTTTACTTCCAAAACATATTGGATAAAAATTACTTCAGAGACTTGTTATTCACTTTCTTTGCTAGTACTAGAAATTGAAATGTCCAGTGGTTGTATAGACTCCATACTGTAGGTTGTCCATGATTTAAATACTAGAAGGGTCAAGAATATTAGTCCTTATTCAAGAAAAGTAATACAGCTACACTGGACCTAAAAATTACCATCGTTACAATATGGTTGAACCAAAATGATAATGAACTGATTTTGTACCTTCACAGCCCTGACAGACTTCCAGTATCTGGTGCCAAAGGATGGTACCCCACTGGCTGGTCTAATACAGGATCACATGGTGTCTGGTGTGGCCCTCACTATCAGGGGGCGCTTCTTTAACAAGTATGGCTATCAATCGCTAATAATGTTTTTTTAATTGGACATCATTCATGACATTACACAGGACATGGTTGATATAACAACATTTTTTCAACTTGCAGAAATATCAACAGCTCTCAATATTACATTTGGCAAAAGGGTTGAGTTTTTTAATTTAATAAATATTTTATTACGTATAACTCGTTAATATATTTACAGTTTGTTAGTTGTGGCTTAGCCCTTTGCTTGCAACTTTTGCTAATGATCTATACTACAGTTTGTTTTGTTGTGTTACACCCTACTGACACAGGCATGGTCATATTGGTGATGTCCTGCTAATTATTGACTTAAGTCTGGTTTGAACCAGCGGCTCACAGCAGGTTAGCTGGAACACCTTGCCACATGTAAAGTCTCGCCCTGACTAGGACTGGAAGCCACTTAGTGAGGGACCGAGGAGCTACAAGTCAGACGATACTAAAGATTAAGTATTTTCAACAACTCCATGCATAGGTAACATAATGTTAATTGTAGACTTAACACCAAATAGTGTAGATCCTTATCAGACAACTCCCAGCATCCCTACTATTTGCCTTAGCTTGATCATTTCACATTCAATAGACTAAAAAATAATACAGCTATAATTCTGCAATTCTCCAGAGCTGATTACTGCCGTTTGGTATACACAGCCTTGATAGACAAGCCAGGCCCAATTTGTCTGTTGCCTCCATCTATTCTCAAACCTTACAGACTTTGGTCAGGAAAACAGGTAAAAAACTTATTATTTATTGAAAAATATGAACATGCCAAAACAATTCTTAGAAGCAATTTATTAAAGAAAGCTTTTTTTCCAGATTTTATCGATCTCTTCTATAAATTGTTGAATAAGTTACTTTGGTAATTTACGGTAATGTTTATTTTTTTACATTTTTTTTACATCATTGTAACTTGTTGAATGAGTTACAATCTGATTCACTTTTAGTCATCTGAGCAACTTCCAGCTTCAATTAACCAGACAAATATCTAGGTTGAACTATCACCATATCACAGTTCAGATGAAAGCTTTCCCCTAACTGGGATTTAAACTTGCTCAGTGAGGAAGTGGTGTGATATGTAGGTTGAAGTATCACCATATCACAGTTCAGATGAAAGCCTTCCCCTAACTGGGATTTAAACTTGCTCAGTGAGGAAGTGGTATTATATCTAGGTTGAAGTATCACCATATCACAGTTCAGATGAAAGCCTTCCCCTAACTGGGATTTAAACTTGCTCAGTGAGGAAGTGGTATTATATCTAGGTTGAACTATCACCATATCACAGTTCAGATGAAAGCCTTCCCCTAACTGGGATTTAAACTTGCTCAGTGAGGAAGTAGCATTATATCTAGGTTGAAGTATCACCATATCACAGTTCAGATGAAAGCCGTCCCCTAACTGGGATTTAAACTTGCTCAGTGAGGAAGTGGTGTTATATCTAGGTTGAAGTATCACCATATCACAGTTCAGATGAAAGCTTCCCCCGAACTGGGATTTAAACTTGCTCAGTAAGGAAGTGGTATTATATCTAGGTTGAATTATCACCATATCACAGTTCAGATGAAAGCCGTCCCCTAACTGGGATTTAAACTTGCTCAGTGAGGAAGTAGTATTATATCTAGGTTGAACTATCACCATATCACAGTTCAGATGAAAGCTTCCCCCTAACTGGGATTTAAACTTGCTCAGTGAGGAAGTGGTATTATATCTAGGTTGAACTATCACCATATCACAGTTCAGATGAAAGCCTTCCCCTAACTGGGATTTAAACTTGCTCAGTGAGGAAGTAGTATTATATCTAGGTTGAAGTATCACCATATCACAGTTCAGATGAAAGCCTTCCCCTAACTGGGATTTTAACTTGCTCAGTGAGGAATTGGTGTTATAAGTTGAAAACTTTTAAAGTGTATTTATATTGGCAGTATGATATCATCACTTTCAGGTCTAATATATTTGATATGAATTACAGAAGCATGTTTACTATCTTTTAAGGCGTCTTTCAGTGTAAATTTTTAGTAATTTTGCTGTTTTGCAACTCTGTGTTAAATCATTGGTTTTAAAATGGTCTCTCATTTCCTGTAGTGGCCATTGTGACATCATGATAGAAACAAGTTTCACCAATGAGTGTTTTATATATAAGTACACTTTTGATCTATTATCAATTTTTTATGACTTTAATCACATGTTAACTATTTGCTGCACAAAATTACAGGCAAAATTGACAATATTTTCATCAAAATTGTTCTTACAATCATATTTTGCAAAGGTTCTCAAAATATCCCACCTATGACGCCATATTGTCAGTATTTTATCCCTGTGGCATCAGCAACCTTGTAGGCAATTCCAGTAATTTCCCTACAGGCATGCACAACTTTTTTCTGTGTTCAGGTGATATAATAAACTTTTCCACAGGAAGTGTCAGAAAAGAGGTTTAAATAAAAAGTTCAAAAAATGTGATAGCAACTTGTTTATTGATACTTCTGATTAATTATGGTCTATGTGTGCTTGTATGTAGGTGCTCTCGACAGTAGTTCTGAATGTGATTCCCCAGGGTCGACCTCCACTCTGTATGACAGGCAAGGCCAAGGTCCCTGAGAAGGTAATGGAGTAATTGATCCAATTATCTACATCTGATCATTTTATTGGAAATGATTAGATTGAGCATATTTAAATGATAGTTAGTTTTCTTAAAGTTTGATCTAAGTGTTTGAACTGTCTTAGCATCGTTTGATCTAAATGTTTGAAAGAACTTACTAAGCAACTCATTAGAAGAACATTCTAAGCTGTTTTTAAGTGGAAATTAATTGGTAATGACGTAATAAAATCAATTCCAAATTTCTATTAGGTGTACCTTTTTTATCCTCTGTGCTTGCTGTTCATTATATGCAATAAATTATACTAGAAAAAAATAAGTTTAGACTTATAAATTCATTACTTATACAATGAATTTATAATACATTAAACTATGTCCTGCTGATGTTGAGGGATGGGATGGGATTTGTTTTTTTAGTTGTTACATCTCACTGACACAATAATGGTTGTATTAGCAATGTAAAATTACTTATTGGTGGAGTTAGACCGCTAATATACGTGTAAGGACCACTGATTCAGCGCAGGTCAGCTAGAAGGTCTCACTCTGCTTGGGACTCAAACCCATGCAGTAAGAAGCTGAAGAAGTTACAAGTACAAGACTCTTAACCCCTCAGCTTCTGGTGCACTGTCAACAACCAATTTAGATATGTAGGCCTACATGTATTTTATTTTGTCTGGCAAGAAAGGTATAAAATGAGTAAAGGCTGGTAATCAATGCAGAGAAAACAAATTATCAAAAAAACAAGACAGTAACACAGTTAATTCTCTAAGACAAGGTGAGATGGGATGGGATTTGCCGGCATTTTTTCGATACTGTGCAGCGACATTTCTATTCCTATAGCACAGGGGTACCAATGAGGTGCCCAGGGACTGAACCAGGCCATTCCATTATACTGACACCATGAGTCAAGCGTAATGATGTCCCCTTAGCCCCGGGCGTCAGGAGGGAAGCCACTTCTACCAACTTTAAAGTCTTTGGTTTGAACCAGCCGAGGTTTGAACCCACGACCTCCCAATCTGCAAGCCAATGTACTACCAATTTGAGCTCTTGCGACCAGTCTCTGTTGTTGAGAAAATCTATTTCAGTATATTAATTTTATTTTTAATTTTTATTTTCTCTATCTGCATAAATGAATGTTACTGTTGTAGAGTTGGATCAAAGTGTCGAAGAGCAACCTTTGTCCACCACAGCTAGATCACTTGGGTGAGAGTGATGTAGTGATACGCCAGGGGGAATTACTGGTAGGGATATTGGATAAGGGCCACT
The DNA here is from genome assembly GCA_007844125.1 of Sinonovacula constricta. NCBI lineage: Eukaryota > Metazoa > Mollusca > Bivalvia > Cardiida > Solecurtidae > Sinonovacula > Sinonovacula constricta. Next base: position 82,853,235 of record CM017556.1, on the reverse strand, counting down.
ATGGTCCAACCCCATACGGTCTTATTCATTCATGTTATGAGGTAAGTGTCTGTTAGTCAAGTTTATTTTAATAAATCATTTAAATTGCAGATGTTCTCCTTATATGTTTCTAGTATGAGTTGTTTTGTTTGTTTTTGCTTAAACAAAGTTATGATAATGATAATTACTGGTGGAGAAAAATCCCCCACTTATATCTGGGTAGCGTCACAGAGAGATAACAATTCAGCTGAAAGATGAAAAGATTTTGTGTCAAGAATGACTCAAACACAACCCACACTTTGAAGTGAGAGATACAAGTATAAGTTTTGTTTATTAAGAAGTCACATATGTTTATACCCACATAATAAGTAAATATGGTTGTATTGGAGTTGCGTCTAGACTACCATTTGTTTAGTGTGATAAAACTTTTCATGACTGGTAAGTGGCAAACCTAAAAAAGCATTTCTTTGGTACGTTATAACTGGTATGATTTTACATGAGTTATGGCCCAAAGTTATCTTGATTGTAACTGTTGCAAAGCAGTATCTAGAGGTATTCATCAACTTGATTGAACTAACCTGAAGATTTGGTCTTAAAATTGCTTTTTGCAATAAAGACCTCCCAAGTCAGGATCAGTATTCTGTTCATACAAATGTTGTTGATCACTGGTCAGTCCTTGCGCACATCCTTAAGGGTTGAACTTCTTATCACTCCAGTTTAGTTTCTGTGGCAGAGGTTAAATTAAGTTCATAGATGTTGCTGAACAACTTCAGAGCTTAAACTTTTCCACTGTTTGATGGATTTATATTTGAAACTGTTGTATGAATTATTCAAAACAGAAACAGAAGAACCACTGACTTTAAATTGCAACATATTTAAAGTGCCTTGCTTCTTCAGATGATGAGATTTCATGTCCCACACATGTTGGTTTGAGTCTTGGTTGGTGCAAGAACTTTTATGTGGGAAGGTTTTGGTAGCTGACCTGTATAACCAATGTAAACTGTCATCCAAGTTCTAAAGAAATCATAGCCATTGATTCTTTGGCATTTAATATGGTACCACTTTTCACAAACATTACACAATATGCTGTTTCATCACAGCTCACTTGTGGACAAATCTTACCAATTTTAACTGGCTGTAAAAGCTTAAGTGGTGAAGTGTCAGCTTGCTGAACAGGTGGTTGCGGGTTCAAACCCTGGCCAGGTCAAACCAAAGACTTTAAAGTTGGTAGTAGGGGCTTCCCTCCTTATGCTCCTGGCTAAGGGGACAACATTACTGCCTGACACGTCAGTGTCATTATAATGGACCGGCCAGGTTCAGTCCCTGGGCACCTCATAAGTGGCCCCTGTGCTATAATGATAGAAATGTCACTGCACAGTATCAGCAGAAATGCCGGCAAACCCCTCCCATCCCATCCCTTGAAAATTGTTTTTTCTTTCTTGCCTCTTAGCCCATCCGATTGATTCACACATTGATCTACTCTTCTATTGAAAAACTGAATTTAACACAATTCAAAAGCTTATTTTACAAAGTCAGGAAGGCTACCTTGCATGGAGCTTAGAACAACTTATTAGATGGAACCTTCAGTGCCGTATCACTTACTAGTGTCGCTGTGCCATAAAACCACCAAAATGTAAATAAAATGACACCCTTACATATTTAAGAAACAGTGGCACTTTATCGCATTTTATATAACTTTTTCTAGTTTTTAATCTTTTCCAGAGATACATTTCTGTGATTACACTGGAAGTTGTTTTTCTCTTACAGCTGTATGGTGGCGCTACGGCAGGCAAGCTGCTGGGATGCTTCGGTCGACTCTTTATGAACTTCTTACAGTGGAAAGGCTTCACACTAGGTGTACATGATATCCTAGTTACCAAACAGGTATTGTAAGTCTACATAGTCTGGTCCTGGTAGTGCAATCAATAGGGGGCGCCTGTGGCATAGTGGTTGAGTTGCGGATTTGTAACTCCTCTGACTGCTTAGCCTCCCACAGCATGGGTTTGAGTCCCATTTGGTGCGAAGGACAATGTGGGAAGGTTGTCCAGCTGACCTGCAGTGCACCGGTGATTCTACTCAGACAAATTTGTCTTGGGTCATCCTCCACCAAAACAACTGGACGTCACTATAAGAATCATAATTTTTCGTTGCATTGTATGTCCAAAAAACAAAACAAAAAAGCAGTAGGTAGAGCATCTGCTCTAGATATGGGAGGTCCCAGGTTTGATCCAGGACAGCGACATACCAAAGTCATTAAAAATGAAAGTGGTATAGCTCTTATGCTAATGCTCAAGCAGATATAAGGGTAGTTGCAGGACTAGTTGGCCTGATGTCAGGATAACGTGACTGGGTGTGGTATTATGTCAGGTGTTCATGGCATTCTATACACAGTGAATGTAGCACTATATCTGCTTCAAATGGATGTCTCCAAATAACTGAAATACTGTTAGTGGGACTATATACCCATTAAATAACCCCAGTTAACAAACAACCTTCTTTGTCTGTGGTTAAAGATCATTTCATTTGCTGATTGTATTTACATAAATAGCCAGATTAAGATTAAGCATGAAAAAACTAATTGTACTTACACTCTTCAAACGTTAACTTAAACAGGGCCAATGCTCTAACAACTGAGCAAGCGACCGCTTACACATTCTCTTAATATCACCTGGCAACAAAAAGAACATGAACAGATTCTTGTTATGTTTTCATCAAACAACTAATATTATTACCATCGAGATCTAAATTATATTAATTTTATAAATATGTTTATAAATCATATTTTACCTGAGAAGGATAAGTTTGTTATAATTTACAAGCCACAAATTACTGTATTATTTTTGGTGGTATCCAACAGTTTGCCCATATAAAATACATGTAACAATATTGAATTATTGCTTTAGGGAATTAGGGCATAATTTTTTTTATACATATATGCCTCAGTCTTAATAAATATGATTTTGAACACTCACTGAATTGTTAGAAAGAACTAAATTGCAAAAACAAAACTGTATAAAAAGCTTGATGGTTGTCTCTGCTAAAAATAGAAATCTACATCATAGCGGATTACCCTGATGACTATATGACATGATCTCAAAAGTAAGTGGTCTTGTGGTTTTCTAAGTTTAAAAATAGCTATCTCTGTATCATGGCTCAGATAGAAAACACCTGTTTTGCAATGACGAGTGACTGTTCACACAAATCTAGGACATCAATGAACAGCATTTTGCAGGAACTTTCCAGATAACAATAACTAATTTGGTTTTTGAGAAAATAAATTTTGTTCCAAACTGTCAGATACCACCTTTAATAAATTGGCAATTTAATTTTTATTGTCATCTCATATCACAAATTAGTGACATTAAAAACAAAATCCTTATTGAAAATTGATTTATCACATAATTTCCAATTAGTATTTAATCAATCCAGTTATTTGTTATAAATAAGTTATTAACAAAGAATAACACTCTGACACTAAAGGCTGATGACATTCGGACAGAGATCATCCAGAAGTCCCCTGGAGCTGGTGTAACAGCTGTGAAGGCTGCGCTAGAGTTGGATGACACAGTCGATCAAACCCAGATCCTTGCAGCGTTAAAGAAGGCCCACTTTAACAAGGATGAGCGTCCCATGATAGAGCTTGACATGAGCATGCGGACCCAGACCAATGACATACAAAATAATGTAGTCAAGTAAGCATTCAGTGTGAATATAATAGAATTGTCCAGAATTTTTTAATAAGGGAAATGAATTAGTCTCATATTTATATAATGTTCACAGTCAAATGGAATTTTATGAGTACTGACCTTTTACCTATAAAACATGTTCAAATATAACACTTAACTGTAATGATGAAAAAAGGTCATACATTTTTTTTAGCCTGCATTTGATCTTTTTACCTAAATTTACAGAAAAAAAGGCCTTTAAAATAAGACAAATAGGGAAAATATTTTAATATTGTGTCACATAATGTTGGAGTAGCAGCATTTATGCTTTATAGCAAATTTTAATGCCTGATGTTAGCATTAGTTGCGTTAATTTGGCTATTTTTGATACCTATATAAGCATATAACTTGTTTTTCATTTCTGCATGTGATTTTTTATGAAAATGGCACTTGAGACAAGATGGATTCTCCTGTATTTGTTTACTGCCCAAATGGCTCTTTTAGAGCTATATCTCGGTTGTGTATCTATTTTTGGTGTATTTCACCCTATTATGATTCTGATAAGTAAGCTGTAACTTAAAGCTTTTATCTTTTTCTGCATTTTCCATATTAAGCAAAACATTTCTTTTTTAACTGGATCTGGTAGTGCAGTAATTAGAATCAGCTCCAAGTATGACAAATCTGGTTTCAAACATTGACTGCAACTTACTAAAATAAAAAAAATGGTTCTGGTATAGGTTTTTTGCTAAAGTACAAGCTAATGTAGTTCCATAACTGGTATGAACATTGGCAGAATAATGATACTGGGTATGGTATCATACCAGGTGTTAATGGTGTGCTCTTTATTGTGAAGGTAAACACAGTCTCAGGATAAATGAATGAATGTTTGTTGGATAATAAACCCCACAAGTAAGCATAAACTTTCTTAAAATGGAATTTATATGTCCTGATGGAATAAAAAATCTGTTTGTAAGGACATGCTGTGTTTTTAACTTACAGTGCCTGTATGCCGTCTGGTTTGGTGAAACTATTCCCTGACAATAACCTCCAGCTAATGGTGGTCTCTGGGGCCAAAGGTTCTTCGGTCAGTCTTCACTTTTTTTCTTATGTTTGTGTACAAGCCATGGATGTTTTCTTTACACATGTAACTTACAAAAGATGCAGGGACACCCGTGCTTAGCCTCTCACCGAGAGCGACATTTGTCTGGAGTCTTCCTCTGCCAAAAGCTGGACGTTGCTATAGTGGTTGCTATAGTGGTCATAACCTGTTGCTGCAATTTATTTCAAAAACAAAACAAACAACAGATCCGATTAATCAAATGCTTCATTTTAGTTAAGAAAAAATCTCACTTTTTGTTTAAAATAATACTAATAAACTATTTTCTTTATTGAGTTTAATTTTTGCCAAATATTAATTGTTTAAAGAGAAAAAAACAAAAATAACTACAGTTGATGTCACTGCTGGATGATTAAGAACTTAACTCAATGTCAAACATATATTGGGCTAAGTTCTTTTTTTTTTCTGTTTTTTAAATAGAATACACATAACCAGTGGTAAGATTCACCCAACTTTAAACACCTCAGCTGTGAGGTTGGCGAAAAAGTATAAATATCTTTTTAGGTCAAACTATACTGGTGTCTTTTTTTGAGCAGACTATAATTAAAATGTTCCTTTCATTCTTTAGGTAAACTGTATGCAGATCTCATGTCTCCTGGGCCAGATTGAGTTGGAGGGTAAGCGTCCCCCTCTCATGTTGAGTGGTAAGACACTTCCCTCGTTTGTCAGCTATGACATTACACCAAGGGCTGGAGGGTTTGTGACTGGGCGTTTCCTCACCGGAATCCGTCAGCAGGAGTACTTCTTCCATTGCATGGCTGGCAGAGAGGTATGCTTAAGTTATCTGTGTTAACATGTTCTATTTCAATTTGAGTGTGGGGGTGTCCGTGGTATAGTGGTAGTCACCAATTTTTAATTCCTCTGACTAGTTGGCCTCCCACCACATTGGTTCAAGTCCTGCTTGGGGCAAATGACTTAATGTGGGAAGGTCTTCCAGCTGACTTGCAGTGCACTGTGGGTATACCTGATGACTGTATGAACCCTGTTTTTTTTGCCAGCTAATTAACACACCTTCATTCCATAAATAACTCTTCTGTTTTTCTGTGACCTAAATATAATAACAAAAACTATCACTAAGAATTGTCCAGTATTTTTTTATTCCTAAGAGGGTACCTATAACCATATGCACCCTATTTTTCATTCCATGCAGGATTTTATTAAGGACTTCTGTTTTATTGTGGTAGGGACAGAAAGATATTGTGAACTTAGTTGTCATCCATGTATTTTTTATTAAATTGCTTTGAAGTTAGGATCTATTCCATTTTCAGTGAGCTTGTTTGTTGTTTGTTGTTAAACCTTACTCAATTTTCTGTTCTGATCAGATATGTTGATGAGATGTCAGTCAGTTACAACTTGGAATGTTAATGGAATTGACACATGCTTCCTGCAGATGCAAAAACTATAAATATAACCTTGACCTGGAGTTGCACTTGTAAGGGTTATATGTGATGCATCTTTATGTAAGTGGCTGTAAGATGGTTAAGTTTGATGATGTACGATAAATAATGTGGAAGTTATGCCTCAGACATAAAAATGAACAGATATTATTACTGCTAAAATCGGACCGTTTATGGGGGATGTAAGAAGCAATTTAATATGTTGTAGCTTTAGACTTAAATCTCTTTCAAATCATCAAGTCACTGGATTAAACAGCGTTCTCTGATGTAGAGTTAATTAACTTAACCACTCAAACACTGATGCTACATTATTATATGTATCATGTCTTATTTTGTTGCCTTTTATTATCCCATGTCTTTCTACAGGGTCTGGTGGACACAGCTGTGAAGACCAGTAGATCTGGATATCTACAGAGATGCATCATCAAGCACTTAGAGGGAATCAAGGTTAACTATGACCTCACCGTCAGGGACTCTGACAGCAGTGTCATTCAGGTTAGTATATGACCTCACAGTCAGGTACTCTGACAGCAGTGTCATTCAGGTAAGTATATGACCTCACAGTCAGGAACTCTGACAGCTGTGTCATTCAGGTTAGTATATGACCTCACTGTCAGGGACTCTGACAGCAGTGTCATTCAGGTTAGTATATGACCTCACTGTCAGGGACTCTGACAGCAGTGTCATTCAGGTTAGTATATGACCTCACAGTCAGGGACTCTGACAGCAGTGACATTCAGGTTAGTATATGACCTCACTGTCAGGGACTCTGACAGTAGTGTCATTTAGGTTAGTATATGACCTCACTGTCAGGGACTCTGACAGCAGTGTCATTTAGGTTAGTATATGACCTCACCATCAGGGACTCTGACAGTAGTTTCATTCAGGTTAGTATATGACCTCACTGTCAGGGTCTCTGACAGCAGTGTCATTTAGGTAAGTATATGACCTCACAGTCAGGGACTCTGACAGCAGTGTCATTCAGGTTAGTATATGACCTCACTGTCAGGGACTCTGACAGCAGTGTCATTCAGGTAAGTATATGACCTCACTGTCAGGGACTCTGACAGCAGTGTCATTCAGGTAAGTTTATGACCTCACTGTCAGGGACTCTGACAGCAGTGTCATTCAGGTTAGTATATGACCTCACTGTCAGGGACTCTGACAGCAGTGACATTCAGGTTAGTATATGACCTCACCGTCAGGGACTCTGACAGCAGTGTCATTCAGGTTAGTATATGACCTCACTGTCAGGGACTCTGACAGCAGTGACATTCAGGTTAGTATATGACCTCACTGTCAGGGACTCTGACAGCAGTGACATTCAGGTTAGTATATGACCTCACTGTCAGGGACTCTGACAGCAGTGTCATTCAGGTTAGTATATGACCTCACTGTCAGGGACTCTGACAGCAGTGACATTCAGGTTAGTATATGACCTCACTGTCAGGGACTCTGACAGCAGTGACATTCAGGTTAGTATATGACCTCACCGTCAGGGACTCTGACAGCAGTGACATTCAGGTTAGTATATGACCTCACCGTCAGGGACTCTGGTCAGGGACTCTGACAGCAGTGTCATTCAGGTTAGTATATGACCTCACTGTCAGGGACTTTGACAGCAGTGACATTCAGGTGAGTATTTTTGGTAAATTTAAGTATTGTGTTATGAGAAAAAAAATATGATGAGCTCTTTTCGCATTAAACTTTTTTGTATTTGGCATCATATGACCTGTTAAGTTTCTGTGTGCCATAAAACCCTAAAAAATAAAGAAAGAAAGAAAGAAAGAAAAAAATGCCAATGGCTATGTTTTAGTTTATCATCTGCTAATAACTGAATTATAATATGGGTAATAATATGGGTAATTGATCTGGCTTAGGCAAATGGCATAGATCCAGATCAAGATCTGCACAATTTGTTGGCGAGTCACTAGCAATATATCTATTTTAATAAATGTGTGGTTAGTAAAAAGGTAAGAGCTTCTGTTGGTTATTACCCATATTATACTTCAGTTATACTTGAGCAATATAAAATATTGGATATTTTGTCAACAGACTACATGCAAACATATATAGACATATTGCTGGAGGCTTTGTAACAAACAGTGTAGATCTTGATCAGACAGCTTCTGATTGAGCTGGCTAATATGGATCAATTTACATGATGGTGTGTCACATTTAACAGTTTTATCCATTCGAGCTCAACAGGGTAATAGTTAAACATAATATAGCATCAACAGGTCAACTAGGAATTGAAAAATGGGAGGAAATAGACGTTAATTATAGTAAGATTTTTCTCCTGCTAACCTGCGGTGTGTCACTGGTTCTACCCAGACTTAAAGTCTGGGGTCTTCCATTTATTAGCAGGACCACGCCAATATGACCATAATTGTATCGGTGTGATGTCACAAATGAGCAAACAAAACAAACCATCCAACCTTTCATTACAATAGGTCTTTTGTCACAAAAACATAATTTTTTCCACAATCTAGTTCTACTATGGGGAGGACAGTTTGGACATCCTGAAGACTGCGTACCTTAGTGAGAACCAGTACTCGTTTCTGGCTGAGAACCATTCTGTCGTCCAGGCGGACCCTTATCCAAGGGACACCAATGCCAAAAAAATAAAAAAGGTGGAGAAAAAGGTAGGACTACAGATATATGGGGGCCTGTGAAGTAGTGGAAGGGTGGATAATTTGTTATTCCTCTGACTGTTAAGCTTCTCATTGCATGGGGTCTTCCTCCACCAAAATAGCTGGACTTTGCTGTAATGTTCATAATTGGTAATCGTGATTTATTTAATAAACAAATATTTGTCTGCCCCTCTATTGGAGAGTAAATTATTCTTTCTTTTTTTTTCAGGAGAAAAAAATATAAAATTATAAGCTTTTTTCTTGCAAATCTTATTAGTTATCTTATTTTAAACTTATTTCATTACAGTTTGATAAGGAAATAGGTCCTCTCAACTTTTTGACTTTGCCCTTAAAGGTCTTGTTATTCATTTGTTTCGTGTTAAGTAAGAAAACGTGTAGCACAGAAATCGCTGTGTTAAATTCTGTAAAGCTTCATGCTTGATGCACTTTCTTACATCCCCAACATTTGTTCTTTGTAAAGCTTTCTGATCAAATCTACAGTGTTGAAAGCTGAGTAAAGTAGAAAATAACTTCTTGATTTTGAGGAGTTGTTTTAACAAAAATTGTCATGGTTAGGTCAAGTTTTATGAACATCAGTGATATCACCTCTGTTAAGGTAATTGAGTGGTTACATCTAGGTATTCATAATTAAAGCCCACAATTTGAGCCCCGCATTTTGCAATTTTTCATGTTTATGTATGTTAAATTATGATTTTAATAATATACTTAATATCATTTCTGTTACTTACAGAAATGAAAAAATATCTTTCACAGAAATCAAAAATTATCTTTCAGAAATTTTGGAACTCTTAAAACAATTGAAATATAACCTGATGTAGAGGACCTTTTAGATATATTAGGAAGAATAAAATATTAACGTTCTACAAAGAATAATACTTTAATAGATATTTTGTCTCTGTATCTTCTAGATCACCAAATGGCAGCAGAAGCATCATGCAGATGGGAACACAGACAAGGTTCGAACCTCAGGCTACCTGAAGTTTTTTCGGCAAGTTGGTGAGGATGTGGTTTCTAGGCAACCCATTGACCCCAAATACCAGAATATCAAAGGTCGAAGCCATCGTGACCTTACCCTTTGTCAGATGTGGTCTGAGCTAGATGAAAAACAACGAAATAAGTAGGTTTGCAGTTTGTCTTTAGGTAAATTTTGCATGAATGAACATTCATATAAAACTTCGCAAATAAATGTTAATAGAAATTTTATGACTTTTATTCAAAGACACTCATGTTATCACGATGCAGTTAACTTATTGTTTCATTACTTAATATCCATTTTTATAAATTCAAGGATGTAAGGAAATGTAATGTTACATGTTTGCGATGTGTTGCCCAACAATTGAGTCCACATGGTACGGGTATACCTCCAGATACGTTACTCGCACTTTATTGGTATCACCTCTGTTGGTCAGTTGGTTCATCTGTAGATGAAATCTCTGCGCTATTTCTTGGAAACAGTTGGTCGGATTCTGATAAAACTTTACAGGACTGATAAATACTAAACCTAGTTGTGCATATCTATGGCACATCATGACCATCCATATTTTACATGAGTAATAGCCCTTAGTTATCAATATTGACTGTGGCAAAGCAGTATGCAAGGGCATTTATCATTTTCAGTGATAATGCTTGTAATGATTGTTTTTTCGTGAAAGCAAACATATTAGCTCACCTGAGCATATGCTGAGGGTGAGCTATTAAGATCACCCTCTATTTGGAGTCCAACATCACACTTTACTTATTTGTCAACATTTTTTAAATGAAATTGTGTTTGCAACCTCTGACCCATATTCAAGTAAACTTACTCTTAAGCTTTAGATTGGAGGAGAAATGAATATTTGTTTCAAAGAATTTTGATCTGTCAAAAATCATTGCCACCAAGGGTTTGGTCATGTCCTCATATGGTTATATAGGAAGTCTTTGAAAGTCTTCTAGTAAGCAAACTACATCTAAGAGCTAGGGTCTTAATAGTTGGTATTAATGTGTTTTTTAAATGGCCCACTATCGAAAGTGTTAAAAGAATTTTAATCTGTCAATAAACATAGCCACTAGGGGATTGGCCTATTTTCCATATATGGCTTTATAATGAAAAATGATTTTCAGAATGTTGCATGAATGCCTGTACTAAAAATATATTTTCTGACCTATTTATATATTCCTGATATTGCTTGTCCATCATTAATCAATGTCTATTGCACTCAGGCAAGCGATTTAGGGCCATCGTGATCCCTCTTGTCTTTTTTTGTTATTTCTAGTACAAACATGGCCTTTGATGTATTATAAAGATGCTATTCTAAAATAGAAAAAATAGCAGCATGCTTAATCTTAGATCAGTTAAGACATGGTTCAAATATTGCTAGTTGAAGTATTGGTATGCAAAGTGTAAAAATTATTTGTTATTGTAGGTGAAATCAGAATCTAAATCTGTCTATGTGATTAGTTTTTTTTAATACATCTTGGGGACATATTCTGTAATTATAGTGTCACTATTTTGGTTGATGAATACAACATACAAATTCTCAGTTGGACCATCGCCGCACTAAAGGTCATCTTTAAGACGTTCCCTGAGTAAGTTCTTCACCCAATTTGACTAGAACCCACATGGCAAGAAACAAAGCTATTAGATCTATATTTATTTGTTTATAGGTACAAGAAGAAGTACAGTGGATGCCCAGACCCTGTGCAGAGCCAGTTCTCACCCTATATACTTGAGGCTCTTCCAGAGAGATTGTCTAGCATTGTGAGTGGATATGCAAAAAGCAAAGCAAGTCTGTAAGTATAGCGATGATACTGTTTGAACCAAACTATCAATGGTTTACAAAACAAATAGAAAAAAAGCAGAAGGGTCTTTATTTTTCAAAAGATGGGAAAGCAGTCCTTGACCTGACATTATAAAACTCTATGTTAAAGTCTTAGACAATTCTGACTCATCTACTTTGTAAATTTAAGATCTTCCAGGGCTGGAAAAATGTTCTTTTCAATGACTAGTCCCGGACTAGTAACCTGGACAAAAATGACTAGTCCTGGACTAGTAACCTGGACAAAAATGACTAGTCCTGGACTAGTAACCAGGACAAAAATGACTAGTCCTGGACTAGTAACCTGGACAAAAATGACTAGTCCTGGACTAGTAACCTGGACAAAAATGACTAGTCCTGGACTAGTAACCAGGACAAAAATGACTTGTCTGAAAATTTGCATCGTTTTCAATTAACAAACACAACAACACATTGGTCATATTTATAACTAACCAAGTTGTTTCTTTTATTTTTTGGAAGCATATATGTATCACTGAAGAGTGGAATAAAAGAATATATATATATATATACATATATATATGTATATATACCGGTATATATATATATATATATATATATATATATATATATATATATATATGTATATATATAGAGAGAGAGAGAGAGACAGAGACAGAACAGAACAGAACAGAAAAGACAGAACAGAAAAGACAGACAGATAATTGCTCCTGGCATGAAATTGATTGTCTTCATCACTAATTTGAACTCCTCTTTATTTGTCACAAGTCCCACTGACAATTTATGACTTGTCCGGAACTAATTTAATGATCAATGACCAGCAGCCCGAAACTGCATTTCGACCTGTCTGGGACATTGGACTACTGTATTTTTCCAGTCCTATCTTCTTTGATTCAGTTCCAAGTAAAATGCAAGACTTAACCAACAAGCAAATTAAATAAAGACTTTACCCTCTCTATCAATTCTGTCAATTTCTATATATTGCAAAAAAATCAAGACTGGCAAAGGAAAACTTCATGCCTTCTGACTCTATCTTAACCCTTTATTTGCTGGAAACCCCATTCATCTCATTAACATAAAACACACCACACTCTAATGGTGTTTCCATCAATTAAAGGGGAAATCTGCCTTATGTGGACCGGCCTAGATAAGGTGTTGGGTACTCACACAATGCTTAGAGACAAAGGTTTGATCTTTGGGGACAAATATTCAAAATCATAAAATTTGACAAGCATTGTTCAGGTGACTTTGAATGACACTCGAGCATGATTTGTTTTTGAAACACCTCAAGTGACCAGTTATGGTAACATATGGTAACATAACAATGTTCAGCTATTTTGAGGGAGGAATACCCCAGACAGATGTCTGGGTAGAACTACCGGCACACTGCAGCTCAACTGGATACCTTCCCACATTAAGTCCTTGGGCCACAAATGGTACACGAACCCCTGTGATGAGAGTCTCAGCAGTCAGAGGATTGACAAGTTGGCAACTCGTCCATCACAACACAGGTGTCCTCCAAAATATCTATAGTCCTACCATTTTATCCACCTTTTTATTTTCTTGGCACTGGTGTCAGAGGAATTTTAAGTCATTGACTTTACCAGTATGCCATTTTATGCCCTGGCCCAAGCATTATGAAGCATTGATACATTTTGTCAACAGAGGACGAGCAGTTTGTCTGAGGGTGAATTCCTGGACCTGCTGCGACTGAAGGTGAAGAGAAGCATGGTAGAACCCGGCGAGTCTGTTGGCCTCCTATGTTCACAGGTAACTCTCCATTTTGTTTGAAGTTTTTTAGGACCTGCCAAGGTGTTTTTGGAACAGGTATAAACTGTTGGAACTGAGACCTATATTCTTATAATGGTCTTTGACATTGTAGGACTAATTTTATGTGACTAAAATTGCATTCACTACCTATACTGTATGTTATTTTACAAATTTGTCATTACAGTTCAATTTCACATTAAAAATGACCTGTGTCTTTAACTGGTATATTTTACACTTTCATAACCACTGATGCAATAAGTTTGATTGGGTTTAAGATAGAGGACCAAATTTAATTGAATCTCGTACCTGATGAGGGATGTCTATGGTGTGCATAAGGGGTGGACTTGCAGGATTCCTAATATATTCCTAATATTGCCTATTTAAAGAGATTTAACACTTGACAGCTACTGCATTTATTACCTAAACTATACACCACAAGTCAAATTTGAAAAACCAGTCCTCTTGCTACTAACCATGGCAGCCAAGTGTTAGATATGAATGGCTGATTACTTAGTTTAAGAATTGAATGATTTTTGCTGGTGATTTTTAGGAATTAAATGGGGTTTTTTTCGCTGGTGATTTTAGAAATTAAATTGTTTTTGCTGCTGATTTTAGGAATTAAATGATTTTTGCTGGTGATTTAAGGAATTAAATGTTTTTTTGATGGTGATTTTAAGAATTTTATTGACTTTTGCTGGTGATTTTAGAAATTCATCAACTTTTGCTGGTGATTTTAGGAATTTAATGATCTTTTACTGCCAATTTTAGGAATTAATGTTTTTTGCTGGTGATTTTAAGAATTCATCAACTTTTTCTGGTGATTTTAGGAATTTACTGATTTTCGCTGTTGATTTGAGAAATTTATGGCCAATGTTTAAAGCTTCTGGATTTTTCTTGTTTTTGGCATTATTGTATTAGTTTGATACAGTCAACTGACTCTTTTCTAAAAGTTACATAGAAAGCAAACTCTCAATTTAGCATTAGAATGGACAATAATCACGGGTAAAAGATTACATCATTTCAATATGCTTTCTTTTCTTCTCATATTGTTCTTAATAATATTGTCATATTGGACCTGGTAGCATAATCTGGATAGCTGAAATACTGTTGGTGGGACGATAAACCCCATAAATAAATTATAATATCATCATTGATGTTTATGTCTTATTCAAACCAAGGCTCAAGTATTTTTACACACTTACTTTGATGAAGGTCCACTTGAATAATGATACCAAGAAAACAAGATAAAGGATGTTGAACTCTGTCCTAAGGATAAAGCTATTTGATACATTTATATAAAAATATTCACAGCGCCTCAGAAAGGAGGCTAAGGAAGTTTTGTTGAATATTTTTGGAGGATCATGTTTAATCTGACAAAGCAAAATCGAATCAGATGCACACTTGTTGAAGTGCAGCCTGTGACTAGAGCATGTGTTATTCTATTTATACAGGTCCCCCACAGGCATAATGCTTTTTTAGCTTATTCATATAATAGAGCTATTCCAAGATACAATTATTTCTTCATAACTTGTACTTTTCTGACTTTTAAGCCTCTCACCATGTGGGTTCAAGTCTAGTTCAGGGCAAAGAACTTATTGTGGGAATATCTTCCAGTTGACCTGTGGTAGGCCAGAGGTTCCACCAAGACATGTAATTTGGGTCTTCCTCCACCAAAATAGCTTGACGTCACTGTAATGATCATATCTGGTCACTGCAATTTATTTCAAAATTTAATAAAAAGATATATCCCTAAGAATTGATACTATTTTTTGCTACCACACCTTATTTATACGCAGTCTATTGGTGAGCCGTCAACCCAGATGACCTTGAACACGTTTCACTTCGCTGGTCGTGGTGAGATGAACGTGACCCTTGGTATCCCCCGGTTACGAGAGGTGCTCATGGTGGGCAGCAAGACCATTAAGACACCAGCCATGGACATTCCTATCAGGCCAGGGGAGGGCAACAAAGACAGGGCCAAACATTTGCAGAAACAGTTCACCAAGGTCCATCTTGATAAGGTATGATGTTAAAATGAATTCATTCTTTGTAATGGGACACTCAATGTTTTTGGGAACACAATTACTTTTTTTATAAAAATAATAATTTTTCACAACTCTTTGTTTTAGGACATCTTTTGAAGAGGTATTTTATTTTTACGCTATAATTTGGGACACTTAACTTGGGTCAGAATGGTCTGTTTAAGTTGAGATTTATCAGTCATTTGTTATTAAGGAGTTATAATACAGCAATGGTGTTGTGTCTATTTAATTAATCCGGTGCTCAATTTTGGCTAGAAGTGTAAGAATAAAAATAGAAAAACATTTTTTTCTAGTCAATAACTTCAGTTTGGCTAAACCAGTAATAAGTGTAAGTTGTTGTAACACCCTTTTCTGGTGTTGATGGAATTAAGAAACGAAAGTCAAATGTCCGTCAAAGGAAAATACTTGTAACAAGTCCTATGAGACATGTATAAGATAATTATCAACAATGGGGAAAGTCCTTTTAATTTTGTCTGTAGAGGAAGAACATGGTTTTATTCTAATGAATTAAAGACAGAAATTAAAAAATTGAAGTAATAAAATATTAGCTTTGAACCAAGACATATGGGCTGTACAAGTTAAATGGCTGTATATTTTCAGGTATTGAAGGATGTACAGGTGGATGAATGGTTGTCTATAAAGCACAAAGTATCAACGTAAGTTTATTTTTTGCTGTCATAACATTGTTTCTTTGCCTGGTGATTTCAACTTTATCCACTGCAATGCTGCAATTTTATATTTATACAAATTATGGTTATTATATTGGCAGCTCATTTAAAAGAAGTTTAGATTTGTTTAGAGACTCTTCCTCTGCTAAGATTAAGAAAAAAATGGTGAAAACAAAAGAACATTGTAACTTTAATTTCTATTCTGATTTTATAGACAGAATGAAGTTTCAGGGTTTTATGTTTATATTATGTTGATATTTAAACATGTACAGTTTTGGGGAAACATATTTTTATTTTACTTTTTAAACCCCACCCCCACACTCTACATTTTTTGTGCACGTGTTTCTTTTGAACTACTAGTTTGCTTAGTACATTTGTCTAGTACACTATTGCAGTCTACTATTCTGTCTATTGTTGTAGCTTGTATTCTGTAACTTTTCATCAGACAATAGATTTTATTTCAAAAGATTTGATATATAAATGGTTTCTATAGTAACATTCATTGTGATATGTTTGTCTTTGGAAATGCTTCCAGAACTGCTTTTTGTTCTTGTATTTGATGACAAGTTCCATTCATACCTTATTAAAAAAATGAATCTATATAAAACCTCTAGTTTTACCAAGGTCTGGTTTTAAGTAAGGAACTTCAAATAACCTTACCACAGTTGCCCCCTAAAGATTAATCTGTATTTACAGGCAGAGGAAGAGGGTTTTCCAGATTACATTCAACTTCCTGCCACGGTTAGCATACAAGGAGCGCTACAGCGTAAAGCCTCAACAGATCCTTAACTACATGGAGAAGGTCTACTTCAAACATCTCGTGTTTGTTATCCGGAAAAAGATAAATGTGATGGCCAAAACAAGGTGAAAAAATACTTGTCGAAATGTGATAAAGGTTCAAAAAGAGGGCTAACCTGTGTGGTCATATTCTATTAATAGAGGGCGATGTTTCTAGATTTTATTCACCATGATGCTTGACAAATAGCCAAAAGGAGCGCGCTGGTCTGAGCAACTTATAACTCCTCATCCCTTCACAACATTGGTTCAAGTCCCGATGGTGCTAGAAATTTCTTTTGGGGAGGTTTTCCAACAAACCTCTGGTGTGTCTTACTCCATCATTTAGTAGATGGACATCACCAATATGACCTTGATTGTATTGGTACAATCTAACAAAACATAAACACAAATAGCCAATATTGGGGGATTCATGCTGTTAAATTGTAAAATTGATCCATTTATAAATAAAAAAGATGAAATTATATTTTATTATTACAAATTAACATTTATAGATAGCTTATAAAGTCTCTAATATACACACAGGCATCATCATCATTGTGTAGATTGTTTTATTGTCAGCAATCTTTGAAAGAAGTCTGTGACCATAATCCTTTGAGTGCTTTCACATAGACTGGTTGGTGACATATTGGTGCTATCCTGGATAACATATTTTAAGTTGATGATGGTGATTGTTATATGCCTATGTGGATAAAGATACACAACAAAAACGGTATCATTGTCTTTTCAGAAAGCGTAATTATTTAGCTTGCACATCACCTTCTGTTGGTTATACCTGGTCTTGTATAGTTATGGGGATCTGAATTACCAAATTTGGCTAATATCTAAAACTTACCTTGGGAAAAATACTTGATCTTTAACTAACAGCAATATCATGTTACTTCTGTTAAAAATAAGCTCAAAGTCTTAACTTGTTTGGATGAAAAGACATAGAGCTAGAGACTTGGCTGCAAAAAGTGTAGCAAGGAAAAATATATGACATATTTGCATAAATAAGCCAATAAAATCTGTATAATAGCAAATATTTCTAAATGATCGTATATCAAAAAGCAATTAAATGTCCTTGCATACATTTATTTTTTAAACTTTTACATAACAATGAATGCATAAACTGACAATCGAAGAGGAGACAGGTTTTTTTCCCCTCAGTTTTCTTCAGACTTTTCTATTAACAGTTTGATTCTATG
This sequence comes from Sinonovacula constricta, assembly GCA_007844125.1. Lineage (NCBI taxonomy): Eukaryota > Metazoa > Mollusca > Bivalvia > Cardiida > Solecurtidae > Sinonovacula > Sinonovacula constricta. The sequence continues at coordinate 82,835,187 of CM017556.1, read as the reverse complement.
TAATATTCAAGATTGTCAAATCACATACCATATGTTTCTTTGACTGGTTATTTAGTTATGTAACAGTTTCTATGTATTTAAAAAAAATGGTAATTTATTAAAAAAATACACTCTTGTTTTGCTTGGAAAATATTGAACAAGCACCCATTCTTGCACAAAAATAACATCTGAATTGTAATGTTAGTGTGCCTTTTTACTTTGTGATATTTTATGTAATGAAGTTGATAAGTCATTAAGCAAGGTCAAAACCAGGAAAAAGCCTTAACTTAAAACTAAAAAACCCTAACTGATTTGAAAATAAAAAAGAATCCATATTTCAGCTTTTCACTTAAATATCTGAACAACCAATCTCCAGTAAATGTTGAGAATTAAATATCCACTTCACCATATTATGATCTGTAACTATGGTGCATTGCCAAAGCTGGCTGATTACCATCTATAGTGCTTGCCTAATATTTCTTAAATCCATTTTAGTAGGCTAAGAATTCAATGTTTATGTGCCTATACCTGTCTAAATTTGTTCCACCACAGGCTTCTCTCTCATGGTACCCAGAAGCGGACTTCAGCCGCAGAGAGACAATCAGAAGAAACCATGGGCACCTCTTATGCTGACGATGATGATGATTCTGATGTCGATGATGCTAATGATGGTGATGCTGTCTCAAAGAAAGAGCATTCACGGCACGATCAGGAACATGAGTACGATGATTCAGATAATGAGTCAAATGAGGATGGGAATGATGTTATGCCAGGTGAATTTTAATTTTGTCTAGGTCTTATTTATCTTCTAAGCTAATTTTCTTTAAAAATTTATTGTAATTTTACTTTCGGAATGTTTTTACTAAGAGCAGTCAGTAGAATGTTGCCTCCAGGTAACGGAATGACACAGGCTGTGACATACTGTTATTAAAGTTTGAAAGTCATAGAAAATGGAAGTGGTTTAGCAGCTATGCTAATGCTCGGTTGACTTATATGGGAGGTTTTATGACTGGCCAGCCTTGTGTCAAGATAATGTGCTAGCATGCCACATGTTCACATCATACTATTCACTTTGAAGTCAGTCCTACGTAACATATCTGTTTTAACTAAATATTTTCTCCAAATAACTTTTAATATGATTGTGGGACATAAAAGATATAGTCCCAAATTTTGTGTGATTTATTCAGTTGTGGCTTAACTTAGCTTTGTAATTTTACTGCATTTCTTTGTATGTCATAATAATTGTTGTAAACAGGTAATTGGTGAATCAAATTGATGACTCCCACACATGGGTCATCCTTACATAATACATCAATAGCTATCAGATCTGATTTCTGTACACACGACTCCTTACTTTTAGCTATTGTAGTCTATGAGGGATTGTGGGAGACTAAACTCCAATACAGTAAAACCATGCTAAATGGGACACCTGCGGTTCTTTTTTAAAGTGTCCCTCTTAGCAAGGTCATCCTCTAAGTGAGTTCATACAAATCAATTCATTATACTAACATATTATATTATTCTAAGTTTTAATATTATATTGTCTATATTGTATTAATATTTAAGTGTACTTATTGTGTTATAGTTTATTTGTTTTTTGTTTTTTTGTTTTAAGTATATCTTATAATATTATAATTTAGTCATTTTTTGGAAAGGATATAATCAAACATAAAAATAAATTAGAATTTTGTTATTTATTATTTGCGGTAAAAAGAAATTTAACATAATAATTTAATCATCAATGATCTGAGAACACATTCTAGTTTGTGTCTTATGGACGTTTAGTCAGGGAAAATTAAATTCTGGTTGGTTTCTTATGGACATTGAGTCAGGGAAAATTTAGTTCTAATTTGTTTTTTATGAACTTTTAGTCAGGGAAAATTAAATTCCAATTTGTTTTTTATGAACTTTTAGTCAGGGAAAATTAAATTCCAATTTGTTTTTTATGAACTTTTAGTCAGGGAAAATTTAATTCTAATTTGTTTCTTATGGACATTTAGTCAGGGAAAATTTAATTCTAATTTGTTTCTAATGGACATTGAGTCAGGAAAAATTTAGTTCTAATTGGGGTTTTTTCAAAGTTTAGCAAGGGAAAATTAAATTCTAGTTTGTTTCAATGTTTAGTCAGGCAAAATTTAATTCTGTTTTGTTTCTTATGGACATTTAGTCATGGAAAATTTAATTCTAGTTTGTTTCTTATGAACCTTTAGTCAGGGAAAATTTAACATAAAGGTCAGTCCAGAAAGAAACATTTTATGAACCCTAAAAAAGACAAGCAATGAAAAGATGATTATCCATAATGAATCTGTGAAGACACTTAAAGCTTCTTACTTAACATCAGACAAATTGCTGACTTCTTTACGATTACCGTATCTTAATTGGCAATGTCGTAATTTAAGGTCATTAAATGTACAAACAAAAGTGTCCCTCATGGTGGGTTTCCCTTCTCAGCGTGGTGGTTCTATAGTGAGGTTTTATTGTACTTACATGCACCTCATGCCAAGCAGGAAGAGGTAAAGGCATTATTAGATGTAAGATATGTGTCTCTTATAGGCTTCTGTTGGCAGCAGGTGGTTCTTGCTTGAACAACTTGGTGTATATTGTTTGTTAAGGATTGTTTGTTATCATGACCAGCATGTGCACATTTTGACTGGTATTAATACTTTTGGGACCGGTAGGGCAATCAGAAGATCATGGGCTTTTTGTACGGAAGGCCCGGGCTTCGATCCCGGGCAGCAACATACCAAAGTCGTAAAAATTGGTAGTGGTATAGCTCCCTTGCTATCACTCAAGCAACTGTTAGGGTGGTTGCACGACTGGTTGGCCTGGTAGTCAGGATAATGAGGCTGGGTGTGGCATCATGCTATACACAGTGAAGGCAGCACTATACCTGCTTCAAGTAGACACTGTCTCCAAAATAACTGAAATAATTTTGGTGGGTCAATAAACCCAGTAAACAAACAAACAGATCTTTTGATCATATATATGTCTAGATGATATTTAGTGAAATTAGGTATATAAATCTCCTGATCTTCCTAATATTTATTTAAAAGATATTAAAGAATCGTATGAGATTTAACTTAAATATTTTTTTATTATTTCTATTTTACATTGAAAATGATTGACACAAACTTGATATTATTAAATAGTCTTTTTTGACTTTTTAAAATAAGTTACAAACCCAAATCAAGAAAAACAATACTTATAAATTATTATTTGGTGACTTTGGACTTCTTTAATGCCCATTTTTCATATTTTTAATTTTATAACATGATTTATTTTAAATAAAATAATATTTTCAGATGATGACGTTGAGATGGATGGAGAAGATGGTGAGGAGGTGGAGGAGGTAGAGTATGGAGACTTGGAAGAGAATCTTATTCGAAAAAAGGAGAAGGACCACAAGAGTGGCCGCATCAATGTGAGTCATTCAACAGTTGTTTTGTTTTGGTTTACGTATATCTTAGCAACTCAATTATGTTAATATTGTAGTGTCCAGGCTATTTAATATGTTGTTATTTGTTTATAAAGAAATTTTGTCTTGATGTAATAGATTTTTATGAAAAGATCTTTGCTGTGAATTTCAATTTTTTTTTTATATTTCTTTCTTTGATTATTTAATTAGAGAGATAAGAGGATGCAAAATACATACAAATACCTTTTTTTATTAATTAGTGAATATGTATTTTTAAAATTCAGATTCATTACCATAACATTACATATCTTTAACCTCATCAGCCTTTTTCTATTCAATTAACTAATCACAGATATGGTGGAGCAAGACCCCAGATAAGTGTCTGAGTAGAACCATTGAGGTATCAAGTGAATGTCCTCCCCATTGAAAGACTTTTTCTGACTGTGACTAAGAACGCATGCTTTGGAAGACTGAGGAGATACAAATGTTGCAAGTCTACATGTACAACCATCTGCCATTGTGCACTTTACGCATGTGCATAGCCTCCGTTTGAAAAATCGAAAATCTAATTGTACCAAAAACATCAAGAAAGCCAATGCCAAGTTATATAATGTCTAAAAATTGTATTTTTAGTCAATACCAAGCAAAACAAGTATTTTCTTTTTTTTCTGCTCATTAACATTTACTAGTACAAGTAACATTTACTACTTTCCTATCTAGTAGGAAAGGACAAAGCGGGTATTTCTCATGTAAATTGTATTTGTCATTTCTCTTTTTTTTTTCTTCTCAAAACTTCATGTTTCTATTTCTCTACATTCAAATCAGTTTGATATGGCATGTGAATTTCGTACATCCGTTAAAGGTGCTGGTTTGCTTTCAAGGGTATATGGGGCTGCCTTGGCCAAGCGGTTAGAGTTACTGACTAGTAACTCCTTAGCCCTATACCACTTGGGTTTAATTCGCGATCGGGACGGGGACTTTCATATGGGGAGGTTTTCCAGATAACCTGAGGTGTGCCTGAGGTGTGCCAGTGGTTCTACCCAGATAGGGTCTTCCTCCACCAATAATTAGTTGGACCTCGCCAATATGACATAATTGTGTTGGTGCAATGTAACAAAAACAGAACAAAACATAAAGAAGTTTCAAGTCAGCGACTTTAAAAACTCAGCCACTGACACTCCCCTGCAATTAAGGAATATACTTAATAAATAATTTATTGCATGTTTTAATTTGTACTTGTATATGAAATCTTAGATTGTCCCTACAATAACATCAAAATTGATATTAATTTTATACAACATTGCATAGCAACAAGTTTATTCCTAAAATTAACACAATAAATTGCCATAAGCAATTGTGTTTATTCCTATTAAACATTCTACACTTAACACTGAAAAAGAACACTACACTGCCAATATATAGATTCTTTAAATTTGTCGAGAGCAATAAATCATATTAATTGTATCACCTTAAATATGATATTTAATGCATGTAATAATATTTCCCACTGTTTGGGGAAATTTAATCATATTTCCTGTATTAATTTGTACTTAAGCCTAAGTAAAGATGGTTTTCAACACTACCTATAGTGTTGGACAGTACATATTGGGAAAATGAATCACTCTAAATGTTCATTCTTTCCAATCTATAAATAAGCATGATAGTGATCTCTCAAAATAGATATCGACATCAGAGCAGACAAACCAGATTTTGATATAGTGTGATCTTAAAAGGAAGTTGTCACATGGTTTTCTTACCTTAAAATAACTATCTCTGCTAGCATGTCGCAAATAAGAAATACATGCTTGCAATTATGTGTGGGGATTTAGGCTTGTCTTTTCACACAGATCTAGGACATCAATGAACAGCATTTAGCAGGATCTTTTTCAGGTAACAATGACTTGTTTGGTTTTTTGAGATTTTTGGTCCAAACTGTTGGATACCACCGTTAGTTGTGAATGCATCATTATATATATATATATGGTTCTGTCTATCAGGCTGTACTTCAACTGGCTCCAGAGGTGGAAACATATGACTTTGACGCCAAGAAAAAACTGTGGTGTACCATTACTCTTAGTGTAAGTATTTATTTCTTTGTTGAACTACCCACAGAAAATAAATCTTGATAAAACAAATATAACTTAGCACTTAAACTGTAAAATAGTTGTTCTAGAATATTTTATGCTCATCTAAGGGGAAGCTTTTATGCTCTATATATGGTCATTGTCCAAACGTTGCTTGTATCCATGCTTGTGTTACATTTATTCTAGTCTGTAGTAACATTGTTGATATTCCTTGCTATTATCTTATAAATGTCTATGGCACTCAGATGAGCAATATAGGGCCATCATGGCCCTCTTGTTTGGTAGATTTAACGACCAACTTTATTTTATATGATCAGTGTTCTAGAGAAAGAAAATATACATGTACTTACTGATATACCTTTGGTATAAGTTGTTCGAAGGCAACAGTAAGGAATATTAATGACTGCGTATAAAATACTGTGCCCATTTTCAGATTTCAGAACACAAAATAATCCTGCCAGACTAACAATTGTTTTATTCTATTGTGTCATTTTTTGTGAACAAAAAAAGTTGTAAATGTTAACATTCATTCATTGTTACTGTTTTTCTTTGCTATGAAGATGCCCCAGAGAGGAATATGTACAGTACTGGAAAAAGTAGATCTGCCTTTATTAATATTATTCTATTCATTTAAATACTTCATTATTAACCTGGTACATTTTTATATTTATACTCACAGTATTTTAGTTTTAACCTGATTAGTCTATTCTCATTAAACTTCAATATATTCGGCGCTGTATGACCTATCAAGTATTGATGTGCCATAAAATCCAAAATACAAATACAAATACTTCATAATCATGGTAACCATTTTTGTGTTTCCCAGTTCCCGCTGCAGGACAGCAAATTTGATGTGCTGTCTGTAGTGGAGGCAGATGTGCGGAAGTGTGTGGTGCACCAGATACCTGGTCTGGCAGGGTGCTACCTGGGGGAACAAAAGGGGCCAAATGGTCCAGAGCTGCACCTTAAGACAGAGGGCATCAACATTCAGGTAATAAAACAAATACATACAGGTAACATCATTTCATTGGTATTTTGTTACTATGTTAATATATAAGAACCACAGTCACTGTTGTGAGAATGAGAGTGAAGCCTAGCGGCAAGGATGGGACCAGACCAACACCATAAGGGAATCAACATTCAGGTAACCTGGCAATAATATTCAGGTAACCTGGCAATAACATTAAGGTAACAACATTTGATAGACAATTCTGGTACTGTTTTGATAAACAAGCAACACTGTCATAATTGTCGGTAGTTGTTTAGTTGTATTTGTTTTATTTGTTTATTTATTTGCAAATCTGCGAAAAGGCAAATCTGGACTTAGTTTGTTTTGGGTAATTTTTGCAAACAAAATGAAATAAAGGTTATAAGCACCTGTTGAATTACTGACATGTTAATGCATCTCTATTTGAAGAATTTTTAAGTCTTCATAATATAAGAATCAAAAGTGCCATAACAAGTTATAACATATAGGTTTACCATTCTCTAGTCAATCTGGTTTTGGTACTGATCAAAATGACACACTAGCACTGGTATAATAATGGTCATAAAAGTATTACCAGGGAGAACAATAAGGCTTCAAAGGGAAACTACTACCACATAACAGGATAGCTCTCTTTTCTCCCTTGTTTCTTTCTCCCATTTGCTACCACTTCTTCCTCCTCCATACTGTCTCTCCCACTCCATCTCTCCCCTCCTCCCTCTCACCCCCTCTCTTTCTATCCCCTTTCTGTATTGTCTCTTTCCCCCTCTTCCTCTCTCTCAATCTCTATCTTTCTTTCAGTCTCTTTTCTGTTGGTGTAAGTTCAATGTCAGTGCTGCCAGAGTTGTCCTCCCTTCATTGATGTTTGTTGCAGCCTCCTCTGCATCCTGCATTGTTAGGCCAGTATATGCCAGATCTTGGTTGCACTTGTTCTGCCATCACTGTCGCTGTCTTCCTTAGCGTCTTTTGTAACCTGCAAAAGATTTGTCCCACTGCTATTGATGTTGTAGGGAACCTGCTCTCGTTCATACATATTATATGGCCAAATCAACATAGCCTTTTCATTTCATGTTTATCAGCTGTCTAGTTAAAACCTACACCTTGTCTTAGAGATTGAACTGTGTTATTGTCTTGTCTTTTTGATAATTTGTTTTTTCTCCATTTTTTACCAGCCTTTACTCATTTTATATCTTTCTTGCTAGACAAAAGAAATTACATGTAGGCCTACATATCTAAATTGGTTGTTGACAGTGCACCAGTAGCTGAGTGGTTAAGAGTTTTGTTCTTGTAACTTCCTCAGCCTCTTACTGCATGGATTTGAGTCCCAAGCAGAGAGAGACCTTCTAGCTGACCTGCGCTGAATCAGTGGTCCTACCCGTAAATCAGGGGTCTAAGCTCCACCAATAAGTAATTTTACATTGCTAATACAACCATTATTGTGTCAGTGAGATGTAACAACAAAAAAAAATCTATTTGTGTGTTTTGATAATGTAACTCTTGTATATTTTCAGGAGATGGCCAAACATGAGGACTTATTAGACTTGAATCAGTCTCTACTGTAACGATATTCATGCAGTCGCTGATACATTTGGTATAGAGGCAGGCCAGTAAAGTCATTGTAAAGGTACCTACTAGCAAAGCTCTGTGTGTGTGTATTTTGTTAGAAAGTGTTCTGGGCACAGAATGTTTTAATGGCTTTTAATTACTGAAGATTGAAATGGGATCTTTATTCAGTAGGCTGGTAGGTGAGAGATTTTTTTAATTCTTGATTGATGAACATGTGCCATTGGTCAGCAGATATAACTGATGATTCTAAATCCCAATTCCTGACCCTGAGGCCACTGAAGCCTTTATGCAGCCTCCTGCCAGATAAGTCCTCTTCGTGGTCAACTTGGTAACAAAATAGGAATATACCAGTTACAGAAATGTATTTTTTAAAGTTGGAACTAAATATGTTATGAATTTGTTAAAAAGCTCTACTTCCCTATCCCTTTGCAGGAGATCCAAAATGTATTTGCAGCCTATGGTATCCATGTGGACTACCGACACCTTTCCCTACTAGCAGACTACATGACCTTTGAGGGTCGATACAAACCTTTCAACCGTGCTGCCCTCACAACCAACCCATCACCAATCCAGAAAATGACTTTTGAGACCACCATGAAGTTCTTGACTAATGCCAGCATCCAGAGTCAAGTTGACGAGTTAAGGTCGCCGTCAGCTCAAATCGTGCTCGGCAAAACTGTAAACTGTGGCACAGGCTGTTTAGAACTGTATAACCCACTTGTTAGAGTGTGATCAATTTGGGCATGGATGTATTTCTATGAAATACACATAATCAGTACAGATATGCAGCATAAAGACTTGAAACTCCTCTGACATCTCACCCTTTCACTGCTTATCCTCAAGTTCTGATCCGGGTGAAGGATTTTATGTAAGAAGGTCGTCTTCCAGACCTGCAGGTGTGTGTGGTTCTACCCAGATGTTTGTCTTCATTGATATTGCAGAAATATAGCTGAAGTCATTATAATGACCATGATTGTATTGAAAACAAACAATTTACTTCTGCTTACTGTTGAACATATCATCTCAGTTTTAGGGTTTGTAGATGTATTTTATACTGGTAATTAAGAATGAATGGAGACTTGCCTACGACTGAAAAAAAGTCTGAATTAGCTGGCCATCAAACCACATGGATATGATTTCTGAATGAATAAATATACATATACAATATAGTATGATATGATATGCCTACCTAGGGAAGCTGCCATATGAAAATTGATCTGTCTCCAGTTAAAGTAACCCTGCTGCTTCGACATTAATCTGGGACATTTTTTATTATTAGTGAAGAGAAATTTTGTTTTGGAACAGTGTCAAGATGCCTTGTTCATTTTATTGGAAGATAAAACATTTGTTTACAAGAACTTTATTTTTAAATATTAACATTTCCCCGATACCTTTCAGAAGGACAAAATGACATTGAATTTTTGATAACCTGCATAGCTCATGTTAACTTGGAATGATGTCTGAATACACTTGAATTCATGATGCCATGCTCTTAAATAAACATGCATGTGTGTCTTTTTTTTATACTGTTGAAGAGATAAAAACGACTTTTAATCACAACCCAAATATTTAGTTTTATTTGACTTCCATCTTATAATGTATAAACCTATTTAGATCATGATTTTTTTCACAGAAAAACTGTTTTTCAGCAAACTTTAGCCAGGCTTGAGATGATTTATGCAAATGGACATGTCCTGGAAGGTGCACAGATGCTGATTCAAATTTAATTTGCCAGGGTGTTTGTGACTATTCTTTGTACCTTTGGAACACTTGCTTAACAAAATATATGTTGGAATATATGTTGGAATACATTGAAATGTCAATCAAAAGCCATTTCACTTTGTTGTTAGACGTCGTGTTACTTTTCTAAGTGCCTTTAAATTGTTATAGAAAACTCTTGCATCAACATGTTGAATGTAAACCTCATTGTATTGAAATAAATTACATAATATTGTGAAGAGCATAATGCTGAATATACATATAGTGTTAAATGATGAACACATAAAGTTGAATTTTAAACACATAATGTTGAATGAAAACACACAATGTTGAATTATAAACATATAATGTTGAATTATAAACACATAATGTTGAATTAAACACATAATGTTGTATTATAAACAATGTTGAATGATGAACACATAATGTTGAATTATAAACACCTACTGTTGAATTATAAACACATAATGTTGAATTATAAACATGTAATGTTGAATTATAAACACATATTGTTGAATGAGAACACATTATGTCAAATGATGAACAGATAATGTTGAATGGGACCACATAATGTTGAATTATGAACACAATATGTTGAATTTTAAATTCATAATGTTGAATGAGAACACAAAATGTTGAATTATAAACACATAATGTTGAATTATAAACATATAATGTTGAATTATAAACACATGTTTAATAAGAACACACAATGTTGAATTATGAACACATAATGTTGAATTATAAACATATAATGTTGAATTATAAACACATGTAAAATAAGAACACACAATGTTGAATTATGAACACATAATGTTGAATTATGAACACATGTTGAATTATGAACACATAATGTTGAATTATGAACACATAATGTTGAATGAGAAGACATAATGTTGAATTATGAACACATAATGTTGAATTATGAACACATAATGTTGAATTATGAACACATAATGTTGAATGAGAAGACATAATGTTGGATGAGAACACATAATGTCGAATGAGAACACATAAAGTGGAATGAGAACACATAATGTTGAATGATGAACATATACTGTTGAATGATGAACACATAATGTTGAATGATGAACATATACTGTTGAATGACAAGCATATAATGTGATGAGAGACCAACACAGAGGAGTTACAAGTCGTCACCACTACCACTTAGCACCAGGTGACCCCAATTGCAAATCGGAGCAATCCGTCTGCTTTTTATCTTCCTCTATGTTTTACTCGTATTTGCATGGATGGGCCTTTTTATGCATAGAGAGTCTGACACGAATTGTCATTTAATACAAATATAATTATACAAATACATAATTTTTATCGCCAATGTACGATCTTACGAAATTTTAAGAACAATACTTGGTGAAATAGTGGGTACTATTGGTCATGTCTAATAAAACATTGCAAATCTATTTAAGTTATTATTCCGGTGGCAGGCACATTGTTTTATATTATCTAAAAAAAATAAAAGTCGTTTGAATTAATACTGAAAACTATTGGGCTGATCAAGTTAAGATGTATTTCAGTTGCAGAAAAAGAAAAAAAAATGCCCGTTTTTGTAGGATTCGAATTCAACCGGGAACTAACTCTTGGATGGTTTTCCAGTGCACAACAGAATGCGCCACTTTGTCTCCATACATGTTTGTTTTTTGCGTAGTTTTATCATACATTGTGTCAGAGACCGTGTGTACATTTAAATTTCAACATAACTCGTTTTGTGATTTCGAAGCGTTTCAATCTTTTTTTATCAGTTCACTTATTTTTAAGATGGTGTCCCGACAGTTTGAACCAAACTTTTTACTCAAATGAATAAATAAGACATTGTTATCTGAAAAGTTCCTGCAGAATGCAGTTCATTGATGCCATAGATCTGTGTGAACAGTGAAGCATAAATCTCCACTCGTCATTTCAAACCATGCTGCAGAGATAGGTTGTTGTTTTTTCAAATTAAGAAATCCACGTGACACCTTTCTTTTGAGATCGTGTTATATCGTCATCCGGGTAGTCCGCGCTGATGTCGGTGCCTATTTTGAGCAGAGATCACGTGTGGTAATTTATAGATTTGAAAAGAATGAACATTTGGAGTGATTTTTTTTCCACAATTTGTCCTGTCTTACAATATAAGTAGTGTTCCAAGTCGTCTATACTTGGACTAAAGTATGAGTTTATGCAGAAATTATGCATGAATTCCCCAAAACCATGGACAAATATTGTAACATGCTTCTGATATAGCTATCGGATACCACCTTTATAGTCTGGTCCAATGAGGGCTCTATCACCAAGGATGATGCCAATATTCTGTGCCATATTTTTGTGTTGTTTTAAGACGTATATATTTTAAAATTACTATATAACATCAATGGCAGAACTTTAAAAGGTTGTATCCGACAATTTGGAGCGTGTTTTTTTTTCTTCCAAATAATCCAAAGTAATTGTTACCTGAAAAGGTCCTGCATAATGCTGTTCATTGATGTCCTAGATCTGTGAACAGTAAAGCACCATCGTCGGATACCCACGCTCGACTATTCCGTTTTGCTACATTCGTCGACCGTGGATTAAGTGGTAAATTTTCTGTCGACTTATCGAACTGAATAGAACAAGAATTGGCCCATCATAATATTGCTTACAAAATCTATAATCTTCAGCGTGGTGACTAAAAGTATAACAATGGCTGCGCCCAGTGCCACTGTCGAAAGAAACGAGCTTTATCACTGGGCTGAAATCTTCACCGGATTATGAAGCGACCAATGAAATATCATTACCAGAAACGGCGAACAGTGAACTAAATATCCCACGGGCGATGAATGGAGAGTAACGGAATAGATCGGTCGTGGGTGTCTGACTATGGTGAAGCATAAATCCCCGCGTTTCGTTACAAACCGTTATTTCATACCTGAGCCACGCTGCAGAGATAGCCATGTTAAGGCTAAGAAAACCACGTGACAACCTGTTTTCTAGATCACGTTATATAGCCTTCCGGTTAATCTCTCTCTGACGTCGATATGTATATTAGCGGAGGTCACTATCTTGCTTTATGTACAGATTGCGAAAGAATAATCTTTTAAAGTGTTTATTCTCGCGTTTTTACTGTTTAACAGTATAGTAGTGTTCAGAACCGTCTTTTCTTGGAATTAATTACGAGTTTACTTAGTTAAAGTTCAACTTTATGCTCAAACATATTGTTACATGTAATAGAAATAGACAAACTTTCGGATACCACCTTTGAAGGGGTATTGCCAATATTTGTAATATTGAATATACATGTATTGTCAAATGTGTCAAATAATGAGACCAAAAATATCTGTAAAAATAATCGCGACATTTGTGATTTCCTAAAATGTCAGGACTAAAGACTACACATTTTCTGACAGTAATAATAATTAACTCTGTTTAAAGAAAGCTAACTTAGGTAATATGGGATCATTGTATATAACCAACAAAAATATGTTTGCCTATACAGGTTACGCTTATTTATTTCATAGATTATTAAAAAGTATTTTACAAGAAAATAAATGCAATATAAATAGTTAATAGTAAACGGTTTCTTTTTGTCATATTGGCAGCGCCCAGCTAATTATTGACGAAGGAAGACCCAAGAAATATTCTTGGTAAAACCATAGTTCCCCGCAAGACAGTTCTCGCCCTGACTGGGACTTGCACGAACATAACTGTTCCCGAATGTAGTAAACAGAGAGATAGCGGATATAACTAGATGACTGAAATGCTTGTCTTCGGCTGAAGTAAACAGAAATAGTGATAGCCGATACAACTGATGACTGAAATACATGTTCCCGGGCTTTAGTAAACAGAAATAGTAATAGCCGATACAACTAGATGACTGAAATGCATGTTTCCAGCTGTAGTAAACAGAAATAGTGATAGTCGATACAACTAGATGACTGAAATACATGTTCCCGGGCTGTAGTAAACAGAAATAGTGATAGCCGATACAACTGATGACTGAAATACATGTTCCCGGGCTGTAGTAAACAGAAATAGTGATAGCCGATACAACTGATGACTGAAATACATGTTCCCGGGCTGTAGTAAACAGAAATAGTGATAGCCGATACAACTAGATGCTTAAATACATGTTCCCGGGCTGTAGTAAACAGAAATAGTGATAGCCGATACAACTAGATGACTGAAATGCGTGTTCCCGGGCTGTAGTAAACATAAATAGTGATAGCCGATACAACTAGATGACTTAAATATATGTTCCCGGGCTGTAGTAAACAGAAATAGTAATAGCCGATACAACTGATGACTGAAATATATGTTCCCGGGCTGTAGTAAACAGAAATAGTAAAAGCCGATACAACTAGATGTCTGAAATACATGTTCCCAGCTGTAGTAAACAGAAATGGTGATAGCCGATACAACTGATGACTGAAATACATGTTCCCGGGCTGTAGTAAACAGAAATGGTGATAGCCGATACAACTAGATGACTGAAATGCATGTCCCGGGATGTAGTAAACAGAAATGGTGATAGCCAATACAACTAGATGACTTAAATACATGTTCCCGGGCTGTAGTAAACAGAAATAGTAATAGCCGATACAACTAGATGACTGAAATACATGTTCCCGGGCTGTAGTAAACAGAAATAGTGATAGCCGATACAACTAGATGACTGAAATACATGTTCCTGGGCTGAAGTAAACAGAAATAGTGATAGTCGATACAACTGATGACTGAAATACATGTTCCCGGGCTGTAGTAAACAGAAATAGTAAAAGCCGATACAACTAGATGACTGAAATGCATGTTCCCGGGCTGTAGTAAACAGAAATAGTGATAGCCGATACAACTAGATGACTGAAATGCATGTTCCCGGGCTGTAGTAAACAGAAATAGTAAAAGCCGATACAACTGGATGACTGAAAAACATGTTTCCGGGCTGTAGTAAACAGAAATAGTGATAGTCGATAGAACTAGATGAACGAAATGCATGTTCCCAGGCTGTAGTAAACGGAAATAGTAATAGCCGATACAACTAGATGACTGAAATGCATGTTCCCGGGCTGCAGTAAACAGAAATAGTAAAAGCCGATACAACTGGATAACTGAAAAACATGTTCCCGGGCAGTAGTAAACAGAAATAGTGATAGCCGATACAACTAGATGACTGAAATGCGTGTTCCCGGGCTGTAGTAAACAGAAATAGTAAAAGCCGATATAACTAGATGACTGAAATGCGTGTTCGCGGGCTGTAGTAAACAGAAATAGTAAAAGCCGATACAACTATATGACTGAAATGCGTGTTCCCGGGCTGTAGTAAACAGAAATAGTAAAAGCCGATACAACTAGATGACTGAAATGCGTGTTCCCGGGCTGTAGTAAACAGAAATAGTTAAAGCCGATACAACTAGATGACTGAAATACATGTTCCCGGGCTGTAGTAAACAGAAATAGTAAAAGCCGATACAACTAGATGACTGAAATGCATGTTCCCGGGCTGTAGTAAACAGAAATAGTGATAGTCGATAGAACTAGATGACTGAAATGCATGTTCCCGGGCTGTAGTAAACAGAAATAGTAAAAGCCGATACAACTAGATGACTGAAATACATGTTCCCGGGCTGTAGTAAACAGAAATAGTAAAAGCCGATACAACTAGATGACTGAAATGCATGTTCCCGGGCTGTAGTAAACAGAAATAGTGATAGTCGATACAACTAGATGACTGAAATACATGTCTTTGGCTGTAGTTAACAGAAATAGCGATAGTCGATACAACTAGATGACTTAAATACATGTCTTTGGCTGTAGTTAACAGAAATAGCGATAGTCGATACAACTAGATGACTTAAATGCATGTCTTTGGCTGTAGTTAACAGAAATAGCGATAGACGATACAACTAGATGACTTAAATACATGTCTTTGGCTGTAGTTAACAGAAATAGTGATAGTCGATACAACTAGATGACTGAAATACATGTCTTTGGCTGTAGTTAACAGAAATAGCGATAATCGATACAACTAGATGACTTAAATACATGTCTTTGGCTGTAGTTAACAGAAATAGCGATAGTCGATACAACTAGATGACTTAAATGCATGTCTTTGGCTGTAGTTAATAGAGATAGCCGATACAACTAGATGACTGAAATACATGTCTTTGGCTGTAGTTAACAGAAATAGCGATAGTCGATACAACTAGATGACTTAAATACATGTTCCCGGGCTGTAATAAACATAAATATTGATAGCCGATACAACTAGATGACTGAAATACATGTTCCCGGGCTGTAGTAAACAGAAATAGTCATAGCCGATACAACTAGGTGATTTAAATGCATGTCTTTGGCTGTAGTTAACAGAAATAGCGATAGTCGATACAACTAGATGACTGAAATACATGTCTTTGGCTGTAGTTAACAGAAATAGCGATAGTCGATACAACTAGATGACTGAAATACATGTTCCCGGGCTGTAATAAACAGAAATATTGATAGTCGATACAACTAGATGACTTAAATGCATGTCTTTGGCTGTAGTTAACAGAAATAGCGATAGTCGATACAACTAGATGACTTAGATACATGTCTTTGGCTGTAGTTAACAGAAATAGTGATAGTCGAAACAACTAGATGACTGAAATGCTTGTCTCCGGCTGTAAATAAACAGAAATAGTGATAGCCGAAACAACTATATGACTGAAATACATGTTCCCGGGCTGTAGTAAACAGAAATAGTGATAGTCGATACAACCAGATGACTGAAATACATGTTCCCGGGCTGTAGTAAACAGAAATAGTAATAGCCGATACAACTAGATGACTTAAATACATGTTCCCAGGCTGAAGTAAAGAGAAATAGTAAAAGCCGATACAACTAGATGACAGAAATGCTTGTCTCCGGCTGTAATAAACAGAAATAGTGATAGCCGATACAACTAGATGACTGAAATACATGTTCTCGGGCTGTAGTAAACAGAAATAGTGATAGCCGATATAACCAGATGACTGAAATACATGTTCCCGGGCTGTAGTAAACAGAAATAGTAATAGCCGATACAACCAGATGACTGAAATACATGTTCCCGGGCTGTAGTAAACAGAAATAGTAAAAGCCGATACAACTGGGCGACTAAAAATGCATGTTCCTACGTCACATGATGTGTAGTAAACAGAAAAAATGATAGCCGATACAACTAGATGTAAATGCATGTTCCCGACTGAAAAAAACACACGAAAGAAATAAAAACATCGGTATGTTTTTCGAAGAAAAGGAATCTAAGCAGATTCTTTGATACTCTTGTCAGGACCATTGTTTTACCTTATTCAAAATAGCTTTGAATGGTTTTTGGTTGAATATTGATGCTAAAGACTATCTCGTCAAACTAAGTTTAGGAATATTAGATATGGAAAAAGCAAAATGACTAAAGTATTATAAAACCAAAAGGGTAATAAAAAAGATTATTGTTTTATAGGATTCAAACCTGGGACTTGTTGGATGGCAGTAAAATGTTCTGCTGACTGCGCCGTTGAGTGTTGATTCATTTTTCCGTTTTGTATTTTTGTAGGTTATGTTATAGACTTCAGCAGCAATAAATTTTACATTTAAATTTCAACATTACTTTTTGTAGGGTTTCAATATGCGCTTTTTCAGTTTATTTTGAATCAAGTCGGGTCCAGTGAGGGGCAATTTTCTATAGTTTTTGCCAGTCTGCTGTACACTATACTGCTTGTTTTAAATTGTCTTGTACCAATAACATTGTTGTTAATGTTTTTTACGGAGACATTATGGTTTTAAGAATACCAAACTAAGACTGAACATGGTGCTCAACATTAATCGGTTGATTTTGGTATATGTTGAATTTTGATTCATATATATATATATATATATATATATATATATATATATATATATATATATATATATATATATATATATATATATATATATATATATATCTCAAAAACACGCACAGTTTCGTAGGTACGCATTAAGACTTGTCTAGTAGTACACTTTATGAGAAATTTTATCAACACAATTCATTAATAATAACCAAAGTTCAGTTTTAAAAAGTTTCTTACGACTTGAATTGTCACATTTATAGAATGAAGTTGACGGCCTTTGGAACAACAAACCGTACAATTTAACCGGAAGACCATTTCAAATCTTCCCCTTCCGGCTCAAGTGTTCCCTAGTGCATCATTCTCGGTCCAGATTTCATCTTAAAGTTCACCCTTTTTTTGATGGGCACTGGCTTAGTCTGGGCGTCCAGTTTCTCCTGCATGATGTCCATAGGTATTGGTAGATGCACCATCTGTTTGGGCATCGATGTGTACTCTTGTTGACTCAGCAGGGCCAAAAACACAGAAATCTTGCCCTGAATCAGCTCAAGGTTTTTCTTCTCGAAATCTGACAATGCCTCCATTTTCTGCTCCTCAATCAGTTGGTTCTGTTTTTTCCTTAGTGTCATTTTGGAGAAGCGTACCTCCGCGGGCGGTCCTCCTCTTGGCATTGATAGCTCGTCAATTCTTTGTCGGTTATAACCTTTTGTCTTCCTTTCTTCTTTTCTTTCCTGAAGAATCGCATCGATATGCTTACTGTCCTCCCGCGAATGTGCCACCTCTTTTTTGTCCTCACAGTTTTGCTTTATTTCTTGCTCACGCATTCTTGCAGATTCTGCCTTTGCCTTAACTGTTTTAACAGTTTCGACTGCCTCACCTATGTGTTCTGTAAAGTCTGATCCGCCACTGTTGCCTGTATGTTCGTCCCTGGTTGGATTCGAGTCAGTTGACGATTTGACTCCCTGATACATTGGGAACAGCTGCTGGTTCTTGTTTATCGGAATTAACCGCTTTCGGTAGTTCTGAGTGGCAGGAATTAGAACGAAGCAAGGCTTGCCCGGAGTCCGCCTCTGGCACGTGGTACAATACGCTTTGCACCAATGCCTTGCACAGTCTTTGATCTTTGGGATCGTCATTGTATCATGCAGAGTTCCATCCCCATAATCTAAGTAGAACTTCTCGTGACGTTCACTTCTCGTTACCTTCGGTGTTATTCTTTTTTTCTCTGGTCGCGACAGAGCAATCATTTCTTTATTATGATCAGAGAGGTGGGAGTCGGATTGTGAAGGAAGTCTGATGGAACTTCGTGTCCTAAATGTTGATCTACTCGACCTCCGAACGGCTATGTTGTATCTCCGCTCAATGACGAGACCATCCTCAGTTTCAATTGTTACAGTAGTCGGCTGAGCTCCTACCATGTTGTTAAATGACTTCACTTCTTCGATAAGTTTAGTATCAGGATCAGTCACTACCTCAATGAACTCTTCGGGATTGCTTACAGGCTGCTCCTCGTGGTCTCGGATCTCAATGGAGTCTTTTGTAAAATGACGCTCTCTGGCCAAACAAAACAAAGGGTCATCAACCATGATTTCTGAATATTCTTTCACTAGACCTGCTGAGCGGTCAAGTGTACCATCCTCTTTGTCATATTCAGGTTTACTTGTCGTATTCTCTGAGACGACTTCATTTCTCACTAAACGTTCACTTTCATTTCCAAACACTGTGTAACTTTCAGCTTTATTGTCAGCATCTGTTACACTGTGAACCGTTCCTTCACCACTTCTTTTTAAAGATTCGACCAACGTGCAACTATCTGCTGTAGGTTTCAAGAATGTTTCAATAGTGTTTCCATGCTGTTTGTCAGTAACTCCATCGTTGATATTGGTCGAATTGGGTTTCGTTTTCCTCTTCTTCGGAACTTTTACAACACCTCCTTTCTTTATGGCCATTGTTTTCCCAACGTAACCGTATATCGTCTTGATTTCTTTTCCCTTAATAATGGTAACACCGTCCGCAGTCTGGATGGTCCGAAAATTATCGGAGAGGGAGTCGGTGCGGACATCGAGCCCAACAAACTTCTTCATCAGTCGGATCCCTATCGGCGGGAGATACACCGTAGGAGTGTTAGGGTTTCGGAAAGGGCCGGAGGGGTGTGCTGAACGGACCTGTAAGTAGATAAAATGTACAGAGAGCTGCAGCCGCAAGTTACGTATTTTGGTGTTAAATGCATTTGTATTTTATACAGATGTCTTTATTTTTATTAATTTTACTAAAAGGTGCTTGACGGTGCTACGTGTATCTAAAAATACTGAACTGAAGTCATGTATTTCTTCACGAGTTTTACTGACCTGATTATTTGCTATTGCCAAATCACGAGATTTCGAGTTTTACTGACCCGATTATTTGCAATTGTCAAATCCAGACTTGCCGAGTTTTACGGACCTGATTATTTGCAATTGCCAAATCAGGACTTGCTGAGTTTTACAGACCTGATTATTTACAATTGCCAAATCAGGACTTGCTGAGTTTTACGGACCTGATTATTTGCAATTGCCAAATCAGGACTTGCCGAGTTTCATGGTCTTTTCATGGCGCTAGTATATTCATAAAACAAACAGCTATTTGTTACAACCTGAAATGTTATTAAACCCCTTTCATAATTAACTTAGTTTATGTCCAGAATCTTATAGTTTGTTAATACGATTTTTGGACAAATCGCTGTCTTAAAACCACCCAAACGTGTGAGAAGACCGATCAAATGACCTACGGTTCTTCCGGGTTAATACATTTGAGAGGTTTCCATCAAGCAATATTTAATAGCAAATGTGAGTTTTATACATCAAAACAATAACATCGCGTCTGATACCTGAAGAAACGTTTACCCACCTTATCGTTTACCCACCTTATCGAGGCTGTATCCGGTGGACACTTTAATATCTTTCATCTCTTTGTAGACTGACTTAATCTCTTGCTGTAGTCCTTCCCGGCGGTTGTGATAGCCCCTGGTCAAGGCGGCCAGTGAGTCCTCGCAGTGTGCTTGGAACGCCTGGTTCTTCTTCATTGCGAACTGCTCACCCAGCGTGTTGATGCCATTGTTACGTCGGTAGAACGGCATTGTGACGTTGAGTTTGGTTTGGTCTTTGTAATGCTGTTTCTTATGGATGCTAAATCGTGTTGCGCCGGTAAAACAGTGTCATGGCGCTTAGGTTGATTTGGTCTTTGTAAAGTGGTGTTTGTATTAAATACTTACACATTATGACCAAGGGTTGGTTTGGGTGTTTTTCTTTAACACCTGAATGCTAAATGTCCTAGGTAAGTTGGGTTTCTTAGAACACTAAAAATCCTGATACTAGAATCGGTTTTAATAGAGTAGTATTTTTTAAATTGTGACTCTAGGACTGGTTTTGGTTGGTAGAATTTTGTGGGGTTCTTTTGGTTCCTCAAATATGTAGCAACAAGGCGCTTTGATTTTTGTTTTGGTATTTGTAATGCAATGTTCTTTAAATGCAACACATACTGACCCTAATATAGTTTTGTTTTTCTTAAGGGATGTTTTTTAAAAGCATGTATTTGCCCATTAAAATGATATCGTGTCGTTTCAATTGATTAGGACGTGGTAAATGGCCGTTCCTGTTAAATTAAAACATGTTGAGCAAGTTTTTTAACGGCATTTGAACACTAGAAATGGTTTAGTCTGGTAAAGTGCTGTTTCTTTATACACAAATTCATTCTGAGTCTAAAGCTTGCTTTGTTATTGTAAAATGCATTTTTATGAAAAACATTATTGGTTTGATCTTGATTATTTACTGTTTCTTTGAAGCTTAAACAATCGGACAATTGTTTTTTTTCTTGGTTCCGCACGCTAGTTTTTACAAAATACACTGACGCTAGAATCGGCTTTTTCTTAGTTATTTGCCATTACTTAACAAAAAACACTCTGACGCTAGATTCGTTTTGTCTTTGGTAACGCTCTACTGGTGACAAAAACCACACTGACGCTCAAGTTTTTTTTGTTTTTTTTTTGTTTTGAACACACTATTGTTATGACATAAAACACACTGACGCTACAGTTGGTTTTGTTCTTGGGAACACACTATTTTTATGACGTAAAACACACTGACGCTAATTTGGTTATGTTGTTGGTAACGCACTATTGCTGACATAAAACACACTGACGATACAGTTGGTTTTGTTGTTGGTAACGCACTATTGCTGACACAAAACACACTGACGCTACAGTTGGTTATGTTGTTGGTAACGCACTATTGCTGACATAAAACACACTGACGCTACAGTTGGTTATGTTGTTGGTAACGCACTATTGCTGACATAAAACACACTGACGCTACAGTTGGTTTTGTTGTTGGTAACGCACTATTGCTGACATAAAACACACTGACGCTACAGTTGGTTTTGTTGTTGGTAACGCACTATTGCTGACACAAAACACACTGACGCTAAAGTTGGATTCGAGTTATCCTTGGTTACGCAGTGTTTCTTTAAGGTCAAGAAAATCAGGAACACAGTGATGCTTGATCAGGGTGTGCTTTTTTTGTTACGTTCCTTTGCTTTGACATTATAATCAAGCTGTCAATATGTTAAAAATCGTTTTTTTACACTTTACCATGGTGTGCGGGTATTTTAACGTTATCCCGACACTATTAATTATTTCGTCTTAGTTTTTTCTATAAAGTAATGTTTCTATAAACGCGTATACAATCTGGCGTCACATTGCATTGTTGTTGGTAAAAAATGTTTCTTTGCTTACTAAAAACCATTACGCTAGAAGTGGTTCCGTCTTGGTAAAGTGGTCTTCCTTTGTGGTGTAGAATTGGTATGTCTTCGTCATGTCTTAGTTCGGTTAATGTTTCCCTTATCTTAATTCTCGTTCTCTTTTATGTTGCTTTTTCCATTATCTTGAACTTACCCTCGTCCGTTTATTCTCCTTTGCACAACATTTCTCATTTTATGTTTGTAATTACGACTAAAGCCGAACAATGATGTTATCTCCAGTTTCACCATAAGCTCAACGTGAAAGAAGTGTTCCATTTTCGTGAATAATATACTCCGTATTGTTTTGTATCTCTGGCTTTACTATGATTTTATCGACATTCTACTGAAGCTTTCTATAAGTTTAACAAATTTAAAACGGCAATAACACGAATCAAGTTTCCTCCATTTCCTACTTTCGATATTTAAAGCCAGCAACTAAAACCAGGAATGCCATAAGTCCAGTCTTTTATAAGACTGAGCGTCAATTTACTAAGGGTTTATTAAGTGCAGAATCAGTGTTCTGACCAAACTGACCATTTCACACGGCCCGACATGACAACATTAAGTTTGGTCATTTTTTTCTTGGATAAAAGGTGGTCAACATTTATTTTGAATAAGGGCCGGTTAACGAATAGTGGCATTTCCGGTTGGCTTTTCTTCCGGAGCGGGGACTATATTGCAATAAGGAGTCTTTTATTATTAGTGCAAATAGTTTGTGTTATGTACACATTATAATGAAAGAGCTACACTGTGTTTATTTTATTGGCTTTGGTTTAGTGTGAGTAAACATGTATTTTTGTTTACAATAAATTGAAAGTGGGATAGGATAGGATTTTGCCGGCATTTTTGCCGATACTTTGCAGCGACATTTCTATCATCATAGCACATGGGCACTTATGAGGTGCCTAGGGACTGAACCCGGCCGGTCCGTTACACTGACACCGATGAGTCAGGCGTAATGCTGTCCCCTTAGCCCCGAGCTAGGAAGCCACTAATACCAACTTTAAAGTCTTTGGTTTGACCCGGCCGGGGTCTGAACCCGCGACCTCCCGATCCGCAAGCTGACGCTCTACCACTTAAGCTAATGCGGCCGTTAAAATTGGAAGTAGTTCGGCACCAAATTGTATAAACAATGGTTAGAGTAAACACGTGGTTATCTTCTAACGTCTGGTTAACTTAAACTAGCTTGATTAGTTACCCAATGTGGCTATCCATTTGTATAAAGCCAGTTAATTGTTTGGTTACTTAACCGAACTGTTTAATTTTAACGAAAATATCCCACGATGCTATGGTTCCCCTAAATGAGTGGCATTTTTATTTTGGGTTATAACTTTTACTGACCACAGGGTGAACGGTGAAAGTTAACCCCCCCCCCCCCCCCCACACACACACACAAAACAGTTAAAATAGGAACCGGTTAAATTAAGGTAAACGTTTATACAATAGCTAACTAGCAAATTTACCAAAACGTATTTGTTAACCAAAGTTTAACCATTGGTTAAAATGTAACATCTATTTATACAATTGGCCCCTGGTCATCTACACGTATGTCTAGACGTGGATGGTGGTTATTTTGCATTCGATTTTAATAACATTGGTTAAGTAAAAAAGCGGATGTTCCATAATGTCATTTCTAACAAAGTATAGCTAGAGGATTTTTTTTAATTATGTAAATAAATGACCCATGCCTGCGGGATAATAATAATTTGTTACAAAAGTCTTGTTATTCAATAAAAACAGCGAAACAGTATGTCTTTTCCAATTGTTCATATGACTCCAAAACGACCATGCAATTGACCAGAAATCAATGTGCTACCTAAACGACCTGAACAGTATTGTATGAATTGCTGTATGGGTTACCACTGTAAATTGTAGTGTGTCTGATTTGTCGCTTTGTTGTCAAAATATTTACATAGTTGTTGTACATTGTATGTGCTGGATTTCTTGGCGGGACAACAACTTGTTTCCGGTCAAGCCGTAAACAAACCACACAATGCATTTATTTTCATTCTAACTTAAAATGCAGCATATCAGTTTGGTTATATCTGAACATATAATAGAATTTTAACCGTGTTAACAGTACAATAATAAAGCAGGCAACAAGAGACATATAGACCTTTTATATAAAGAGTTGGAAGAAACGTATAAAAAAAGGCGACAGCGAAACAAAGACTACGGCAGCAAAACAAAACAAAAAAGTCACAGGGACTGACATACAAAACAAGATTGTTAAAAAGATCGACAGAAAGGGGGAATATAAAAGAACGATATATATGAGTAAGAATTTTTTTATTTCGTTTCCTTTTTAAATCTCTACATCATGTGCAAGAGCATAATTTTCAACATAATTGGGATTTTAATAATTAATCGGTGCATGTAATTGTATAACTATTTTATACGTTGAACCTTTGTCGAGAGTAGTTGAATGATATTATCTGTATGTGTTAGAATATTCAATCGGACGATTTTTTTTTCTTTTTCATGGCTTTGGTATTTTGTTATTTTCTTCTGAGCTGTTGGTATGCAATTTAACCAAATTCTTTATATCAACGTCGGTATGCTTATTGCATAGGTTAGCTTTATTAAAGTGGAATACATGCTCATATGACAAGCGATACACAGGAATTCAATAAATGCACATAATTTATAGACAGTACTTGATTTACTTCCTTAAAGAGGGTATCCGACGGTTCGCCTTATGTATATTGAAAACAACATTTTTACATGTAAGAATTGCAAGTTTTAGCAAGACCTTTAAGCTGTTTGAATTTAAATTCCATAACAGTTTGCATGAAGTCAATTAAGACACCGTTTTAACCAATATTGAAGTTTGCAGTTTTGCTTTTGTCTGTCAAGTGTCCCTTTATTTTCACCCATAATTTTAAATTAGGTTTCTTAGTGCGTCCTATTTAAAATAAAAACAACAACATAAACTCAAGGACAGAAAAAAAGAAGCCGAGTCATTTTTTACATCGTCGATATATCGAGTCTTACTGGCTGAACCTCTTCTCTGTTACCTCTTTTATCATGAAGCAAGAATAGCGCCAATTATAAGTTTATTAAACTGGCAACAATGGTGTCAAATGAACGGAAATTGATTGAAGGAGGAAAATGGGCCAATATTCTTTGATAAATCGACAATGTTAGCATATACAGATACGTACAAAGGGGAAATCTCAACTAAACCCAAACAAAATGGGCGCTTTGACACAGAAGCAATTAAAACGCTTAACAACGTGACTAGTTAAGTACCGGATGCTTTGTTAAACCAATTGTTATGCTCATTTTTTAAAGAAATTAAATAATTAATAGCCAATACAGAGATCGTGAAATGAGACAGCAATACTACATTCTTTTTGCTATAACGAATTTTATCTTATCAATTTTAAATGCAATTTAAAGTTTCAGCGTAAGAGTTAAGTGAAATTTAAACCAAAGTCTGCTGACGTCAAAGGAGCTTATAATGATGCGTGGTCTTATTTTTTCGAAGTGCTTGCAGTTATCAATAACAAATGAGTGTATGTCACAACCGTCACACCGGTTACGCATCGTTGTGCTACTGTAACCCCTGGAGTCTTGAAATGCACGTGACCATAGTGGGGACCATTTTTGTGAAACTAAAAACGGTGTCAATATTAATATGTTCACACACTCTGAATGTAATAACACCAAAACAGTTATTTTTAATGTAACAATTCCGCTTACTTTATATTTACACTAAAACTATATTTGAATATTTATTAAAATATATAAATATTGCAATCTCGTTCAAATTTTGGTCGTCAAGCCCATTGACTATGTTCTTTCTTTTGGTGGCAGAGGTTACTGTGATCTGAATGGCAAGTAATCTCTGACATAAATATTGTATGTGTATGGGATGGGATGGGATTTGCCGGCATTTTTGCCAATACTGTGCAGCGACATTTCTATCATTACAGCACAGGGGCACTTATGGGTTGCCCAGTGACTGAACCCGACCGGTCCATTATACTGACACCGACGAGTCAGACGTAATGCAGTACCATTAGCCCCAATCGTTAGGAGAGAATCCACTACTGCCAACTTTAAAGTTTTTGGTTTGACCCGGCCGGGCCCGCTGAAGCTCTATCACTTGAGCTATTGCGGCCGGTGTGTAAGTGTGCTAGATTGTGTGTGCGCGCGCTAGATTGTGGTTGTCCGCTAGGTTGTGTACGTGCGCTAGAATGTGTCTGGGCTCGATTATGTACATGCCTTCGGTTGTGTACGTGCGATCAAATGCGTGTTTGCGCTCCATTGTGTAAGTGCGCTCGACTGTGTGTGTATGCTCGATTGCGTGTGTGCTCTCGAGTATATATGTTTGCTTGATTGGATGTATGTGCACGCTTGTGTGCGCACGTGCGTACGTGTGTGTGTGCGCGCACGGGTGTGTGCATTGGTGTATATATGTGTGTTTACTACGAATTAAAACTAATTTAAGTCAATTAAACAAAAAATATACTTAACTTCAAATAAATAACTAAATTAAGTCATTTAAGCAATCAATACAAAGTCAGCAACAAATAAAATACTAATTTTAGTCAGTTTAACAGAAATATTTCAATCTATAAAACATAGTCATCTAATAACTTAAAACTATTTTCTACGACTTAATGAGTAAACTAAATTAAAATACTAAATTTTCTTTTTTAAACAGAAAATAACATCGTTGACTACCAAATGAAAAAAGTATATTAAACAAACCCCAAAGGTTTGCAATAAAACCAAGCATAGTTTTAAATACGACTACATATTCGTGAGTCTTTACAGCTTTTTTTTTCTTGCTAAATCAAGCTGTGTTGAGTAGGACATAAATGCAGATACAGCGCTCATCTATTATAGTCGTTCATTCACCTGTTATACATTATTCCCATCTCTCTAACCTTGATTTTAACCAATTTACCTTTAAGGAGGCATTCCGATCAGTTTTGATCAGATTTTTTAAACAACCATATAAATTATTGTTACCTAAAAGAATGCTATGAACAGCAGTTAATGAATATCCTACATCTATGTTAAAACCTAATCATTACAAACATATATTTCCTATCTGAGCCACGCTGCACATTTAGCTATTTTTAAACAAAGAAAAATATGTGACGACTTACTTTTGAATTAGCGTTGAATCATCGTCAGGGTAACTCGCTCCGACGAAATTTTCACTATTTGTACTACCAAACAATTAAGGTAGCGTTTAAATATAATCTTGTATGTGTTTATGCTGAAAATTATGCCCAATGAGCGAGGTGGTAGCTTTACTTTTCACATTGTTGAAAGACGTCAATAAAAGACATTTTGCGGTATCTTTTTGAGGTAACGACACTATATTTGGTTTGCTTGAAAGAAAATTGTCGGAAACTGTCGGATACTACCTTAAAACCGACTTAAATGCATTA
Source organism: Sinonovacula constricta (assembly GCA_007844125.1). Lineage (NCBI taxonomy): Eukaryota > Metazoa > Mollusca > Bivalvia > Cardiida > Solecurtidae > Sinonovacula > Sinonovacula constricta. The sequence continues at coordinate 82,807,437 of CM017556.1, read as the reverse complement.
CATATAACATAGCACGTAAGCAGTAAATATAGAGATAATGTTACCGAGTGATTATACATTTATCGGGTTAAAAGTAGTTTATTTTATTTAAAATATAAGATTAGGCAGTAGGCAACATACATAGACGTCTTCTTCTGCCACTGTTACATTTTTGAATTGTTTTTTGCAGACCTTTGCCAATCTTATCTAAAGATTGAGTTCGAATGATACTACAAATTGTATATTAGTACTTGAGTAAATAAGTGCATCGTAGCGCGCATGCGCGCAGGTTCGTTCAATTACCCGACAGTCTACCAGATGAGTTTTACTGCCGCTTGATTTAATGTGGAGCATTCTTACAGGGACATGATGATTTATGTACATTCGGTTAAAATGCTATCAAAAGATGGACAAGATTTTAAATAATGTCTGAATGATAACTTGACTGATTGCTTGTGGTATAAAACCAACTCTTTCAAAGTTGTTTCAAATGTTGCTTTTTTAACAAAATGTTTCATTTGTTCCTCAGAGCAAAACTTAAGAGATACGCATTAAATAATGGAATACAATAATACTTCTCCATCCATTTGTATAAACAATGGTTAAGGTTAACATTTGGTTACTTTCTAACAACTGGTTAACTTTAACTTCCTTGATTAGTTAACCAAAGTGCTGATCGATTTGTATAAAGGCAGTTAACTGTTTTGTTTTCTAACAACTGGTTTACTTAAACTTCCTTGGTTAGTTAACCAAAGTGCTGATCGATTTGTATAAAGACAGTTAACTGTTTTGTTTTCTAACAACTGGTTAACTTTAACTTCCTTGGTTAGTTAACCAAAGTGCTTATCTATTTGTATATAGGCAGTTAACTGTTTGTCATTAACCGAACTGTTGAATTAACCTAAGTATCAATGCATCATCCTAATTATTCTGCTAATTGAGTGGCCATTTTTATTTTTGGTTCTTGTGTAACTTTTACAGACCACTGGGAGAATGGCTAAAGTTAACCAAGAATGGTTAAATTGGAACCGGTTAAATTAACGAAAACATTTATAAATACAATAGCTAAGCAGCAAGTTAACCAAAATGTATTAGGTAGCCAAACTTTAACCATTGGTTAAAATTCAACCACTGTTTATAAAATTGGCTCCAGATCACTAGATTATATGGGAACGTGCTGTCTATAAAAAGATTTATTGGTTTAATACTGGGAAAATCAAAAGCGTAGCAATGCCTTTAAACAATTTTAGCTCAACAACCTAGTATAAATACGAACTGCACTAACTGCGCCTATAACGAGAAGTTCACCCCTTAAAAAACGTTTACTGCTTAAGTCGGAACTGTCAATGAACCTTGTAAACGTATTGATGTACGTATCGACAAGAGGGGAATTGTGTTCTCTTTTAAACTAAAGATTGTCTAAGAATATAATAACGATGGTAGCTGTCAGACCAGGATCTGCACTATTTGCTAGTGAGTAACAATATAACAACGATGGTAGCTGTCAGACGAGGATCTGCACTATTTGCTTATGAGTAACAATATAACAACGATGGTAGCTGTCAGACGTGGATCTGCACTATTTGCTTATGAGTAACAATATAACAACGATGGTAGCTGTCAGACGAGGATCTGCACTATTTACTAGCGAGTAACAATTTAACAACGATGGTAGCTGTCAGACGAGGATCTGCACTATTTGCTAGTGAGTAACAATATAACAACGATGGTAGCTGTCAGACGAGGATCTGCACTATTTGCTTATAAGTAACAATTTAACAACGATGGTAGCTGTCAGACGAGGATCTGCACTATTTGCTTATGAGTAACAATATAACAACGATGGTAGCTGTCAGATAAGGATCTGCACTATTTACTAGCGAGTAACAATTTAACAACGATGGAAGCTGTCAGACGAGGATCTGCACTATTTGCTTATGAGTAACAATATAACAACGATGGTAGCTGTCAGACGTGGATCTGCACTATTTGCTTATGAGTAACAATATAACAACGATGGTAGCTGTCAGACGAGGATCTGCACTATTTACTAGCGAGTAACAATTTAACAACGATGGTAGCTGTCAGACGAGGATCTGCACTATTTGCTAGTGAGTAACAATATAACAACGATGGTAGCTGTCAGACGAGGATCTGCACTATTTGCTTATAAGTAACAATTTAACAACGATGGTAGCTGTCAGACGAGGATCTGCACTATTTGCTTATGAGTAACAATATAACAACGATGGTAGCTGTCAGATAAGGATCTGCACTATTTACTAGCGAGTAACAATTTAACAACGATGGAAGCTGTCAGACGAGGATCTGCACTATTTGCTTATGAGTAACAATATAACAACGATGGTAGCTGTCAGACGAGAATCTGCACTATTTGCTAGTGAGTAACAATATAACAACGATAGAAGCTATCAGACCAGGATCTGCATTATATACTAGCGAGTAACAATTTAACAACGATGGTAGCTGTCAGACGAGGATCTGCACTATTTGCTTGTGAGTAACAATATAACAACGATGGTAGCTGTCAAACCAGGATCTGCACTATTTGCTTATAAGTAACAATTTAACAACGATGGTAGCTGTCAGACCAGGATCTGCACTATTTGCTTATGAGTAACAATATAACAACGATGGTAGCTGTCAGACGAGAATCTGCACTCTTTGCTAGTGAGTAACAATATAGCAACGATGGAAGCTGTCAGACCAGGATCTGCACTCTTTGCTAGTGAGTAACAATATAACAACGATGGAAGCTGTCAGACCAGGATCTGCACTATTTACTAGCAAGTAACAATTTAACAACGATGGTAGCTGTCAGACGAGGATCTGCCCTATTTGCTAATGAGTAACAATATAACAACGATGGTAGCTGTCAGACCAGGATCTGCACTATTTGCTAGTGAGTAACAATATAACAACGATGGTAGCTGTCAGACGAGGATCTGCACTATTTGCTAGTGAATAACAATATAACAACGATGGTAGCTGTCAGACCAGGATCTGCACTCTTTGCTAGTGAGTAACAATATAACAACGATGGAAGCTGTCAGACCAGGATCTGCACTATTTACTAGCGAGTAACAATTTAACAACGATGGTAGCTGTCAGACGAGGATCTGCACTATTTGCTAATGAGTAACAATATAACAACGATGGTAGCTGTCAGACGATGATCTGCACTATTTTCTAGTGAGTAACAATATAACAACGATGGTAGCTGTCACACCAGGATCTGCACTATTTGCTAGTGAATAACAATATAACAACGTTGGAAGCTGTCAGGCCAGGATCTGCACTATTTTCTAGTGAGTAACAATATAACAACGATGGTAGCTGTCAGACCAGGATCTGCACTATTTGCTAGTGAATAACAATATAACAACGATGGAAGCTGTCAGACAAGGATCTGCACTATTTGTTTATGAGTAACAATATAACAACGATGGTAGCTGTCAGACCAGGATCTGCACTATTTGTTTATGAGTAACAATATAACAACGATGGTAGCTGCCAGACCAGGATCTGCACTATTTGCTAGTGAATAACAATATAACAACGATGGAAGCTGTCAGACCAGGATCTGCGCTATTTTCTAGTGAGTAACAATATAACAACGATTATAGTTGTCAGACCAGGATTGCATAATTTGCTACAGAGCATAAAGGAATATAACAACGCTGGTAGCTTTCAAGGCCAGGATCTGCACTATTTGACAATGAGTAAGAATACGACAAAGACGAGAGCTGTCAGATAAGGATCTGCACTTTTTGCTAATGAGTATCTCAGAATATGACTAGGCTGGGAGATGTCAGACCAGCTTCTGCGCTCTTCGCTAATGAGTAAGAATATGACAATACAAGGAGCTTTCAGATCAGTATATGCACTATTTGCTCGTGAGTAAGAATAAAACAACGATAAGTACTATCAGATCCAGATTTGCACTATTTTCTAATAATATATAATAACAAATATATTAATAATAATAAGTATCTAATAATATGACAATGGCCGGAGGTTTCAGACGAGCATCTGCACTATTTGCTTTCGAGTAAGAATATGACAACGATGGGAGCTGTCAGACGAGGATCTGCACTATTTGCTATTGAGTAAGAATATGGCGCCTATGGGAGTTGTCAGACGAGGATCTGTACTATTTGCTAAGTAGTAGCTAATAATATGACAACGATTGGAGCTGTCAGACAAAGGATCGGCACTTTTTGCTTTTGAGTAAGAATATGACAACGCTGGGAGCTGTCAGATCAGGAACTGCACTTTTTTCTAATGAGTAAGAATATAACAACGATGAGAGCTGTTAGGCCAAATTCTGCACTATTTTTTTCTGTTGAATCTTGCAAAATGACAAGTTATATATACATTAAATTTAAGCAGATTAATGAAAAATTTAGTACGACTATTAACAAACGACGGAGTTCATGAGTTAATGGGCTGGATCAAACAGACGAATGAAAATATTTGTACATCCGATGGGAAACACGTTCCCGCATAATTAACTTAACTAACAACAATGATACAACGGTAAAAAATCTGCATAAGGCAAGATTTACTCAACGTCGTCTGATTAAACGCTTGAGATCTAGGTCCGGGAATTTAAATTGATAAATGAAGTTTATTCTCTTCTAACACTTACAGCGATTCAGATTGTATGCTGTTTGTTGTTTTGTGTCGCTAGTACAAATAAATTTGAATAACAACTATATTGAAATAAGACGTTTATTCTCATTTAGCATTGTACAGTGATTCAGGCCGCGTGGTATTTTTATATTTTGAGTACAACTATTTTTGAACAACAGTTACTAAAACAGCATTGTAATTTTTGTTGTTCTCACCACTCGAGTTGATAAACCGTGAGTTTAGAAAACATTCCCTCGTGTTGCCATTGTCAGCATGCCGCGAGAGGCGGGAACGTATCGTCTAAAGCAGACACAAGTTTTTCAATGGCGATAGTGTCTTATGTTGCGGGAGAATATAAACGGAGACCATGTGAGAATTGAAGATATGGATTTATAAAATAAACGGAAGTCTGTTTGCTTTACATTGCAAGACACAAAAAGCAGAGTCGTGGAGTTTCTTTCATAAGTAGATTTCGCGTTTCAGATCGATCATATGAAAGATTACTACATTCAATGAGACACAACGGGACGTGTTTGTTTGGTATTTATATCGAATACGCTGGGTATAGAGGAGATGATGTGAAATATATTATCTTACAGTTCTTCGGTTCGGCCAGTGGTTGCCCGTGATAGGCGATTGTACACGTTTTTCATTGACTTGGAAATAAGATGTGAGATTAAAAATGGGATTTCTCATAGTCGAAGTCAGTACAGTGGCTCTGTGACTATACCTAGGAGTAATGAATTATGCTTGCTTTAAGATTTCAACGATGGGATGTAATGAGATTTATCTTCTATTTAGTTGGTGAAGATAAATAATTATTGACACTTGCGGCATAGTGATCAAGACGTAACTGTCTTCGATAGAGATCGGCGATAAATTGTGTTTTGAAATATGTGAATTTCGCGTACTAGGACAATATGGTCTTATATAAGATATTGTGAAAGTCAACAACTATTTAAGTATAGAACAACAACAAGTTGGACTAACTCAATTAAGAGATAAAATTTTGTTTAAAGTTGGTGATAATACATAAATATTGGAAAATTATCACCATGACAATTCATTGTCATCTGTAAAGTGAATGTGCTAAAATCTGTCTTTTTGTAACTTCGCGTCCGTCCAGAAGTCAGATAATCTAAAAATAACTAAACCTTTATGCGTTGGATGTGCATGAGAATGACTTAAAGTCGACATAGACTGTGTTAGCATCTGAAAACTCTACAGTTTGAAATTTTAACCACGACACACGTATATGGCTTTGACAGTTTATGATTGTTACACTACGGGGCTATAAACGTGCCTTTTAATCGGAATTTTATACAACTACGGACAAATGGTGTGTTAAATTCTGTTGTGCATTGGAAATACTTGTTTTCTGAAAAAAATATAATTAGAATGGATCTCAAACACCAAAATGGGCGGAGCGTGTCAAGTATATGGGGCAGTGTCAGTGCGAACCACCTCGTGCAAATCAAAGTTCCTAAGACGGAGTGTGACTCTGCGTCTGTTCCTGAAACTAAAATATCTCTCGAACTCAACAGCAAAGCAGACGAACGCATGATAGGCAGCAGTAGGGTCGTCTGCAAAACGGAGGCAGAATACAAGGCAAACAAACTAACCGAAGTGAACAGTGCAAACTCGAATCATTTAAATACAGAGTAGTGAAAGAGAAACAGCTAAGCCAGCGCCAGTTTTTGCAAATGGAGAGGACGTTTCGGCTGAAATCTGCAAAGCTGTTGAACCGGATAAGGGACATTGAGGGGGTAGAAAGTTCAAGGTCTCGACCTGGTTCGTATACCCAACCACCCACAGCAAGGTCCCGATATCTCCCACAACGACCGAGTTCACTACCTCCAATGGGATCATCCGGGGAAACGGCTTCATCCGGGGACTGCACTATTTGTTCAAAAATACAGCAGTTGATCCGAATTTACGAACAAGAGGGAAATAAAATGGCATCCACGCCACGAGAGTCTACGCCTCAGCACTCAACGTGTATTTTCTCGGACGAACAAGTACGAATGTTTATATCAATGTTAGAAACTAAATATTTTAAAGACGTGCCAAGGTTGAATTCGAAACTAAAGGAGACCGGTATTCTAAATCATTTGGACCAAACTGTCGGCGGGGGACACAAAATGTCGCGAGAAGAAGTAAACCTCACCATGGCGCGCAGGAGCGTGGAGATGCGGATTGCAGAGTTTTGCCAGGACATGGATAAGTTCAACAAGCACCACGGAGTTATTCCAAAGAAAATAAAAGACGCTGTTGAGCAGATCCGATTACAAAATGCAATAATATCTTCCCGACCGGTGGAGCCCACAAAACACGAGCAGATCAGATATGAAGTGAAGCAAACATTGAATATTAAATCTTGAATCTGTAGATATGTGAATGTATGGTCGAAGCATTTATGTTATCATTTTTATTAGCCTTATTGTCTTGAAAGTTCATGTGACCTTTAATCCTTTAGCCAACATGGGGATAAGTAGTTAGATTTGACTCGACAATCTAATGTTTCACTATTTCTGTACTTTATTATGGCCTAAATGTGGTATCCGACGGTTTGAAGCAAACATATTTTTCTCAAATCACTAAATAAGTCATTCGTACCTGAAAAGGTTCTGCGAAGTGATGTTCATCGATGCCCTAGATCTGTGTTAACAGTGAAACATAAATCGCCAAACAGGTATCTCCTATCTGAGCCACGCTGCAGAGATAGCTATTTTTAAACTAAGAAAACCACGTGACACCGTGCTTTTGAGATCGCGTTATATCGTCATCCGGCCAGTCCGCGCTGACGTCGGCATCTATTTTTAGCAGAGATCACTATTGTGCTTATATAGAGATTTTGAAAGAATGAGCATTAAGAGTGATTTTGTCGCAATTTGTGCACTCTTACCATAACAATAGTCCTAAAAATCGTCTTCACTTGGACTATAGTATGAGTTTATGTAGAAATTATACACAAATTACCTAAAACCGTGGAAAAATATTGTAACATGCCTTTGATATAGGTAAACTGTCGAATACTACATTTAAACTAGATTTAAATCAAGGGCCTAGTCTTTGACCATTCTTTTACTTCATGTATTTAGGGTTATTTAACACAAGCTCCAATTCTCACACGGTATTATCTAATGTTATTACAACTTCTACTTGGTAAAGTAAACATAGTTACAGTGCAATCTGATCACCTCGGCCCTTATGCTATGCAAGAGACCTCTGACATAATAAGGCGCCATCTTGGATCTACTTTGTGTGTCTTAGTTTTAATACTGGGTATTTAATGTTGACTTTTCAATTTTCCGTAAATCATATAGATTGTATTGATAAAAAAAATCGTTGTTATTGCAAGATATACTCAACTAAATGATATATATATAATTTGTTACTTTCTCGCGAACGGACACTGTTTCATAACTCAGGCGACGCACTTTGGTGTATTCTAGAGCTATGTACGAGGTGTATTTTACGAACCATACGGAAATACCCGAAGTTTTACGATTGAGTTACAGTGGTGTGGTCGCTCAGCGTCAATCTCTTTAAAAAGGAAAGCAGTAACAAACAATGTATTTTAGTTAAATCGTAATAAACACACTTGTCTCAAGATATGTAATGTTATATATATTGCCAGTGTCCTGGAAATTGTAGGTAAATATCTTGGCTTATATTATTTCGATGGCAACGTTTTATTCCTTTTGCGGAAATGCAATGTGGTTTGCTTGGTAAAATTCAAAGCATTTACGTGAAGCATGACATATGATACAATTAACAATCTTCATTATAAGCTCGAAAATGTTATTTGAGCATACCTTTCTTTAAGGTGATATCCAACAGTTTGTATCTTTGGACCTTTTTTCTCTCTCTCTCTCTCTCTCTCATGCAACCAAATAAAATATTGTTACCAGAAAATTCCCGCGAAATGTTGTGTATTAGTACCCTACATCCATGTAAACAGTGAAGCATAACACTTAATTTGGTATTAGAAAAATGTGTTTCCTATCCGAGTCACGCTGCACTGTTTGCTATTTTTAATGTAAAAAATAACCTGACCACTTACTTTTGGCTTTCCCGTTGCATGATAGTCCGGGTAATCAGCTCTGACGGTGATATATATATGTATTGTGCAGAAGAAATCCCCATCGTGCTTATTAATAGATTTGAAAATAATGGACATTTAATAACGGTATATTTCTCGACTTGTACTGTCTAAAATCTGAGGTAATGTCATAACCTGCTTTAACTTAAGACAAAGTATATATTACTGTAACAGTTGCATAAATTGCCCAGAACATGGGTAAGATTTTGTTACAGGTTTAGGAAATAGGCAAACTGTTGACACTAACTGTACAGGGCCTTCGTCAAAGTTTTGCGTAGGCACATAACACATTGAACTTACCAATCGGAACACCTCGGATAATTCACGAATCATCTCTCGGATGTTTGTAGGTAGTCGGATTACCTCGGCCACTTCCCTAAATGGGACTTTTTTTGTGACAGACGTCAAAACAAAGATGGCAGCTCGGATGACAGCTCACTCCAGAACGATGCCTGTAAAACGTCACTTTGTGGCTGCTTCAAATTTAAATCCAAAACACAGCTGTCAAACGACTTCATTGTTTATGTTTTGTGCGAACTACATTTTAAGCATATTCTTCCGACTCCCGGCGAACAAAACCACCGTGATTTCTGTAAACATCCATTGCACCAGGTACATCCGAGGGATGATTATCCCGAGGACGGAATTACCCGAGGAGTTCCGACTGTACTTCCTTTTGCACTGAAATAATTGCGTCACTTCCGAACAGGTATTGTTCATGTCATAATGCATAGTCCAGTTCCGCGATTCCGTAAAATACTTAATTGTAAAGCTTAGAAACATCATCATTTGAAAAGCAGAATGTTCGCAAATAAATCTGGTGATAAGAGATAATAATGTAATAATTTATTATTTGTCGTGCACGGAACGCTGGCAGCTTAGAATTTATAAATTTATATTATTTATAATTTCATAAGGGAGAAAAATACTTATTTTCAGCAGGTATAAATCTAGTATTATGTTCAGCGGGTGTAAAATAATAAGTCGTGTATTATATTTAGGAAGTATAAAATTAGAGTCGTGGATTATATTAACCAGGTAAAAGAGGATAAACCTATTATTATATTTAGGAAGTATATAATTAGAGTCGTGGATTATATTAACCAGGTAAAAGAGTATAAACCTATTATTATATTTAGGAAGTATACAATTATAAGTCGTGTATTATATTCAGCAGGTATAAAATGACAAAGTGTGTATTATATTCAGCAGGTATAAAATGACAAAGTTTGTATTATATTCAGCAGGTATAAAATGACAAGTCCTGTATTATATTCAGCAGGTATAAAATTACAAGTTCTGTATTATATTCAGCAGGTATAAAATGAGAACGTGTGTATTATATTCAGCGGATATAAAATTACAAGTCCTGTATTTTATTCAGCAGGTGTAAAATAATAAGTCCTGTATTATATTCAGCAGGTATAAATTGACAAGTCGTATATTGTATTCAGCAGGTATAAAATTACAAGTTCTGTATTATATTCAGCAGGTATAAAATGAGAACGTGTGTATTATATTCAGCGGATATAAAATTACAAGTCCTGTATTTTATTCAGCAGGTATAAAATAACAAGTCCTGTATTATATTCAGCAGGTATAAATTGACAAGTCGTATATTGTATTCAGCAGGTATAAAATTACAAGTTCTGTATTATATTCAGCAGGTATAAAATGACAACGTGTGTATTATATTCAGTAGGTATAAAATTACAATTCATGTATTATATTCAGCGGGTATAAAATGACAAGTCCTGTATAATATTCAGCTAGTATAAAATGACAAGTCCTGTATTATATTCAGCAGGTATAAAATGACAAGGTGTGTATTATATGCAGCAGGTATAAAATGACAAGGTGTGTATTAAATTCAGCGAGTATAAAATGACAAGTCCGGTATTATATTTAGCAGGTATAAAATGACAAGGTGTGAATTATATTCAGCAGGTATAAAATGACAAGGTGTGTATTATATTCAGCGAGTATAAAATGACAAGTCCGGTATTATATTCAGCAGGTATAAAATGACAAGGTGTGTATTATATTCAGCAGGTATAAAATGACAAGGTGTGTATTATATTCAGCGAGTATAAAATGACAAGTCCGGTATTATATTCAGCAGGTATAAAATGACATGGTGTGTATTATATTCAGCAGGTATAAAATGACAAGGTGTGTATTATATTCAGCAGGTATAAAATGACAAGGTGTGTATTATATTCAGCAGGTATAAAATGACAAGGTGTGTATTATATGCAGCAGGTATAAAATGACAAGTCCGGTATTATATTCAGCGAGTATAAAATGACAAGTCCGGTATTATATTCAGCAGGTATAAAATGACAAGGTGTGTATTATATTCAGCAGGTATAAAATGACAAGGTGTGTATTATATTCAGCGAGTTTAAAATGACAAGGTGTGTATTATATTCAGCAGGTATAAAATGACAAGGTGTGTATTATATTCAGCAGGTATAAAATGACAGGTCCTGTATTATATTCAGCAGGTATAAAATAACAAGTCATGTATTATATCCAGCAGGAATAAAATAATAAATTGAATATTACATAAAGTAGAAATGAAAAATGACATGCCGAGAATAATAGTAAGCATAAATCTTTCTATGAATCTCTTAAGCAGGTATAAAATAGTCAAGCATTAAATCAAGCACGTATAATGGTATAAGTAGAGTATATTTTCAGCAGGTATAAAACTACATGAATAATATTAGATTTAGCAGGTATAAAGTGATAAGTTGGTTATTATACATTCAGTTATAAGCAGTGTACAAGCTTCCTGATACATTTAACAACACAAAAAAAAACGATGAACGGTTTTTAAATTGGATTGTATTGTAACCTATATATTCATTGCTTATTAAATTTCATGTCAGTAACTTTCAAAGTTATTCAGTCTTCGTTAAATATGACAGTTAAGTAAAAAAGCAACAACTTTTAAGATAATACGGATAGTACATTTATCCCAGTGTGAAAGAATATGATTGTTTATATTAATCTTTTGTTCATACATTTGTATTATTATCTTCTTTTCATTCTTATCACATCGGTTTCTTCTGAATCCAGAATAGCTTAAGATAAAAAAACAAGAAACTGATCGTTAATTACAAGACTCAACTGAATCCACATTTTCTTTTTGTACCGAGTTGGAATAAAGTGCGAAAATATAGTTTAAAACTTATATTGAACATAAATAATTTGTTCTTCTATATAAAGGCCGCGGTGGAGTTAATTTTGTGGCTCCCTTGCTAACGCTCCAGCATATATAAGGGTAGTTCCACGACTGATCGGCCTGATGTCAGGATAATGTGACTGGATATGGTATCATGCCAGGTGTTCATGGCATGCAATACACAGTGAAGGCAGCACTATATCTGTTTCAAGTGGACACCGTCGCCAGATAACTGAAATACGGTTGGTGGGACGATAACCCCCCCCCCCCAAAAAAAAAACAAACACAACAAACAAACAATAATTTTAAATATATATGAGGTGCGGATCGTGATGTAAATTGGATGTGTCATGTGCTTACGCAAAACTGTGACCAAGTCGCTTAAACAACTTGGCTATTGACTAGTCACCATTACATGTCTAAAAAAGTAAAAAAGAAAATGCAAATTATTATTTATTATTAAAATATACCGCAGTGGCATAAAAAACAACATCAACAAAATAAATCAAGAACATCATAGATAATGCTCTGTGACAATACCGGCCTGTGTCAATTAGAAACGTGACGTCCCATTAATATATTTAAAATCTGATTAGGATTTGTCCGGAATAGAAATTTAGTGAATATGTACCGTAGCTTTCACACATCAACATCAACGATGTTATATGGAAAGTTCTTTTCTGTCTCGATATGTGTTAAAACTGCCAGTTTGATTAAACCTACTAACTGAACCACAAGAATGCGGAGGGACTTTTTTTATATTTGGAACCATTGCTTTACTCGGACTCGAATTTACGAGTTTCGAATTGGGGGAAGCAGAAGTCAAGGACTCAAACCGGCAACCAGTCCATGGTTGCCGCCTGAACGTTCCTGTCACAATTTCGACTGCGATCGTACGTTTGACTTCATTCTTTTAGAGCCTCTAGGTGACTCGGACGCCTCGGTTATTTACTGTCATCTCGAAAAGAGTCAAGCAGTTGCGAATGCATCTAAGATACGAAAAGATATGATATGGATTTGAGTGAACGCAAAGTGCGAACGAGAAAAAAACAAAACCTCACTGACTGAAGCTAGCCGATCTGAACGCTTCTGTGTTTGAGAAAATAAATTACTCTTATTTCAAATCAATACGACTAAATGAAAACAAATAACCGTTTTAAATATGGAAACTTTATTAACAGTTGGGCTTCTTATTAATGTATCAAGCGGAAAAGATAAGTTGTACTTTGACAGGTGGCATTGTGGCAAAAAGGTTTTTCACCGAAATCTCAAACATGTGTTAATACTTCAAAGGAAATTGAAAGGGGAGTGTCGATCTGCGGGTGCATAATTTTCCAATAAAGAGCTCACTTCCTTCCAATGACAGTTTAACCTATAACGTTAGTGTAAGGACGGACAACCACGTGAAAAAGATTGTTAAAGCTGCCTGGGCACATATTATTGTATGCACACCCAGAGTCATTTGATTCGTAATACACGTTGGGGATAGAAATAGTTTAAACTAACTATCAAACAGTGCTCGCTACTCGACCAAACATTTAACTGTTTATGACTAACTTCTACCATGGCGACTTTATGGTGAAAGCAAAGCTTGGGGATGTAATAACGTTAGATTGATTTAGAAATAAAAGAAGTTTTAACTAATAAAACAACTTTCTCATAAGCTACTAAACATTAAACTGTTTGTGACTCAACTTCTAAACATGGTGTGTGCAAAGATTGGTTATGTACTCAACTGACGAAACTTCAAATAACATTCAGAACTTTTCGTGCAATTATCTTTCCGCTGTATCTGTTGGAGGGATCAGTACAAATCAGTCGAGATTTTGTTTACCGATATAATACTACGCATAAAACAGAATTAACAGGCGTTGTGCGTATAATATTATTAATATATCCCTAACCATTTCATTTATAACTTTATAAATTCCAGTTTCGTTAACTATACAACTGATTTTGCCCTGTAGAGGAAACAACTTGTGTCGTGACTGTTTTAATGACATAGTTATTTATGCATCGCCATGTTTAAATAATAAAAAAAAAAGATTGAAATAATGATTTCTTCAAACATAACGACATCAAAATCGTTTCTTGTGCTGAAGAAAACATGTTCACGTATTGACAAATCACTTGCCTTAAGGGATGACGTTTTTATCTAAAAATATCAAATTCTTCTGAATTTCGTTTTTTAGCAAAGTATTCAAAGCCAGAGATCATCTCAACCCAGTCTGCATTACAGGTGATATCCGACTGTTTGGATCAAAATATTTTATAATACATCTTAGTAAACCATTGTTTTATGAACATTTCTCGTAAAATCTGTTTATTGATGTCCTACACCTGTCAGAAAAGTGAACCATAATGCCACAATCGTCATTACAAACATGTATTTCCTATCTGAGCCACGCTGCACAGTTAGCTATTTTTAGACCATGTGACCACTAACATTTTAGTTCATCTACGTCATGGGCTGTGACGTCGATGTCTATTTTTAGCAGGAACCACAATAGTTCTTTTTAACTGATATTGTTTCATATATAAGATGTAGGCAAAATGTTGGATACCTCCTTTAAGATCTTATTAACTCAATAAAAAGGGGAGTATCTAAAATCGCACGGCCGGTAAAGGGTTAAACATACATTCGCGCCATAAAATGTTAGACTGCTCTACATAGAGTAGACTCACAAGTATTCATGGGAAAGGACAAAATCAATTTTCAAGCATACAATAAATAGAAAAGATCTGTGAATGCATCTGTGCTGAACAAATATGAAATATTTTCTTGACATATTCAATTCTTGTCGCGAACAAATACATCTGAGGAAGTGTAAAATCAGCGTAGAGTTGAATAACAATACGGTATGAAATAAAATGTCGGGATAAGTAACAATTTCAGAACGTTTAAATGAAAGACCTTGTAAGAAGTGTTTAAACTGTAAGGTCTATTTACCGCGGGGTGAATTGAACGGAGATACAAATGAGATTTAACAGAGCCCCACAAGAGGGCATGGCATTAAATTGATTTGTACAAAATGAACAAATCTATTTTGTATTTAATAAGAAGCCGTTATAAGATGAAAACTTGAAAAAGAAGACGAAAAAAGATGCAACTTATACGGTATAAGTGGCATATACCAGTAATATGATACTAGGGTTGTCTCGTAATAACTGGGGATTCAAAACAGGCAAAAAATAAAAACGTGAGAATGAAGAATGTCTGCATGAAATGTATCAATTTCATTGTGCGGTAGTCAAATAACTGCGTTGATAAAATGGAGCACTATGACATTATATGCACTACAATAGATGGCAAGTATGCAAACATTTTATAATTATGAGACATATAATTAAGGATTTTCCCATGTATGTTAAATCTATATTTCAAAAAAAAGTTTAATTATAATGCTAATAATAATATCTTTATTTATTAATTGGAAACTAATGGTACAGAATATGGTTCAAGTTTAATTTTACAGAAATCGCAAAATATGGTTGGAGCATAATATTGTAGAAATCTTATTTCGCATAATATGATTAGAGCATTGTAATGTAGAAATCGTATAACACAATATATTGTTCGATCATAATACTATAGAAATCGTATAACGCATAGCATGGTTCGAGCATAATATTGAAGAAATCGTATAACATATATTGTTCGATCATAATACTATAGATATCGTATAACGCATATGGTTTGAGCATAATATTGTAGAAATCGTATAACGCATGCTATTGTTCGATCATAATACTATAGAAATCTTATAACGCTGTTGTTGTTTTCATGACTTTGATAACCATTGTTAAATCCTGTTGACCAGGACCGGGGGTTGGGGTATGCATCCCCCACCAACTAGGCAAAAGAGTAGAGTTGTAAAAAACACGTACATGTAAGCTTAAAATACTAAGCTTTAAAGTAAATTTTGTCTGTTGACTGCTTAGGTAGAAGCATTACAAACATTTCCCATGTTGCAGATTAGCTGTTTTCAAGCGGGTGGGGTGAATGGGGTTGGGGACCACGTGATCACGTACGTTTGAGACCACGTTTCACTGTCTAACAATTTGAGGCAATGTTCAAACTCGTCTTTACTTAGACGAAAGTATGAGTGTTGGCAGAAGTAATTCCCAACTATCCACAAACAAATTATAGATAGTGTTGTGTGCAGGTATACAAGGAGGGAGTGCGGGTCCATCACCCTTCACCCACCAGGTCAAATAGTAGAGTGAAAACACATAAATGCATGCTTAAAAATACTTAGTTTTAAAAGTGAATTGTGTTTGTTGACTGCTTAGGTCGAAGTTAGGGTCCCCTTGTATATATATATATATATATATATATATATATATATATATATTTATATAGATATATATATATAATATATATATATATATCTATATATATATTAATATCTAATATATTATAATATATATATTATACATACAAGTGGGGGTTATGAATCAATATCCATTCAACTTTATCGCAGTAATACTATATACTATATATACTATATATATATATATATATATATATAGTATATATATATATATAGTTATAGTATTACTGCGATAAAGTTGAATGGATATTGATTCATACCCCCACTTGTATGTATATATATATATATATATATATATATATATATATATATATATATATATATATATATATATATATATATATATATATATATATATATATATATATATATATATATATATATATATATATATATATATATATATATATATATATATATATATACAAGGGGACCCTAACTTCGACCTAAGCAGTCAACAGACAAAATTTACTTTTAAAACTAAGTATTTTTTAAGCATGCATTTATGTGTTTTCACTCTACTATTTGACCTGGTGGGTGAAGGGTGATGGACCCGCACTCCCTCCTTGTATACCTGCACACAACACTATCTATAATTTGTTTGTGGATAGTTGGGAATTACTTCTGCCAACACTCATACTTTCGTCTAAGTAAAGACGAGTTTGAACATTGCCTCAAATTGTTAGCCAGTAAAACGTGGTCTCAAACGTACGTGATCACGTGGTCCCCACCCCCATATATATATATAGTATATATAGTATATAGTATTACTGCGATAAAGTTGAATGGATATTGATTCATAACCCCCACTCCATCTCCAAAAAACTTACGGGATCCGCCCCCGGTTGGATGTATTTAATACATGCAGACTGTAAAGTACCACATTTAAAGCGATTAAAGCACTTTATACGCCTGTTAAACATGAATGCTAGGTCAGTCTTAAGAAACTTAATATTAGTAAGTTACCTCTGCAAACTGGTTTATCAAGATCTACACTTTTGCTGCGCAGTCTCCAGGTCTTGTTATCTTTGCTAGTAGCTAGTAACAGAAAAATATGAGTGAATTAATTTGAATAGTTGCAGTCAATTACGGGGTAATTCAACCAATTTAAATATCAATGCTCGATACCCAATGAACCGTTGTATAAAATGAAGCGTTCCTATATCTAGTTATAAACTTTTGCTAGGGTTCACGATCCATGAAAGAAGCACAGTATGGGTGCATACATGATTTATGTATTAAATAAATGAATATACATTTAATTCATTTCGAATTTCTAATCCCAAAGTAATGATTTTTACATATCTCCTCCCGGATTCGATCATCTCAATAACTCTGAATAAATAGTCACCACATACCTTTCACATCAGTACACCGCTTTTGATAATCTCCTCAATGCAAGTACGTCAACTTCCAAAGTTAATTAAAAAATATAAACTCAAAAAAAACCCGCAACATAACTCTTAATCTGATAGCACGATTTGTCTAGGATTATGGGTGCGGGTGTGTTGGCAGTAGGGTGTGTGGGGTGGGGGTGGGGTGTGTGGGATGGGTGGCGCCTTTTTGCTGCAGACATTCACGCTGTAGTCTAAATAAAGACGATTTTGAATATGCCTTCAATAATTGTTATTGAAATTATTGAAACAGAACCTTTCGTTAAAAAATCAATCCGAAACTCGTTCTAAACGTTCATACTTGTCAAATCTATAAATAAACACGATGTGGAATTTCGGCTAAAAATTGATACCGATGTCAGAGCGGGTAACTCGGATTATGATGTAACGTGGTCTCAAACGTACGCGGTCCCCACCCCACCTACCCGCTTGAAAACAACTAAACTGCAAAATGGAAAATGTTTGTAATGCTTCTACCTAAGCAGTCCTATAGGAAAACTTTCATTCAAGCCGTACTTTGATTCTGCAAGAATGCTTTTCAAGCGGCCCAATCGGAAAACTTTCATTTAAGCAATCTCCTCACAGCGATTACGTCACGCGTTGCTACTTAAATCTCTGCCCCCAGCAAGGATCATGTGACGATAGAGTATCACGTGAAGTAAACATGGCGGCCTCCATAAACACGCCACGAAAAATTGGCGATTACATCTCTACCACTAAGAACATAGTTTAAACATTCAATTTGTTTGTCTTTAAGTTGCAATGTCGACTGAAATTCGCTTGCACAATCAGCGAGGAGGTGATCATCCGGGTTTAGTTTTCTGTATGTATAGTACGTTGTATTCTGTACAGTACGGTGAAATTTGACTTTCATAATTTCATATTTTTTCATATTTTAAGTTACTTTTTATTTTTAATATGATAAATTTATATTTTTAAAGGAAAGATACTATATTTTGAGGAGATAAGTCCAGAAAAAATAAAATAAAAAAAAACAACAACTATCCGCCTATATTTGGGCGAAAAACTTGCTGGTGGCAGTGATATAATGTACTGTCAAGGGAAGTAATCACTGCGGGGAGTTTGTCATTTAAGGCCGTACTTTGATTCTGCAAGAAGGCCTTTTAAATGGCCCTATCGGAAATCTTTCATTCAAACCATACTTTGATTCTGCAAGAAGACCTTTTAAGCGGCCCTATCGGAAATCTTTCATTCAAACCGTACTTTAATTCTGCAAGAAGGCCTTTTAAACGGCCCTATCGGAAATCTGTCATTCAAACCATACTTTGATTCTGCAAGAAGACCTTTTAAGCGGCCCTATCGGAAATCTTTCATTCAAGTCGTACTTTGATTCTGACACTAAAGAAAGTGACCTAACTGTGACAGTTTTACTTAAAAGTAAACAATGCCAGTTTTAACTTACATTTGACTTGATATCAAGAAAAATGCAAGCCCGAATTCTGAAAAGTGTTACCAATGCTTTATTTTTCGGATAATTTCGGCCTGAATAATATCCATTTTAGGGCATTCTTGTTTTCTTATCTGTGCCCTGATCTTGTTGTATTCAGTCGGTACATAGAAGGATAGTGTTGCTCTATAAATTAAGTGTTTGTTTTACAATATTGTGCTGAGTAACGGTTCAATATAGCTCAACAGTAGACGCCCCGATATCTGACCGATACAACAGTATCGGCTTGACGATTGAATCAAATAATACAACAGAATCGGCTTGACGATTTAAATCAAGTAAGTAGAATTCTTTAATAGAAAAACAAAAGAATTGGACAAAAGAATTCTGAATAAATAAATAAATGAATCAATCAACGAATCAATGAATGCATGAATGAATGAATGAACGATAAATAAATAAATAAATCGACTTTCTGGCTAGGGAAGCAAGTTTAACGTTATTTTTTAGTAAAAATTAGTTTATTTTCAGATACTATACCCATATACATGCTTAACAATTATTTGATTTTCATTCATGTCAATGGTGCCGATTCATTTTATTTGAAGATAGCAATCAGTTAGCAAACTTAATAACAATTATCATTCCAGTGTTCATAATTAAGAGGGGACCTCTGTGGCCGAGCGGTTAGATTCGCTGACTAGTAATTCCCCAGCCCCTCACCGGAGGTTCGAGTCCCAGTCGGGGGAGAACTTTTATATAGGGAGGTTTTCCAGCAAACCTGCGGTGTGCTGGGTCTTCCTCCACCAATAATTTGCTGCATTATCGCCAATATGACCATTACTGTGTCGGTGCGATGTAATAAAAAAACACACAAAACATAATTAAGGCCGAATGTGGCTGCCATTTATATATTTTCTTATTTCTGTCTCTCTCTCCGTCTCTCTCTGTCTGTCTGTCTCTCTTATTTTTTTCTGCCCATTTCTGTTGTATTTCAAAACTTATATTATTATACTAACTATTTATTGAGTACTATTAGCAACATCATAAACGCAACATTTGATAACATCACGAATAAAGTATTTCATACAGGTAAATAGACTTCTATTTCATTGTACGTTGGAAGGGGAGTAAATCGTGTTTGCATAAGTTTCAAGACAATTGTATAAGTTGCGTGCCTTGGTTTTGCTCCGCTATTGCCTCACTTTATTTAGGGTTATCGAAGCATTCTATAATGCATAATCTAATTTTAACTTGGGTTGAAATAACTTTGAATAATATTCCTCTTATACAGTGAACTTAAACTGTATAAAGTACTGAACAAAGCCATATATGAAGACGCCATAATCGCGTTTTAAATCAACAAATGTTATCTACTGTTGAATACTTCGCTACTTAAAACAGCACAAGATCCGTCTTTTTCTTCATCCGCACATGAAATAAGTCTCTCTACACATGCAAAGGGTGGCTTCATGTCTGGAAGACGCAGGAGATGGTTTTCAGTGTAACGATTTAACGTGACCCCTTCCCACATGAAACAAACAACAACAATAACACAAAACAACCGTTTCCAAACTTCCCAAATTAGAAAAAAAATGTTCCCTTATTCCATGTTCAGGCATTGTGAACACGTTTTGAGGACGCATCCGCTTTTAAATTGCACTACTACTGATTTTTGCTGATTTCAAGTACATGTAAATTAAAATACTCGGACGTTTTACCTAATAGCAGATATTAATTTAAATCTGTTACTTTACACACACTTAGGTCGTAAAATACAAATCAACACACACACACACATCACAAAACAACAACAAAAACTACGACGAAAACATTTTAAACGGAGACGAGAGCATTTTTAAACGTTTATAGGTTCCCTGTGATTATTTGAAAACGCGTTTTAGTTCCCGAGGCTAATTTGAGAACGTGTTTAGTTTAAGGGGAGGGACACTGAAACAGAGGGAGGACACTGAAAAACGTTGTTATGTTCACAGGGACGGGAATTAGAAAACGTGTTTAAGTTCCCGAGAAGGGAAATTTAAATAGTGGGAGGACATTTGATAAACGTAATTCTGTTTCCGGAGAGGGTAATTTGAGAATATGTTTTAAGTTCCCAGCAAGAGAATAAGTGGGAGGGCATTTGGAAAGGTTTTCATGTGCCCAAGGAGAGAAATTTGAAAACGTGTTTAAGTTACCGAGGGTGGCGAGCTTGAAAACCTTACACGTGTGATTTGGCAGCAAATTAGGAAATTTACGGGTGCTAAATTATTGCTTACAATATGATCATTTATTTTGCAAAGTCGCAAACAAACTACACGTAAGTACACTGTATTTATGATATAGTCGGCCCATATACCATATTATAAATTATATGATCTTTTAGGTGTTTAGTTTTTGAGGCATTTTATAACTTTATCTTCATGATAAATCTAAAACACTATCTCCATCGTTTCAATCGTTTGTATTAAAGATATTAACAATGTGATATACAGACGTACGTTTTAGTGTGTTCCCTTCGAAAAAGAGCTGTGTGTGGGTGCGCGCGCGTGTGTGGTGTGTGATATTAGTCAGGATGAATGAATGGTCCCTGCTATTTCAATACTCTTTAATCGTCGTATATTTCAATTATGTCATACCAATATGTAATAGTTTGCGCTTTGATTCATACATTATTGCAATTAGGCCTATTTTAACGTTTATATAATTACACAATAATTTGCTGAAGTAAAAAGTATCACCTTTTTTCGTAAGCACATGGCTACTTTTAAGAACCCGCAATGGACGAATGAGATAAGCTGGTTCTTTGCAGTGTCATCCTTGGTAAAAGGGGGACGAACCATGTCTTGGTAAATACTTCCATTGCGGTCCTATAATTATATTAGCTGACACATACCATATAGAGGGCTATTTCCGCACGGGTTTTATTCCCGCGTTTTCCGCGACCAGAATGAAATCCGCGGAAATTTAACCAGCGGACATTTTTTCTTTAAAAATCCAGTAACGTAACAGAATAAGTTTAAGCAGGAATTATGCACAAATTCCCCACATAAGGGGTAGGATAATGTTACATGTATTACATATAGGCAAACTCTCGAATACAACCTTTAAAGAATGGATAGGTAAATAGGGAGAAAAAATACAAAACGCATAATAGTTCAGGCCGCCATGTTTACTTCACGGTATACTCTATCGGGAATCAAGTCAACTCGGCATCTGGTGAATTCGGCACCTGCGTAAATAGTCAACTCGGCACCTGGTGAACTCGGCACCTGGTAAATTCGGCATTACGAATCTGGTGAATTCGGCACCTCGTTTTTTTTTAAAGATATAAACCATTATGCAAATAATATATAAAAATAAAAAAGATAAAAAATAGAAATAAAAATAAAAAATTCACATGTCCTATTGTCTAATGCGTGTATAAAAGCAGTTAAAACAACTAACTACAAAAAGTATATATGATTAATATAATAATTAAATAAGAAATAAGGTAAATTATTAAACACATTAATTTATTCCTTATATTATAGATCTGCATTGTATTTATAATAAATTTACGTATACTCAACATCAAAGGTACTGTACTTAATCATGTGTCATTCAGTGTGTACCTTGTTTAAATTGCTAAAACAACAAGATGACAGCGCTGTATTCCTAGTATACATGGAAGGGGTACCAGGTGTTATTAGACAATGTATTCCCCGTACACATAGAAGAGGTGAGGTACTAATTATGAGGAGGTTAATGAAGAGACCCTGTCACAACAAATTGCTAAAACAACAAGATGGCAGCGGTGTATTCCTAGTATACATGGAAGGGGTACAAGGTGCTATTAGACAATGTATTCCCCGTACACATATAAGGGGTGAGGTACTAATTATGAGGAGGTTAATGAAGAGACCCTGTCACCACATGGGCTTCCCTGTGTCACTTGTTCTTGCGACTTCAAGAAGACAACAGCAATGGGTGGTAAGTAATTATATTTTTTATACATTATATACACATATATTTAAAAGAAAAAAATGAAAAAAAGGAAATATGTATGCATATATTAATTGTTTGTGTATTTATAAAGTTCACTTAATTGATTCCCCTTTAAAAGAATATCTACATGTATAATTATGAATTTAATTAAGATATATCACCATTAGATTCTGACTATTTATGGAGTATTTATGAAATATTTTTATTTCATGACCAAGGCACCACATCAATTGCTTGTTTTTGAATAGCTGACATTAAATAGTCTAAATTTACTAAAAGATTAATTGTCTCAATTCATCTTTTAACTTTTTTCTCCTTAATTTGCTGGGAGAACCTCTGATTTTCTCATTGATGAATGTGAAGATCATCGCCAGCCAAGATGAATCTGGAATGGATAACTAACAACCAAATGTGCAAATGTTCATAAAATTTCCATAGAAAGATAAATTCCTACAAAAATTATATCAACTAATTCAATTCAAAAATAAATGTTAAGCCAGTAGCCAATGCATTATTTTGTATCTGTTGATAAATGTGGTCGTAATAAGTTACTTTGAAAATTCACATTTCTTCACAAACAGACATTTCCATGATAACAGTATAGGTCATACATTGTGTAACAATAAATATTGCCAAATTGTCTAGAAGCAAAGAGATAAAAGAATAATATACAAATGCCGAGTTAACTAGATGACGAATTCACCAGGTGCCGAGTTTACCAGGTGCCGAGTTTACCGGATGCCGAATTCACTATTCTCGGTGCCGAGTTCACCAAGTGCCGAGTTTACCAGGTGCCGGGTTGACCAGCATTCCTCTATCGTCACGTGATCCTTGCTGGGTGCAGAGATTTAAGTAGCAACAACGCGTGACGTAATCGCTGTGAGGAGATTGGATTGTCCCGAGGACGGAATTACCCAAGGAGTTCCGATTCATGTGTACGTCAGTCATACACAATACTCGGAATGGCTCGACAGTGACGCAATAATTTGAACATATCATTTTCAAAATGGAAAAGGAAATTAACCACTGTTTAAACCCGACCATTTTAATGACTTTGTATTATAGCATACAACTTTTTCTCGGGTCCTTCAAATTAACTGATCAAATCTTTTCTATCAGTAAAATTAAAAAAAGAAAGAAATAACAAGAGTGCAATAATGACCCTATATTTCTCGCCTGAGTGCCATAGACATTATGACAGAATCATCAAGGCATATCAGCACTGTTTAAACAGACCAGAATAACTGTAATGCACAAGCACAAGAAACATTTAGACATTAAGTTTCATACTTTTTACATCATGGAAAATGACCGCGCCCGTGGTGGCCATATTTTTAACGGAACAAAGTTACTTGAAGATTCTTGATATTATCCACCCAAGGAACATGCATACGAAATATTAAGGTTCAAGCTCTTGTACGTTTTGACAAGATGTTCAAAATGTACCTTATAATCATTCATGGGAAATGGCCACGCCCCTGGCAGCCATGAATTGTGACGGATCGAAGTTAATTGAACAATTTTGATACAGGGCTAATCTAGGAGAATGAAAACTAACTATCGAGGCTTTCCGCGCCCCCACCCACCCCACAAACCACCACCAACCAGGTAAAGCAATAGAGTTGTGAAAACACATACTTGTAAGCTTAAAAATACTAAGCTGTTAAAGTAAATTTTGTCTGTTGACTGCTTAGGTCGAAGTTAGGGTCCCTTACTGTATGTATATATGTATATGTATATATATATTATTTACTGCGATAAAGTTGAATGGATCTTTATTTATACCACCCCCCCCCAAAAAAAACAAAAACAAAAAAAAAACAAAAAAAAAACAAAAAACAACAACAACAACAACAAAACAACAACAAACAAAAACAAAACAAAACCCAAACATTTTTTTCTGGATCGGTCCCTGTCTTTGAACATAGTCCCAAGGAACATGTCAACTAACAATGCGTTAGCTTTTGTTGTTTCCGAAACACCCTTATATGGAAAATGGCCATGATAGTGGCAGGCTACAGCCATGTTTTAAACAGATTAAAATTCTATGAACAATCTTGATACAGGACCAACCAATGATCAGTATACCAAATATCAATGCCATAGCTTTTGTGGTTCCTTAGAAAACAAACAATAATTGAATGTTTATAACAATATACAATCAGTGCAATTCACAATATACGTTTAAAAACCGTGACATGGACAAAAGGAAATAAAACAAAATATTCTGTACAAAAAATACAATAAAAGAAAACAATAAAAAGTAAAAGATTGGAATCTGATTGCAAACATCAAAGTGATGTTAATATCGACAGCATGTTACGAAATCTGAAAGAAAGAAGAACGAAGGGTAAATAAAATTATTGAACAAGAATCAAAAACTTCGATTCATCTTCAGGTAACAACAAAAAATAATGTACAATATTCTGCAACACTGTCAAATAAACTGTCTGGATGTAAAAATAATTTTAAAAATAAACATGACTTGATGAAATATAATGAATACAAATGTATTGTTAAATGTTTAAATTTTACAAAACATAAACATCTATGCTATAGATGTGAAAGATGTTATTTTCAAAATCTTATTTTTAAATCAAAAATACTAAATGATAAAAAACAGCTGTATATGGTAGTTTGGTAGATTTACAGTAGTTTATTTTAAAATATTTATTTTATAATAAATCATAATATTACAATAGTTTAATCATTACACTGCCACAAAAAGTCTCAACAATGGGATATTAGGGAAAAAACTATATCTCCAAAGAAATAAAAGAAAATTGAAAACAGTTCTTAATGGAGATAAATAGATGCAAGTTAAGCAATACCAGATGGAAACAAGAGGTCCCTGATGGTTCTATATATCTCAGACTCGAACTGATAGCGAGAAAGGAAGATTAACCATTTTAGGGATTCGGGATTTGCCGGCATTTTTGCTTTTTTTTAGATGGTTATCGAATTTTCACCAAGATGCGCGCGCACCTGTTTGTCCGCCATCTTTGTGGTAAGGTGAATCAACATATCAGTACCGTGAAAGCGCACTTTTTGTTAATTGACCATTACAGGCAATGAAGACCATGATTAATTCTTGTACTGTTGTGAACTTTCACAAAATATATAATCCGGATCAGAATTTTTTTTTTCTCATTACCAGCCGTCAGTACAAACCAAGGGAAAAGGACGAGAGAACTTTCGGACGTCAAACTTTCGCGCTTGAACAGAGCATTCATTGTAGCTAAGCGTTTTTAAGTGTTTTGGATTGCATTAAAAGTCGAAAGAAAATATGTCTGGGGAAGTATATTATAATGTTAATTGCTATGTTGTTGTTTATTTTATTGTTATAATTCAGATACAGATAATTAACAACAATTAAGAAATATATTGCTTATTTACTTGTCCTAAATAAACTAAAAATCTACCAACAGTATCGACAATTTCCATCAAGGTCAATTTTAGACAAAATGTTGTAATCAGTGACATAAAAATATGTATGTGTCCCTCACGATGCTCGATGCACAAAATGTACCCCCAGATATTTGAATTTGACCCTTGAAAATTTTGACTGATGAGTCAATGACCATTGACGTTCAGCAATTATAGAACGCCCTGCATTGGTTGTAATGTGGTATCCGACAGTTTGCTAATATTGTACCCATGTAACAACACATGTTACTACTATTCTGGGAAATTTATACATAATGCTCGAATAAACTTTAGTTAAAGTGAAGACCGTTATTACACTAACTGTATTGTTCGACAGTGTGAATCTTAAAAATATCGCATTAAATGTCCATTATTGGGAGATTCGAGTCCGAAGGAACAACAACGCCGCACGGGTGAACAGCTTCCACTCTTCCATATTTAATTAACAGAAGCTTTCACTTTAGAGAAATAAAGGCAGACATAACGCTTGTTCACCCATGCCGCGTCCCCGTTCAGACAGCTCATACATGACAAGGCAACTTAAAATTAACAAACATTTATTTTAATTCTTTAGATATACAACACAATACAATTTAATAACACTTCGGTAATGGCAGTTTATGGGCATGGTTCCCGTCTCCATCGTGCTAAGCCACTGTCAAAGCAGGTACACCGGACAAATAGTCGTTTAGGGCGACCGAAGACAGCCATCCGTAATATAGACCCCCATATTCAAGCGCATGCCCCAAAAGGCTGAAACTGTACGCTTCGTTATGCCCCAAAAGGCTGAAACTGCATGCCCCAAAAGGCTGAAACTGTATGCCCCAAAAGGCTGAAACTGTATGCCCCAAAGGGCTGAAACTATGCATGCCCCAAAAGGCTGAAACTATGCATGCCCCAAAAGGCTGAAAATGTATGGCCCAACTAGGCTGAAACTGTATGCCCCACAAGGCTGAAACTGTATGCTCTAATCGTCTGAAACTGTATGCCCCAATAGGCTCAAACATATATGCCCCAATAGGCTGCAATTTAACAGGCTTCACATTTATAAAATAATCAAGTTGCAACTTTCAAAGGAAATTCCGCCACCTGCAACCATGGCTAATCCTGGGAAACAGAAATCGTGCCAGGCTGCTCAATGACGAAATCCCATGTCTATGTCAGATGTGCAGACACTGACATAGTAAATGCCTGTTTTTAACCTACTTATTAACTAAATTGATGATTACTTTTCTGTTCAGACTGTGCTGTCTGCTGCTCAGCTGATCCTGGGAAACAGAAATCGAGCCGATTTGCAAACGTTGCTCATGCCCGTTTTAAAACTAAGAAATAACCTATATTAATTACATTAATATTCGGATTATGCTGCCTTCTGTCCGCCCTCCATGTTTTTTGCTTCTTGCAAGTTTAAACGGGAACCATACCATTCCTTCCTCCCTCTCTGGCCGCCGATGCTCCCAATCGAAACAACCAGTTGTATTCAACTGAAACAAGAAAACAAAACAAAGCGACCAAGCGCATTCTGCATCATACACAAGGTTAATCTAAATTTACAATAAAAACAATATTACTGTAAAACCTTAATTCAAGGGTGTGGTGGGTGGGCTTTTAATGACTAAATTAACAAAAAATCTTAAGACCAAATTATTTGTGCTTGCAATTCTAAAATGCTGGACGGAAAAGGAAGTAGCTGAGACGGTGCATACATAGACTGTACAGTCAGACAATTTCCATAGTCATGCCGGTGCTCTTACCCACCATGCCTTGATAAAATGTGTACAGCAATAATCGACCTCCAATAACGGCGGTTAGCTTTAGCGCTAACCGCTATTATTGGGAGATTCGAGTCCGAAGGAACAACAACGCCGCACGGGTGAACAGCTTCCACTCTTCCATATTTAATTAACAGAAGCTTTCACTTTAGAGAAATAAAGGCAGACATAACGCTTGTTCACCCATGCCGCGTCCCCGTTCAGACAGCTCATACATGACAAGGCAACTTAAAATTAACAAACATTTATTTTAATTCTTTAGATATACAACACAATACAATTTAATAACACTTCGGTAATGGCAGTTTATGGGCATGGTTCCCGTCTCCATCGTGCTAAGCCACTGTCAAAGCAGGTACACCGGACAAATAGTCGTTTAGGGCGACCGAAGACAGCCATCCGTAATATAGACCCCCATATTCAAGCGCATGCCCCAAAAGGCTGAAACTGTACGCTTCGTTATGCCCCAAAAGGCTGAAACTGCATGCCCCAAAAGGCTGAAACTGTATGCCCCAAAAGGCTGAAACTGTATGCCCCAAAGGGCTGAAACTATGCATGCCCCAAAAGGCTGAAACTATGCATGCCCCAAAAGGCTGAAAATGTATGGCCCAACTAGGCTGAAACTGTATGCCCCACAAGGCTGAAACTGTATGCTCTAATCGTCTGAAACTGTATGCCCCAATAGGCTCAAACATATATGCCCCAATAGGCTGCAATTTAACAGGCTTCACATTTATAAAATAATCAAGTTGCAACTTTCAAAGGAAATTCCGCCACCTGCAACCATGGCTAATCCTGGGAAACAGAAATCGTGCCAGGCTGCTCAATGACGAAATCCCATGTCTATGTCAGATGTGCAGACACTGACATAGTAAATGCCTGTTTTTAACCTACTTATTAACTAAATTGATGATTACTTTTCTGTTCGGACTGTGCTGTCTGCCAAATGGCAATGCCCAATCTTGGGCAATGCCACCGCCAAAGCGAAACGAACAGTAAACAGCTATCGCTTTCGGAACAGCACAATCCAACAGAATACCATAATAGGGTCTACAAACGAATGGCCGGATGGAGACAAGAACCACATGTTACCCGTCCTATAAATCAATACATCTCAACAATCACCAACAACATTTACATTTGACTACTAGTTTATTGAAAGCATGCCAAATTGCCTTTATGGAAATCCTCCAGTGCCGATGCCCACTGATTCAAGAAAATGCAATTACCTAGAAATGTAAGATGCACACCATCATTCCTGTACAATGCTGGAATACACTCTTGCAGGTCAACCTGCTTAATGTAAAACCCTCCACCTTGCACTATCTTGTGTGCTGCATAATTGTTGAAGCGTCTCCTGCCTGATTCCATCGCAGCACAATTGTTAGAATATCGCCAACAGTTCCTAGGCAGCACTTCAGACCAAATCACTTTCACATTAAAGTTACTACGTACAAACAACAAAATAGCATCCAACAAAAACCTCATCCTCCGCAGGGAGATTTTACCCAAGTCATT
The DNA here is from genome assembly GCA_007844125.1 of Sinonovacula constricta. NCBI lineage: Eukaryota > Metazoa > Mollusca > Bivalvia > Cardiida > Solecurtidae > Sinonovacula > Sinonovacula constricta. The sequence continues at coordinate 82,777,671 of CM017556.1, read as the reverse complement.
GCCCCCACAGTGGAGCAGAATCACAGACGGCTCGTCACCAACCTGCTTCAACAATCGTAGCTTGCCCATGACATCCAGAAGCGACAGCCCACTGTATCCTTGCCACCATATTTCGGCCCAATCAAGACCCAAGGAAATGCCACCTGGACGAGACCTGGCTACCGTGAAAGCGTGCTTCACTATCGACGAACCCAGACACCAGATCCGTACAGTTCCTAAAATAACTTTGTTCCCATTATTAAAAGCGGGAATTGTGCATTAAAACCTATGACATGCTTATTCTAAAGTGAAAATACTATATGACAAATGTACGCCTACTACAATGCTTTTACAACTTAGGAAGGGTGAACACCGAATCTGGCCTAATATAAATGCGGTAGGCATCCGACCGCCATCTGCCTGCCCGCTGGATGACCTCTGGAGGATAACCTGCAACAGCAGCTGCAGTAGCAGCCCCAATGCGAAAGGAATGCGATGTGTACCTGTCATATTGGAGCCCTAGCCGACTTAGACACCTTTTCAGAATTGCTGAGAACTGGTACCGCGTAAGAGGTGCACCATCCAGATGGCACAACAACGGACCCTTAATAAACGGACGTTGCTGCAAGAACCGTTGAACACTAAGCACTGGACAAATTTGTGTACCTGTATGGCACAGCTTTAATCGAGCACCATGCTCATGCTGGTCATTCTTAGAATGTCTAATTACTAGTGATAATGACTCGCCACTTCCATCAATGCTAATATCCGACTTCATAACGACAAATTCTGTGTTACTCCTATTAGTAGCAACTAATTCACTGACCCTCAGAAAACCAAAGAAAGCCAAGCAATATGCTGCAGTAAACAATCGTGTCTCGTACTCGTTTCTGCACACAGTCTGCAAAGCCCCAAGAACCCCCTTTAACAAGACTTGCGTAATTGGTAAACGTAAACCATTCCGTCTGACTGAGCGCTTTAATCCCTCCAGTGCCTTTTGCACAACAAAATTTCTTGAAATATCATGACAGCCTCTCATTTTACATTGAAACCCAATAGCATTTACATACAAACGAGCTGTGCTATCTTTTAATCCTTGCAAAGAAAGCCAGGCAATGAACAAGGCAATTGTGTCTATTGATGGGGGCCAATCTTTCAGTATACTATATTCAGTTCGAAATTTTTCAAAGCTATTCAGTCCTGTGTTGTAAGCATTAGTCGTGTTTGTAGCCAGGGCTACATTTATCAACCTTGAAGACTCGGATCGCAAATCCATGATCGAAAGCGTTCTGGTATGACCTGTGGTACCGTGTCTGCTTCCGGTGCCACATTCCGAAACCTCACCCACTGTTTGCGAGAAATTGAATCAGCAATGGTATTAGCATATGTTGGAATATGTTTGGCTTTAAATACAATACCTTGCTCCATAGCCAAAAGCACAAAGGGCCTTACCAATTGCATAAGCCGTTTTGATTTAGCAGTCTGCTTATTAATGACGGTTACCAGAGCCTCGTTGTCAATATAAAGCACAATCTTTCGATTGCTTAACTTATGACCCCACAACACCAGTGCAAGCAAAACGGGCACCATTTCCAGAAATGTTATGTCCCTTAAAATCTCATTTCCAAACCACGACTCTGGCCACTGAAAATATGCCCACTCCTTACCTAGTAAACAACCGCAACCTAGACCAGCTGACCCTGCACTGTCTGTAAACATATTTAAGCTATCATTACTTGACCAACTCTCATCTGAAATGTATGTTAACCCATTAAATTCCTCTAAAAATACTACCCACACTAGCATGTCCTGCCTAATGCCACCTGATAGCCGTATCCTATGATGTGGTCTTTTAATACCCATCGTTGCATCATAAAATCTACGCAGAAAGGCCCTACTAGCCCGAACAGCTTTACTGAAAAACGCAAGCTTTCCAATTAAAGTTTGAAATTCTTTTAATGTTACTTTTTTTCGAACCAGCATTCCCAATAACATTGCATTTAATTCCTTGATTTTGTGCAAAGGAATTCTTACCGACATTGAAACAGAATCTACTTCATACCCTAAAAATAACAATTTTTGAACTGGGCCGACCGACTTCTCTTCTGCCAGAGGCACCGCGAGCCAACCACAGACCATAGCAAATGTGTCAACAAGAGACTTGCAGTCCTGCATATTCTTAGTTCCACAAAAAATGAAGTCATCTAAATAATGATCCATAGTAAATTGCCCAGATATGTAACTGACCAACCAGTGTAGAAATGTCGCAAATTTCTCAAATAAAGAGCAAGAAATTTTACATCCCATCGGCAAAAACTTATCTATATATATCAAACCCTCTTCATCCTTAATTCCCAGCAAGCAATAGTCAAGTGGCGAAATAGGCAATATACGAAAAGCGGATTTAATATCTCTTTTTGCCAAATATGCGCCTCTACCCAGGTTAAAAATCATACCAACCACTGAATCAAATGAAGTATATGTTACAGAGCTAAGCTCATCGCTTATCCCATCATTAACACTGTCACCCACAGGATACGACAAATGAGTTATAAGCCTGTAAGATCCATCAGATTTAGGGACTAAGCCGACTGGAGAAATTCTTAAATTAGAAATTGGTGAATCAACATAGGGTCCTGCAAACCTGCCCAAACGCACTTCTTTACAAATTTTTTCCTTCAACATTACAGGATTTAAACGTGCAGATTTCAAATTTTTTGCTACATGACTAGCTCTATTACCCTCAAAACCAAGGCGAAAACCATTTTTAAACCCCCCATCTAATAAAGCCGCATCCACTCTATTTGAATACAAACCTAAAAAATGACTCAGAACTTTTACATTGACTGGAGAGACTCCCAATTTTAAGTTAAAATTGTGAACCAGATCTGGCTCCGGCCCCAAAGGCAGTCCTTGACATAGGTCTAAACCACCCTCGGCCCTGGGAAACAGCGGCTCGAGTTGGTCCAGCCCCCCTGCCAAACTGACCTGAACCCCTGCTAACTGTGCACCGCCTGTAAGGATGAGCAGTATTACAAGTTATGCAAACATGTCTAAATGGGCACTGTGACCTCACGCACGACCTATAATTAAAGTCAAAACACTTCTTAACTGTTGGAGTGAACAATGTACCTGAATTTATAGAGGCCCCAACATAAACCAACCAAAGCTCTTGGTCAATCTGCCCAAAAGATATGCCAGCTGGATTAGCGGCCACCCTTAATCTAAACTGCTGGTCATAATGCTTCCAGCCAGGCCCTGTGTGGCGACTAGCAGCCAATCTAATGTTTGCCATGTACTTTAAAATTTCATTTGTTCTATGTGAATGCACAGACAGAAAAATCGAAGCATAAATCAAAAATGCATCAGTCCAAACTTCTATTGTGTGGATAGTTCTGCTAGCATGGACTGGCCTTAATAATAATTCCCCAGAACTGGACAGCTCCAAGCGCCTGCTGTCGTCAACAGCCGGCTGGTTTTCCAGAAGCTGGGCCAGCTCTATGTATTGCCCATTTACAATTTTGTTTTTCATGGCCTGTGAAACATTGAAACCAATATCCGTATGCACACTTACTAAAGCTACTGGTTGGTTGAAAACAAAAACATTACCTTCTGGCGAATAGGGCAGACTTGATGCCGCTGGCCCAGACAGTTCACCTTCTAACACAGGCTCGATCCCCACAGCAACTTCCGACACAGGCTCGCTCCCCACAGCAACTTCTGACACCGGCAAGCTCCTGCCTGTCGCACGTGCCCTAGATCCCCTCCTAGATCCCCTCGCCACTGTCCTGCCCCTTCTTGCACCAACTCTGCCCTGTCCAGACGCCTCAGCCTCCTCACCATCCCAGGCCCTAGGCGCACGACGGACCCGTCTAGGGTTAGGCATTTCTTTAAACGAACACAAAAGCAACACGAAAGATTCGGCAAATAAATTATTTAATAAACAAAAGTTACTAACACCTAAGCAACTACATTAAAACTTCGCCTGGAAAAAATAAATAATTACTCGAAAGCAAAATAAACAAACTTATCAATTAATAACCTTGCATCGACTGAACAAAACAAAATGGATACTTCACCTCGACTAAATCCACAGTAAAACAAAAATAGACTTAAAAAACAAACAATTTAAAAAACAACCACACACAAAGAACACCTCGTGTATTCAGGTCTATGTATCCATTCAAAATCTCACTCTATTTAAACCATCGATGGAATTAATACTAGCAGTAATGCAATTAAACACTAATAAAATCGTTCAGCTATAAATCAGCGATCAAAAACAACTTTTAATGACTAAATTAACAAAAAATCTTAAGACCAAATTATTTGTGCTTGCAATTCTAAAATGCTGGACGGAAAAGGAAGTAGCTGAGACGGTGCATACATAGACTGTACAGTCAGACAATTTCCATAGTCATGCCGGTGCTCTTACCCACCATGCCTTGATAAAATGTGTACAGCAATAATCGACCTCCAATAACGGCGGTTAGCTTTAGCGCTAACCGCTATTATTTTTAAATAGGCACGTTGATGATTTCAGGTTATCTCAGATAGGAAAAACCCTTTATGTAATAATGACAGGCAATGTGTTATGCTTTACTTTTTACATGGCTGTAAGAACAAAGTTGGGCGGTAAATTCAACACCCGGTATTTACCAGTGGTAGTTACTGGTATTTACCTACTGGAAAATACTCCCCAAAGTGGCAAATACTAGTACTATGATTTGTTTTACTTAAAATACTGCAGAAATCTTAATTAAGTTAACTTGAAATAATGTATAATCATATTGATAATTAAATTACTCAGATATTTTAACTAAAATTATTTTTTAACCTAAAATACACGTGAGAAAGTAATGCTAATCCACCTGCACCTGGCCTTTGACACTCAGGAAGCAAAGCCATGGTCTAGACTATTAAAACAACAAGTTTCAGACAAGGGGCTGTAAATAGCCAGGGGCAACATGGGGAAAAAGTAAAATGTCATATATAACCTAGACAGTGTGTATAATTGGTACAAGTAAATAGTTGTGTATTGGGTATGGCATGGGCTATTGTGTCAACTGTATGGCTTCATCCCTGAGTAACGTTTTTAATTTCTCTTGTCATCACCACTTCTATAACTTCACTCCACACCAATACCAAGCTACTATTCACCATAAAGCCAAAGGATCCAGTCCGGAATATAAAACAGCATTTTGCGGGATCTTTACAAGCAAAAATCATTTATTTAAATGCATGGGAGAAAATTGTTTCGTCCAAACTGCCAGATACCAGCTCTAATAAAGTGTAAGAAACAAACTGTTCTCAAAACGAGCCTGTACGAGCTGTTACATCTAACTATTTAAAATGGCTTTGCTTTCACATTGACATTTGTCAATAAATAATAGCACATAGTGTTTTTATTTTTATTATTGTCCTACCTTTCAGCAAATTTAACAAACTTACATTATATTAGAATAATAATTTCACAGAAAATTGATTTCAAGTTCCAGTACTTCTTTTAGAACCACACCATTTCTGAATTAAAAACAACACATTTTACGGTAACCAATATTTAATGACAGTAAATTCATCGATCAATAAACAGGAAAAGCAAAAGCAGTTAAGAAACAAACAGACTGCTTAGGAAATTGGAGCATGTAATGGTATTCGATTACATATAATAAATATGACAACCATAACATGGGTTTTAAGGAAATTAAAGCAATGAAAAAATAGTATAACATGATGTAAATAATTGAAAACAGTACACATAATAAATGACCCTGTTTTAAAACCAAAGTTTAGCAGTGCCCTTGTCCAAGCAGTTGCTGGCTTGTAACTCCTCAGCCTCTCAGTGCATGAGTTCGAGTCCTGGTCGTGGTGGTTTACCAGCTAACCCGCAATGCGCAGTGGTTCTACCCTGGCACAAGTCTAGGATCTAGCTCCACAAATATTTAATCGGATGTCGCTGAAACACTAGATAGTTCACTATGTCTGGATATGCAATGTCCGGCTGCAAGTCATCAGGCTGTCGTCGAAGACGAGTACGGATCAAAACCGATCAAATTAATCTTCTTCAAGTCCTTTTCACGCACAATAGCTCCAGTGTATTAAGATAGTCCTATTGCACGTTGTAACCATTACAACGACATCTTTCGCGAAATAATCGATTTAATCGTCGCCTTGTAGGGACCTAAGCAGACATTAGTAAACAATGGCTTTACCACAAATATGGCGGACCGCATTGCATGCTGGGAAATGTGTGACGTCATACGATAACCATCTATACTATGCAGCGATACTTTTATCATAATAGAACAGGGACGCTTATGAGGTGCCCAGGGACTGAACCCGGTCGGTCCATTATACTGACACGACAAGTCAGGCGTAATGTTGTTCCCTTAGCCCCGAGCGTCAGGCGGGAAGCCAGTACTTCCAACTTTTAAGTCTTTGGTTTGACCTGTCCAGGGTTTGAACCCGCATCCTTCTGATCTAAAAGCCGACACTCTACCAATTGAGCTATTACAACCGGTATTATCAATTTTAAATGGACCAGAATACTGGTTACTTATAAATAATATACAATCAGTGCAATTCCTAATACACGTTTAGAAAACGTGACAAGGACATAAAAAAATAAAACAAAATACTCTGAACAAGTGTTGAGTGCAAACAATTGCAAATAGCAATAACAAATTGTTATTCCTTTAATGCTTGTCTTTAAGCAGAAGAACAATCCTTATATGACTAACAGAAATGTGAAGAAATGAAACAGTTAAGAAAGTTGTACTTTGTCTTAAAATAAGACCAAGAAAAGGTACCAATATAAAGACAAAGCCTTTATTGACAATCACATCAGTTGTAGCTATAATGTTAGTAATTGCAAAGGCTGCAATAATGTTACTTGATGTAACATGTGTTTCTTGTGTTACATGTGCACACAAGTAATCTTACCCTTACATAAGATGATAATTTTGAAGACCAAAATAAAAAGAATGGGATTTTTCTTTGAGTTGATCTAACCTGATGTTTAAAAGGGTCATTACACTGACAGATGAGCCAGTAAACTTGGGGCAGTAATTCTGTATATATATTTAAAATATATTTGAACTGAGATCTGCATAAAATTTTGCATGTGCCAAGCAGTCCAACTATGGGCATCGCATTCCAGCATGTCGCCAGTAATAAATGAAAATATTTACATTATTCTCAAACCTTAACTAATATACATCCTTGGATATTTAACACATGATTTTTGATGATGAATAAATCACTCTTGTCAAACCAGCCATTTGTAAGCCCTTGAAATAGCAAAATTTAAAAAAGGGCCAAGGTTTAACGTTAATAACTTACGTGAGGCATCCTTGGACAATAACTCATGTAAAATAAGAGAACAAATGTTCTTGTCAAGCTTTACAATGACAGACGAACGAAATTTAATACAATGTTCACCCTTGACAACTTAAAAAGTACATCCTTGGATACATAACACTGCATGTAAAATGCAGGATATAGCATTATTTTAAAACTGGCATGGTGTATCAAGCTTTCAAATAACCGATGGACAAAAATTAAAGACAAGACTCACCCTTGATAACATTCAAGGTACATCCTTGGATAAATAACACAGAATAGTCAATGAAAAATACATCACATTAAGATAACCGGTGTGCAAGTAGAAAAATACTACACATTTTAAAGATACTAAAATATATTATACCGGGTACAAGAAAGTGCAGAAAATTACTTGTGTGATACAATAGTTGAATCACAATGGCAAAATATTCAAAGTGTTATGACAAAAAAACAACAACACTTTTCACAACACACAATTATGAACATACAATAAATATATTGTATGTTTTTAGTTCAAGATATAACAGAAATGTCTAATAATGTACAGTAAATGATTTTATATCACCTAAGGAGATCTTGTAAATATGTAGTCTTTTTTCATCTCTTCATAACATACACACATAGTTTATGGGCAAATCAACATGTATGAATAAATTATAATTGTACTTTGCATAAGTCATGACCATCACCTGGAATAACCTAATCCTTTTTACCTCTTTTTTAATTATTATGGTTTATACTCGACAGACTCTAATAAGGTATGACGTGTATGTCTGGTAAAAGCACATTTATTCTTTCTTTTAAGACATAGTCCTGTTAGTTTTGTGACACAATGCTTATAAGGTAAACTATCCAAATTATTGTCAGACATGTTATTAACAGATCAGAATAACTGTCATAATTGATTAATTGTGCTTACTCGGAACTATGCCATTGGCAGCCATGTTTTTAATAAACAGAATTGTTTAGAAATCTTAAAAGAGGACCACTTAAGGAATATAAAATCAACATACGAAGACTTTAGCTGTAGTAGTTTCTGACTTGCTACGATGACTAGAGTTTAAAATAGTGTAACCACAAATTGCTATTATAATAACATGTACATGTATTCATGCGTTCAAATTTCAGATTTTTAACTGTCTGAACAGCACACTATATGTTCAGTAGAATGTTTATGTTTTTTTGTTAAAATTAACTGTAAAACAATAATTTGTACTTGGCCATATTCCGTTTTTTTCAAGGCCATATTCCATTTTTTCGATAATGACCAAAGCCATGGCTATTAATGCTCATCAAGATCAATAAATGTTTAAGCTTGATGTAATGATATGTAATACCGGTAGATTAGATACCGGTAATACCAGATTGTTAACTGATTAACTAATTTACTACTTTGTATGGGAATATCAACACTTCCTCAGATTTTTTCACATTCAAAATGCAATCTTGTTTTTTGATTGATAAACTATTCCACTGCAATATAACAATGCCATCCTGCCAGGATTGAGCTACTCGGTGGCTGGGTTCAGACACACATTAGTGGCAGATATAAACAACAGAACAATACTTTTCAGCATGGAACTTGGACAAATATACAGTTTGAGGAACACTCTACATTACTATCATGTTCTGTGCAGTGAATTTCATGCATGTTTTTCCCCAGTGTTTTAATGCTGGACACACCTTCCATCGGAAACACTATTCCACTACAATTTAACCCCTTCAAGATTCAACTTCTTGGTGGCTGGTCTCCGACACCCCTCTGTGGCAGTTATGTCATACAGACTAATGGTTATCAACTCATGATAAATGAATCTACAGGAAACAATCATTGCTATCATGTTCTCTGCAGTACATAGAGTTCATCTTTATAGACCTACGTATTCTCATGCTAGACACACTTTCCATCAAAGACACTATTCCACTGTGTTTTAACATTTTAATATCAGTAAGACTGAGCTCCTCGATGGCTGGATTCAGACACACATGGGTGACAGATATATTGACTATTTTAACAGTTTCCACCTTATCAAGCTTTGACAAATCTACTTTCAGAAAACAGTCATTGCTATCATGCTCTCTGCAGTAAATACTGATAATTTCTAAGGACCTAAGTGTTTTTGTGCTAGACACACTTTTCATCAGAGACTCAATTTCACTATGTTTTAACAATTTAATTTCAATTAGACTCAGCTTCTGGATGGATGGGCTGAGACACACCACCGTGGCAGATATGTCAACTATTTCAACAGTTTCCAGCTTATCCAGCTTTGACAAATCTACATTCAGAAAACAGTCATAGCTATCGTGTTCTCTGCAGTAAACACTGATAATTTCTAAGGACCTAAGTGTTTTTGTGCTAGACACACTTTTCATCAGAGACTCTATTCCACTGTGCTTTAACATTTCAATATAAAAGAGACATAGAGACTTTGTGGTTGGACTCAGACACACCTCCATGGTAGATATAAGCGACATTTCAACAGTCTCTAGCTTATCAAGCTTCGACAAATCTACGTTTCGAAAACATTCACAAAATCCATCGCTATCATGTTCTTTGCAGTGAATACTTGTCATGTGTAAGTTCTTAAGTGTTTTCATCCTTGATACGCTATCCATTAGAGACACGATTGCACTGTGTTTTAACAATTTAATTTCATTTAGTCTAAGATTCTCCGTGGCTGGACTCAGACACAGCTCCGTGGCAGATAATTTATACATGTCAATACTCTCCAGCTGGTCCATCTTTGACAAATCTACATTCAGAAAACATTCATTTCTTTGATGTTCTCCGCAGTAAATATTATTCATTCTTATGTTCCTTAGAGTTTTCGTGTCGGAAACACTTTCCATCAGAGAAACTATTCCACTGTGTTTTATCAAATGAATTTCCAAAAGCTTGAGCTTCTCGATAGCAGGGCTCAGACTTATTTCCATGGCAGATATGCTAAACAATTTAATAGTTTTAAGCTCACACAGCTTTGACAAATCTACATTCAGGAAACAATTAGAACAACTAAAATGTTCCCTGCAGTAAATATTCTTCATTTCTATAGCCCTAACTGTTTTCATGCTGGACACACTTTTCATCAGAGAATCTATTCCACTGTGATTTGAAAAATGTATGTCTTTAAGATCGAGATCCTTTGTGGCGGGGCTCAAACACATGTTTGTGGCCGTCATGTCCGAAAAAGCAATTACTCTCAGCGTATCCAGCTTTGACAAATCTACATTCATGAAATATTTTTCATTGCTATCATGTTCTTTGCAATTTATACCGGACATTTCTATAGCCCTTAGTGTTTTCATGCCAGAGACACTTTCCATCAGTGAAACTACTGCACTAGGTTTTAATTTTATTTTTTCAAGACTGAGCTTCTCAGTGACTGGGCTTAGATGCAACTCCAGGTCATTTATGCCGTAAAGAACAATACCCTGCAGTTTGGGGAGCTTTGATAAATCTAGAATACTACAATCACCATTAGGCATGAGTTGATGTTGATGCATACGTGACATCAAATCTCGAAATGTGGGGTTGATATCATCGTCTCTCAAGACAATGACCCTTAAGTTTACTTTTGGACAGTAGCCCTTGTTTTTGTTTACACTTTCAACGCAACATTTTACCGTCAATTCTTGTACTGAGTTGTATAGGTCTTTAAATTCTGAATTTATAGAGTCACTTTTGTTACACATTTTGTCCAGCTGTATTTCTATAAGTCTTTCAAATACAGAAGGCCACATCCCACTTAGAAATATAAAGAATTCTTCCCTGTCAGACAGGGTGATGTCTGCCATTCTGGACTCAATGTTTTCAGGATTGTTGCTATGCCATCCCATATACAAGGCAGCAAAATATTCTTGGAATGTTTTGTGAGAAAACGAAATGTCTTTCCTTTCAGAGATCATATTTGGAACAATGCTTTTAGTCAGAATTCCGACTTTAAAACATATGCTCATTTGATCTTCAGTAACATTATGCGCCTCTGATGAGTCAAACACCAATTGTATTCCTTCTCTATGTATTAATGTCTCGAATGCCAATTTCCCAACTGCCATTAGCAAAGTCTTATAGCTATCACATTTCCCATTTTTCTTGAAAACTTCCGGTGTTGTGATAGTTGGGTCATTTGGAGGTTTGAAATGCCTCTCATCTGCTCTTTTTTCCGCCATCTGAAACCAGAGCTCAAGCAAATTCGTGTAGACCTCCGTCTTTGACTTTCCAAACTCCTTATTTTCAAACCACAAACATATAAGATGCTTAAGCAGAAATGGAGTCTTTTGCATCTCAATCAGATCAGCTTTGTTTAAATGCATACCAAAATCGGTGTAGGTCATATTAGTGTTTTTCTGCTTGTTGAAATAAGAAATCAACTTCTCTCCAAATGCAGAGATATCTTTAACCCCATTTATCTTGACCTGCCTATCAAGTTCAGAGTCTTTCAATCGCAACTTTGCTAGTTTCCAGGGCCGTGTAAATGTCATTATTGTATAATTTAAAGAGGGATTTCTCATTGGTATTCCATTACTAATGGACGGATCTGTTGATTTTTCTGGTGCTGTCCATTCATCTAAGCCATCAAGGATTATTAAGCATCTTTCAGCAAAAAGTTTAAATAGTTCATTTAGAAGAAATTTTGATTCCAACCCACTTAGTACTTCATTAGTTGGTACAAAATGCTTGAGAAGCTGGGCCTCTATCATTTCCTCGATGTCAAATTGGCCAGCTGCATGTCTCAGTGAGATATAAAAAAGAAAATCAAACTGTTTCAGAGCCAACTCGAAATCATTGAAATCATTGGTTTGGTCTTGGTGAGTCTTACACCAAGATGACAACATGAATTTACAAAAAGATGTTTTCCTGATACCGGCATCCCCAGTAGCATAGATGTTGTAGAATTTCTTTCCATCAGTACGAAATATGTCCTTGAGATTTAGAGGCTGTTCGTTTCGATTCGATGATTGCTTCCGAAGAGCTTGGTTGTCAATCAGCTTCAATTCTGGTTCTTCATAGATGTCATCAATTTCAGTCTCGTTCGTTAAGGCAGTAACCAGAGATTTAATCAAAGTTTTGTAGCGTTTCACGAGACAGGTCTGTAGCTCAGACCAACCTGAAAAATACAGATATAAAATGCATTTTCGGCATTGACTATGCTAATGAATAAAGATTTGTGTAGCGAAATAATGATCCAACTTTGTTCAACAAAATCCACTATTTACCTTTTTGCTTATTTCTTAATTCATTCTTTTCTAATGTACTTTTATGTATTTGATATAAACTCCCTTAACGCCTTTAGGCCGAGGATGTTTAAGTTTGCTGACATAATGCATTCTAGCTAGCATAAAAGATTAGTTATGTTTTCTACCTAATCAACTGACAAATCCAGTAAAATGTGGAATGTCACTTAATAACTGAATTTAAAACTTGATCTAAATAATTGTCACGGGTTTACTGCAGTGTTTGTTAATAACATTTGAAACAAAACTTTATTGACGACTCTCGAGTAGAAACAGATGATACAATTACTCTCAATTACTCATTAGTTTTCTCATAATTTAAGAAGCATGGATTGGTTTGCACACATTTACTTTTGTCGTTAAGACTGTCATCGAAACCTCAATCATTAAAATATGGTAATTTACCAAAGCAATTCATTTATTTTCTTCGTCACACAATCGTCTGCTAATAAATTGACGAGCTAGTACAGTACCATGACTCCGTTCATGGCACATGTAAAAAGTGTATATTAAATTATCCTGAAGGCAAAATCATAATGGTAGCCGCAATTAACATTTTGTACTCGTAACAATGGCTGAAGTGCTCCAAAAGTATAAATATTAGTCTAATCATTAATGTTTACAGTTTGGTTACCACATTGTTTTTGTTGTCCAGGAATGATGATTTCAGTAGCAGTAGCCGATTTTCATCCCGTACTTGTATACTCACACCGGGTTTGCCTAAAATACGCAACGGACGCAACGGGCGCAGCGGGCGCAACGGAGATAATTTTTACCTTTATTTTATTTTTTAAACATTGTGATATGTTTTAAACGGATTACTTGTAAAAAAAACACTTAGCTTACGTTTATATGATTTACTTTTGTGTTTACATTAATTGTTGACATTATTAAGAGTCTTTAACATTTCTCTATTGATATTCCATATACAGTAGGCCTACCGCGAAATGGAGATCTCCGTTGCGCCAATGTATGTTGCGCAAAATGGACTTCGCTGGCATAGTAGATCTAGTACGTATACAAAAATAAATAGATTTAATTTCATTTTTATTTGCATACCGTTAATAAAAATATATAACATTATGCTACGAAGGGAGGATCTACATGTTTTTAAGTTCCGTTGAATAATTACTCTAAATATTGAACCACATATAAAACGCATTTAAAACCTACGTTAAATTTAAATCATTCATAATTAGAAGCAATGTTTTATAATAATAATAATAAATATTATTATTATTATTATTATTATTATTATTATTATTATTATTCTGTTGCGTCAATGTCAGTTGTCCAATAGGGGCTTTGCTGGTCTAGTACAGTGTAGCATACAAATAGAATTTTGATTTAATTTAAACTTTATTATAAAAGGTAACGATTGTCAGATTTATTAGTTACGTTGAATAGATTACTCTAAATATCATAGGAATCACAATAATATTAAACCTCTGTTTTCTGTGCAATGAATGCAATGGAGATAAATTATACAGGTTTCAAGTTTAATAGGTGAACTGAACAATTATTGCAACAGTATGCAACATAGCTCTTCACGTACGTACGCACGTACGCATACCTTTACGCCAGCTTATACAGATAATAAATAATGAAGAAAAAAGAATAATGCAATAATTAACGAAGACACAAAAACGACTGGTTGAATGAATGAATGAATGAATGAATTACATTTTAAATATAAAAGCACATTTAACTAAAAGCATAGTAATAAAGCAGTAAAGCATATTACAAGACATTAAAAACCATCAACATAAAGCAGTCAAGTATGCCACAAAATATTACAAAGGCACAAGGAAATGCAAATAGGTAAATAGCACATATAACTATATGGGAATTCCTCTAGAACACAAATACTTGTATAAGAACAGTAGTATGTAGGAGTAGCAATTAATTGGCTGTGATGTCATACTTAATTGGGACTTAATTACTGTTAAATTTGTGATTAAGACGACACAACTTAAGTGTGACAACAGACTATAGACAATTAAACTTTTAAGTTGTTGTTTTTAAGATTTGCAAATAAGAAATTTACTTACTAGGTATGAGTTATGCATGATGAAAATTAGAAAAGCATTTAACACAAAATCCATTTATTACATTAAAATAATACAAATTTTTTACGTCGTGAAACAGCTAGATCTTGAAACACATTAGTACAGGCTTTACTCTCTTATGTATAGTGTGACAGTTTTTTCAACTAACACCATATGTATATTGTTGTATGTCATCATTATGCGCTTGTGATTTTTTTTACTATATATTCATTAATTATAATAAGGAATTGATTTTATAAACTTAAGCTTCATTTGTCGGAACACCTTTTTACACCAATATTTTTTTTTTTAAAAGTTCAGCAATTAGGGTCGTGTCAACACTTGAGAACATAATTAGATTCTCGTGCCCATAACTGCCAATAAACAAAGCAGTTGACACTTCTGTTATCAACCGCGTGACCAACTGCTTCCGGGTGACCCGTAAAGGTGGTAAACCAATCAGCAGCACGTGCAATCTGCTTCCAATTAACAGTCGGCATTTATGATTGTTTATTTAATCAATAGTCGGCTTTCTGTTGTTTTTTTTTTTATTTTAAAATATCATAAGGAATACAACATTCAATCGTTAAGTAGTACAATTATGTATCAAACATTAGTATAAACTTTTATTTCTTCTCTTTTACGCCATATTCAAGGTATCGATATAAAGTTTAAAAAAAAAACAGTGAACATAAGTGCAATTTCTATATCTATAACGTATAATGTAACGTTATTTTAAGATTGGCAATACTACTATATATATATTAAACTTAACGAATGTCAGGGGTTTTTACAAATAGAATACACGCCAGGTTAAATTTTATTTACCAATTTTACAATCTTTGTGCTTCGAGTATATGCCAGAATCATGTCTCTGACTTTACATGAAGCAAAGGTTTATATTTTATTTATATTTATATGCCGAATAGATCTAATTCATTTGCAGCGGCCCAACGGCGTACAAACTTAGTACAAATTTAGTAAGTGCACAGAAAACTTTTATTTAAGAGCAGAATGCACGCCAAATTAATTTTGATAATCTGTTGATTATATAATGTTTGATACAGGTTATTCATATTCCGCTGCGCGCAACGAAGGTTGCGACAATCTTTGTATCTGTTGGTATCAGTAGGACTAAGTAATGAACTGTCATCTGTTTTATACTTTGTACTCCGTTGCGCCCGTTTCGTACTTCGTTGCGCCCGTTGCGTCCGTTTCGCCAATAAATCTCCGTTGCGTATTTTAGTCATACCGCTCACACCCATCCCAATAAGTCAATATTTACACCTATCAGTCATACACAAATACTTACATACCATTTCATACACCACCATTGGCAAATGTGCATACCAATCCACACACGCAGTCAGTCAATACGCACACCCAATATTACACACCTATTAGTTAACATACACAAATACATACATACCATTTCATACACACCCACTTGCAAATATGCACAACATTTCATACACAACATCAGTCAAAATTAACACCCATACATTGGAGGATATTTATCTTTCAATTCAATCATTTAAAATATGAAAGTTTCAATAAATGTTACCTTGGTCATCCATTTTTGTTTTTTTATTACTCAGATACTTTATAGGATATCTTCAAACTTTTCATCAAGTTCGGACAATCTTGACATTCTGCAGGTTCGAGCTCCCTCAGAAGTTCAATGTTAACTATGTGCTCTTTATGTATTTTAATTATAACACCATTAAGAGCAATGTTTCCGCCAACTTCTTGCTGTGCTTTAGAAAATGTTGTAGTAATTTCTTTCCAGTTTCTTTGAAACTTATATCTTCAGCCATCAACTCAGTAACTTTATGGCTAAACATGCTGTTTAGGAGCTGTCTAGGTTATCAATATCGCCACGATGGCAATAACTGGTCCCACTGAGTCTTGCTTAAACAATGTGTTTTCTGCTATAAATCAAGACTGTCTTTATGTTGTTGTTTTAAGTTGTAAAATATCATCCAATGTAGCAGGTTTTTAACCCAGCATCAAGAATTTGTTTGAAATTGCTTGACATTCTTCCTTTCAGATCTGGGTACATTGGTATGAGTTGGTTCTTTCTGGGTATCTCAATGCTGCCATCTTGGGTGCAGGAATCTGAAGTTACAATAACATAAACTTTGATAAGGTTCTTTTCACATGTTGGTTCCCTGTAAATTATCATGTTCAAAATTACCCATGCATCTACAGATATAACCAAGAAACACTTGTATAAAGGTTAGCACTTTGCTGATTGTTGTCAGTAATGTCACCTTTTGACAACCTCAGCAGCTTCCGCTCCTTGCCGACTACCGCAAAAGCCGCCGATCGTGCAGCTCAATGACGACTGTTTGATAGTAACAGATACTTTTTCTCATTTGAATCTTTGTTTTGTTTTTGTTTTCTCGCTATGTTTACACTTTTTAGAAGTCGTCTAATACCAGTGATCAATGTTGTCCCTGCAGCAGGTTAACATAATGTGATCTCTGGTGACTGACATAGTCTTCATGCTCGATATGGTGATATCAAAGATATACCACTCAGATCCTGAGAGGTTCTTGGAGCATTTATTTTCTGTTTCTAAAGGGTTCGCATGTTTTTATTTCCAACAGGAAGAAGCTAATGTTACCATTAAATCTACACGGCTGTCAGAGTCACTCATTAAAGTATTGTAGGAGTTTACTCCCTTGCTTTAAGCACTACAGCAACCACAGCTTTAGTCTGTTTAGACAAAGGGCAGGTAATCCAGTCTACCACAGCTTTAGACTGCATAAAAAAAGAAATCACAGGAAAACATCAAAGGCCGTTGTCGAGCTTATGTTCGACAGTGATCAGTATTTTTATTCAACAAAAGTAAAAAAAAAATGTTTATTACAGAAAAAGTAAAAAAAAATAGTTAAGAACACATTTTGAGTATCATGGCTGTAAATAAACTAGACCTTGGACATATAATTATTAAAAGCAAAGTAAAGAGGAACATTGTCTATAACTAAACAAAGGAGATAGCTCATGCACGACAACAGTTATATCATATCATTTGGCTTAATTGCTGATGGCAAATTGTAGACACTTTGCAAACACTGCTGTTTCGAAGTGATTCTTCTGGGTTTGGAGAGTGTGGCAGAAAGAGAGAGAAATACAGAGACAGAAAATAAGACAGACATACAGAAAGAAAAAAAAGAAAAAAGAAAAGCGAGAAAAGGCGGACATGACCCATAAATGTATAAAAGTGACAGCTATGCTGCATTTAACAGAAACTGAAAATGCATGTTGGTTAATTTTTATTTGAATTGTTTCCAAACATTAGTGTAAAGAGTACTTAATTTTTTATTTAAATGCATGTTTAATTAGATGATTTTAACAAGATGATGATTACAGTGTGGCTATCGTAAAATTGGAAGCCTACTGGTTCACATACTACGCACTTATTTTGGCAAAGAATAAACAACACCGTCCGAACAATTAAAATTTGCACTTCTGTTAGTTAAAATAGACATAGTACGGTACTTGACTCACATAACAATATCCATCAATATGGAACAGTTTTCTATCAAAGCCTACTACATTTTAATAAACATTTTGTGGTAGGTTGCATTAAGGGACAATCATTATAAGGGTCATGTTGCCTTAGGGACAACAAACATTGGTCAGTTGTCTTAAGGGACAAAAATCAAGATGGTCAGTTGGCCTTTGGGACAAAAATCAAGATGGTCAGTTGGCCTTTGGGACAAAAATCAAGATGGTAAGTTGGCCTTTGGGACAAAAATCAAGATGGTCAGTTGGCCTTTGGGACAAAAATCAAGATGGTCAGTTGGCCTTTGGGACAAAAATCAAGATGGTCAGTTGGCCTTTGGGACAAAAATCAAGATGGTAAGTTGGCCTTTGGGACAAAAATCAAGATGGTAAGTTGGCCTTTGGGACAAAAATCAAGATGGTCAGTTGGCCTTAGAGAAAGCCATCATATTGGTCAGTTGTCTTAAGGGACAATCATTATATGGGGCAGTTATTCTGAGGGCTTAACCTTTGTTGAGACAATTGTCCTCGATTCAGATAGTAATATTTGTCATCAAATTAGGCCACAGATATTAAAGATGGTATCTGACTGTTTGGACTCCAATTTTTCTCTCAAACGTCCAAACAAATTATCGTTATTTGAGAAGATATCGCGAAGTACTGATTCTTAGTGAAATGTGAAACAAAACACTCCACGTCATTACCAACATGTACTTCCTATCCAAGCCACGCTGCACAGTTTCTTATTTTTGAACAAACAAAACTGAGTGGCCAGGGATGGGTCCAGTGGGGATGCATCTCCCCAAACAACCAGGTAAAAGAGTAGAGTTGTGAAAACACAGACATGTAAGCTTAAAAAAAACTGAAGTAAATCTGAGAGGAGAAAATAATCATGTCCCTAACGGGGATTCAAACCTGGGACCTTCAGATCAGTAGGCTGACACTCAACCACGTCGCTAAAGGGTTAACCCAACAGCAAGGCTGTTGGCAGTGTGTATATGCACTACACTCCTCCTCCTTTACGTTTCTGGGTCCAAGCCGTTTAGGACAGCCGCACCAGGCTTGCAATTACTTCTAACACCATTAAAGTAAATCTGAGAGGAGAAAATAATCCTGTCCCTAACGGGGATTCGAACCCGGGACCTTCAGATCAGTAGGCTGACACTTAACCATGTCCCTAAAGGGTTTACCCAACAGCAAGACTGTTGGAAGTGTGTATATGCACTACAAACTTTTAAAGTAAACTTTGTCTGTTGACTGCTTAGGTCGAAGTTAATGTCTATTACTGCGTGTATATGTATCTAGAAAAAAAGTTCTAGATCCGCACCAGTTAGTGGCCACTTACTTTTGAGATCACATTATATCATCATCCGGGAAATTGCTGCGATGTTGATATCTTTTTGTAGCAGAAACCCATAGCGTGCTTAGAAGATTTTGGAGAATGGACACCTATAGATAGTTTCCATATCAGTGAAGATCCCTTATTGTGGCAACCATCTTTGATGGTAACTTCAAGGGATTTTCATATGAATTGTATAGAAGGGTAAATTTTATTTTCTTGTAATTTCTTCATTTGTGTTTCGAAAAACTATACACCATTGGAAAACTCTTCAAATTCATATTTTCAGAATACAATATTTTTACAATTGATACATGCACACAGAATAAATACACAGAAATAAATAAAACTATTGGCTTATGCTTAAAACAAAATGAACTGTGTATCATTTTAGGTTGTATTTCTTTAACTTTTTAAATATCAAAATATATTTTTAATATTTAAAATATTTTATAAAAGCTGTTAAATTTGATATAAAATTCAGTAAAATAGACAGAAAAATAAAAACACAGTGGTGAGTTTAATACAGCACATATTTCCCGATTTCGGCATGCATTAGCTTCTGCCCACAAAGATGGATGTCTTAAACTGTCTTATCAGTGTCGATGACATCACATGGAAATTATCTATTGCGATTTTTCATAGTTTCTACAGTAATATAAGTGTCTGAATAAATCATGCCAGGGTTCCTCCAAACAGGCATAAGTATTTAATATAGGCAAACTATCGGATACCAATTTAATGGATTGAGTAACATAAAATACCGCTCAAAAAGGAGATAACAAAGTTCTACCCATAGAATACACTTACCTGAGTTAACTATCATCTTAAAAATTTGTGCGTGTTCTTTTCATTTCCATGTTGATTATTTAAGCCTATGTAACAGCAGTTTGAAAATAGAGCAGACTAGCTTTTAAATTTTCTGGCTGGCCGGAAGTATCGCAATGCTTGGCGTTGGGCGGTTACTATGTATGAAGGTCCACACTGTTACGTTGACACTAGAATGCAGACATTTGAAAGCACTAAAAAGCATACAAATCGTGTACGGCTGGCTTGTTTATTATTGCTCGATAGCTTAGCACTTTTATATCCTATTTTGATGGTATTATAGCTTATTTAGCCTGGCCTCTGAAAATTTTGTAAAATAAATTGCTTGTAGTAGTTTTTTATGGTTTAAATTCTTTTAATGTATATGTTTAGTTTTGTTTGCTCTTTAGTGCAATTTAAAATTATTATTTTAAAGTTGTTTATTGTTTCTTGCCAGTTTGTCCCGTTTTAGTACATTTTAAAATATAAATTTTAAAGTCGATTACCGTATATACTGATATTAAAGTATTTTAATACATTCGGTTTGTCTGCTTTTTAGTGACTTTAAATACTGATATTACAGAATTTTAATGCATTAGACCAGGTTAGTCTGCTTTCTAATGTTTTTAATTACTGATATTAAAGTTTTTAATAGTTTAGACCAGGTGTGTCTGCATTTTAATGATTTTAAATACTGGTATTAAAGTATTTAATACATTAGGCCTGGTTTGTCTGCTTTTTAATGATTTTAAATACTGATATTAAAGTATTTTAATACATTAGGCCTGGGTTGTCGGCATTTTAATGATTTTAAATACTGGTATTAAAGTATTTAATACATTAGGCCTGGTTTGTCTGCTTTTTAATGATTTTAAATACTGATATTAAAGTATTTTAATACATTAGGCCTGGGTTGTCGGCATTTTAATGATTTTAAAAACTGATATTAAAGCAATTTAATGCATTAGACCAGGTTTGTCTGCTTTTTAGTGTTTTTAAATACTAATATTAAAGTATTTAATACATTAAAACCAGGTTTGTCTGCTTTTTAGTGTTTTTAAATACTGGTATTAAAGTATTTAATACATTAGGCCTGGTTTGTCTGCTTTTTAGTGATTTAAATTACTGATATTTAAGTATTTTAATGCATTTGACCAGGTTTGTATGCTTTTAAGTGTTTTTAAATACTGGCATTAAAGTATTTAATACATTAGGCCTGGTTTGTCTGCTTTTTAGTGATTTTAAATACTGATATTAAAGTATTTTAATACATTAGACCAGGTTTGTCTGCTTTTTAGTGATTTTAAATACTGATATTTAAGTATTTTAATGCATTGGACCAGGTTTGTATGCTTTTTAGTGTTTTTAAATACTAGTATTAAAGTATTTAATACATTAGACCAGGTTTGTCTGCTTTTTAGTGATTTAAATTACTGATATTTAAGTATTTAAATGAATTAGACCAGGTTTGTCTGCTTTTTAATGGTTTTAAGTACTGACATTAAAGTATTTTAACACATTAGACCAGGTTTGTCTGCTTTTTAGTGATTTTAAATACTGATATTAAAGTATTTTATACATAAGGCCAAGTTTGTCTGCTTTTTAGTGATTTTTAGTACTGATATTACAGTATTTTAATGCATTAGAGCAGGTTTGTCTGCTTTTTAGTGTTTTTAAATACTGGTATTAAAGTAATTAATTCATTAGGTCTGGTCTGTCTGCTTTTTAGTGTTTTTAAATACTGTTATTAAAGTATTTAAATAGATTAGACCAGGTTTGTCTGCTTTTTAGTGTTTTAAATACAGGTATTGAAGTATTTAATACATTTGGCTTGATTTGTCTGCTTTTTAGTGATTTTAAATACTGATATTAAAGTATTTTAATAGATAAGGCCAGGTTTGTCTGCGTTTTAGTGATTTTAAATACTGGTATTAAAGTATTTAATACATAAGGTCAGTTTTGTCTGCTTTTTAGTGATTTTAAATACTGATATTACAGTATTTAATACATTAGGCCTGATTTGTCGGATTTTTAGTGTTTTTAAATACTGATATTAATGTATTTTTATGCATTGGACCAGGTTTGTCTGCTTTTTAGTGTTTTTAAATACTAGTATTAAAGTATTTAATACATTAGACCAGGTTTGTCTGCTTTTTAGTCGTTTTAAATACTGATATAAAGTATTTTAATAGATTAGACCAGATTTGTATGCTTTTTAGTGATTTTAAATACTGATATTAAAGTATTTTAATGTATTAGACCAGGTTTGTCTGCTTTTTAGTGTTTTTAAATACTAGTATTAAAGTATTTAATACATTAGACCAGGTTTGTCTGCTTTTTAGTGGTTTTAAATGCTAGTATTAAAGTATTTAATACATTAGACCAAGTTTGTCTGCTTTTTTAGTGTTTTAAATACTGATATAAAGTATTTTAATAGATTAGACCAGGTTTGTCTGCTTTTTAGTGATTTTAAATACTGATATTACAGTATTTTAATGCATTAGACCAGGTTTGTCTGCTTTTTAGTGTTTTTAAATACTGGTATTAAAGTAATTAATACATTAGGCCTGGTTTGTCTGCTTTTTAGTGATTTAAATTACTGATATTTAAGTATTTTAATGCATTTGACCAGGTTTGTCTGCTTTTAAGTGTTTTTAAATACTTATATTATAGTATTTAATGAATTAGAGCAGGTTTGTCTGCTTTTTAGTGATTTTAAATACTGATATTACAGTATTTTAATGCATTAGACCAGGTTTGTCTGCTTTTTAGTGTTTTTAAATATTAGTATTAAAGTATTTAATACATTAGGCCTGGTTTGTCTGCTTTTTAGTGATTTTAAATACTGATATTTAAGTATTTTAATACATTAGGCCAAGTTTGTCTGCTTTTTAGTGATTTAAATTACTGATATTTAAGTATTTAAATGCATTAGACCAGGTTTGTCTGCTTTTTAATGGTTTTTAGTACTGACATTAAAGTATTTTAACACATTAGACCAGGTTTGTCTGCTTTTTGGTGATTTTAAATACTGATATTAAAGTATTTAATACATTAGGCCAAGTTTGTCTGCTTTTTAGTGATTTTTAATACTGATATTACAGTATTTTAATGCATTAGAGCAGGTTTGTCTGCTTTTTAGTATTTTAATTACTGATATTTAAGTATTTTAATAGATTAGACCAGGTGTGTCTGCTTTTTAGTGTTTAAAATACTGGTATTAAAGTATTTAATACAGTTGGCTTGGTTTGTCTGCTTTTTAGTGATTTTAAATACTGATAGTAATGTTTTTTAATAGATTAGGAAAGGTTTGTCTGCGTTTTAGTGATTTTAAATACTGGTATTACAGTATTTTAATGCATTAGACCAGGTTTGCCTGCTTTTTAGTGATTTAAAATACTGATATTAAAGTATTTTAATGCATTGGACCAGGTGTGTCTGCTTTTTAGTGTTTTTAAATACTAGTATTAAAGTATTTAATACATAAGACCAGGTTTGTCTGCTTTTTAGTGATTTAAATTACTGATATTTAAGTATTTAAATGCATTAGACCAGGTTTGTCTGCTTTTTAATGGTTTTAAGCACTGACATTTAAGTATTTTAACACATTAGACCAGGTTTGTCTGCTTTTTAGTGATTTTAAATACTGATATTGAAGTATTTAATACATAAGGCCAAGTTTGTCTGCTTTTTAGTGATTTTTAATACTGATATTACAGTATTTTAATGCATTAGAGCAGGTTTGTCTGCTTTTTAGTGTTTTTAAATACTGGTATTAAAGTAATTAATACATTAGGCCTGGTCTGTCTGCTTTTTATTGTTTTTAAATATTGGCATTAAAGTAATTAATACATTAGGCCAGGTTTGTCTGCTTTTTAGTGTTTTTAAATACTGTTATTAAAGTATTTAAATAGATTAGTCCAGGTTTGTCTGCTTTTTAGTGATTTTAAATACTGATATTACAGTATTTTAATGCATTAGACCAGGTTTGTCTGCTTTTTAGTGTTTTAAATACTGGTATTAAAGTATTTAATACATTTGGCTTGGTTTGTCTGCTTTTTAGTGATTTTAAATACTGATATTAAAGTGTTTTAATAGATTAGGCCATGTTTGTCTGCTTTTTAGTGATTTTAAATACTGATATTTAAGTATTTAATACATTAGACCAGGTTTGTCTGCTTTTTAGTGGTTTTAAATACTGGTATTAAAATATTTTAATACATTGGACCAGGTTTGTCTGCTTTTGAGTGAATTTAAATACTGATATTAAAGTATGTGGATGCATTAGACACGGTTTGTCTGCTTTTTAGTGTTTTTAAATACTGATATTAAAGTATTTTTATAGATTAGACCAGGTTTGTCTGCTTTTTAGTGATTTTAAATACTGATATTAAAGTATTTAAATGCATTAGAACAGGTTTGTCTTCTTTTTAGTGTTTTTTAAATACTGGTATTAAAGGATTTAATATATTAGGCCTGGTTTGTCTGCTTTTTAGTGATTTTAAATACTGATATTAAAGTATTTAATACATAATGCCTGGTTTGTCTGCTTTTTAGTGATTTTAAATACTGATATTAATGTATTTTAATACATTAGATCAGCTGGAAGACCTTCCTACATTAAGTCCTTTGCCCCAACCCAAGCGGTGTGAGGCTGAGTAGTCTGAGGAGTTACAAATCGGCGACTCTGCCACAGGTGGCGGGCAACCACAACAAGTGTCTGAAGAATGTGGTGATTTTGTGCTGCAAGGTAAGACAATAAATTTGTTGATCACATGCTTATACATGAACATGCACACACTAGTTGATCAATGTAATATTATGAACAGAAAAGATGCAATATGAAATAAACATTTCATGTTTTAATAGAAGAACAACTTACTGAAATTTGAAAAAAATGCACAGGTATCTAAAGCCATCTTATCAGATGTGAAAGTGAAATGCATGTATGACATATTTCAATAGAATCCAGTGCTGGGGTTCATCAGAGTCTTACTGTTTTGAGGAGAACGGTGCTAGAGAAGCTGGAGATGGTAAAGAACAGGATACTTCACATCAGTGTCAAACATTTACTGGAAGACATAGGCAAAAAACTGGAAAATATCTTGATAAAAAGCCAGAAGGTCCATTGGGAGAAACCCCCATTCAGCTTAAGACACGGAAAAAAAAGAAAAGTTCAGCAGTGTGGACAAGAGGGTATATCTATTTTTCTGCTTTTATGTCATTCAGCATGTATCATATGGTTAGATTTATTTGGCAAGAATGTACAAATAATGGATCGTATTTAGCATGAAAAACAATTGAAATGCATTTAACTTTAAGAATATAATTAAACAAGATAATTATAAGAACATTAACATACATATTTATAAGATTCCTTGATTGCAAAATCTTATAAATAATCATAGAAGGCACCTGGCTGAAGAAGTGTAAAATGTAACATTTAAAGTACCTTCTCAATTTAATGACACTTATTTTACAATAGTTTACTTTTTACATTCTAAATTTGACAACACTTATTTTACAATAGTTTACTTTTACCTCAAATTAATATCACATTGTAAATATCAAAAACTTCTTGCACAGTGATGATATTGATGGCATTCATATGCATCTTAAAACATCTTGGTCACAGCTGGTCAAATTTGCATTTTTAGCCAAAGAGGAAAACTTTGTTGAACAACAATGAATAATTGACTATAACCCTGATCAGTGTATATATTTACTTTATTATATGTGGCCATGCCGGCCTCAAAAGATTGTACTGCTTTTCAGTTGGGGAGAATAAAAAGACTTAAGTCTGTTAAAAGTCTATTATTCAAAGAACTGTAAATTGTGGAAAAGTATATATTTACCAATTACATACCAGTATGTATTGCTTTTCCTAAGTCCATCATAAAATGTAAAGAAAATTGTAGAAAAAGACATATTTACTAATTACATACTTCTATTTATTGCTGTTTAAGTCTTTGATTTAAAGTAAATTGTAGAAAGTTTATATATTTACTTTTTTGCAGACATCTCTAACAAAGATGAGAAAAATTTCACCATGACCTTGCACTCTCAACATTCTTTTGAAAGTATGTATAATTTCCAAAACTTGATAAGTTTTAAATTTGTAAGCCAAAACTGCCTGTTTATAGAAGTATAGTATACTTGTCACATTATATGTTTCTTCTGTCTCTTGGAGCATATCCCCAAATATTTTTTGTGTGATGATTACCGAGTTTTGATTTATATAAAAAAGAACTTATTTCATGTGTTAAAATTACTTCAATATGTACAATTTTAACCACATAGATATTGAAAGTTTTCATCTGTGGAGGAAGTCCCATGACAAATGTCCAGATAGGACCTTTACCCAAGCAAGCAGTTTTATTAAATCTAATAGAGGTCAGTCCTTTACATCTAACTTTTATGGAAACAATTGTGTTTTAATTTGCATTTTATCTTTCCAGAGCATTGGAAAACAGCTACTGCAGATGATGACTCTATTGTTGTGAAAATTGGGCCGTTTACTCTTGGCAAAGACTCTTTTCATTTTCTCAAGTCAACTTTAACAGATGAGGTAACAGCTTAATTTGCACACTTATAACTTAATCTTGACTCTTCTTTACTGCAGTTTTACATCAGCAATTGGCTTGTTCAAACCAAAAGTAAAAGTATACCAACCTTTCATCACTTAATGCCGGGCTGGAAAAATACAGTAGCCTGATGTCCTGGACAAGTCAAAATACAGTTTCGGGCTACTGGCCATTGATCATTAAATCAGTCCCAGACAAGTCATAAAGCGGCAATCAGGCAAGTGACAAATTAACAGCAGTTTTCTAATTAGCGATGAAGACAATCAATTTCACGCCAGGAGCATTTATCAACAAAACATTAATGTGGTACATGTACAATGCATGTACCTGTTCAAAACAGTCAATCACGACACGCGATACATAAATGCTTCTAGACAAAAAAAAAGACATAACCTGATATTATACCTTGTTTGTTAGTTGTTGATATGATCAATGTGTTGTTGTGTTTGTTAATTGAAAACGATGCAAATTCTTGGACAAGTCAGTTTTGTCCAGGTTAATAGTCCATGACTAGTCGTTACAAAGAAAAAATGTCCAGCTCTGCTATGCTTAAATTTAAAGAAATAAATTATTGTTTTAACTTTAAAAAGAAAAAATCTTTGTTACTTTCAACATTTTCAGATCATTGATTCCTACTTGTTTTTGATGACTCAAGGGAGGAACATTCTGTATGTAAACTGTTGTGGTTTCAGCGATATTTGGCACTCTGAAGTACCAATATACACCTGAAAACCTGCTTCTTCAACATGTAAGAACAAATGAATTAAATACTAATAAAGCGTAAAGTTTTATTGAATAAAACATGTGGTTTTTGTTAATAGTGTCACTTAAAGGCATTGAAAATGACCTTCTTTACAGTCCAGCCCAACCCCGCTGCACACACACACATACACACACAGATAAGACCACGCTTTGAGATCACAGCTGGACACTTGATAAGTTTATTATATCCTGACATATCATAGGGGTAGAGGTCATAAAACAATCACACTTGATGAACATGGACTAACTGCACTGCAAATGGTCAGCAATGGTCTAATCCTCATCCCTTTCCCAATACTATTGCATTTGGGTCCAGCTGGCTATGCCCACCCCCACAATCCAATTTTCACTGCCTTTAAGCCAATACCATTCAATACATACATTCATGCCTTATTATAGTTCAAGAGGGACCTCAATAAGTATGATTATATATGGAAACAATTTTCACATATAAACAGTACATGTATTTATTTTGTATATTGAAATAGGAGAAGCTTCAAAACTATGACATGTGTTTGGCTGTCATCAATCAATCTGGATGTCATTGGTGTCTTGTGGTAAGTGACTTAATCAAACACTATTAACATACACTGGCAGTGTATAGTGGTGATAGTAGTCATCTGATACGATACCTATTATCCACAATGTTGATTGTTTATATTGTTTGAAATGGTCCATACTGCTTCCGTGTCAAATGTATAATTAAAAACAAGAATAACTGCAATAGTATGAACCTTGAATGTTTTTTTCATAAAATAAATTTTATGCATTTAATCTGTGAAGTGGATTATTTAATCATCGACTACTGTCCTCTGAATATGATTTACAGAACCTGTCAGTTTTATAATTTCTGTATACCTTCCTTAATGTTGTCAGAAATTGCTACCATGATACATAGACAGTTTCCATGTGATGATCAGACAGTTTAAGGCAGCCATCTTGGACCGATGTTTCCAGTGGCAATAAGGCTTCACCTCAGACCGATGTTTCCAGTGGAAATGAGGCTCCACCTGAGATCGATGTTTCCAGTGGCAATAAGGCTCCACCTCAAACTGATGTTTCCAGTGGAAATGAGGCTCCACCTGAGATCGATGTTTCCAGTGGCAATAAGGCTTCACCTCAGACCGATGTTTCCAGTGGCAATAAGGCTCCGCCTCAGACCGATGTTTCCAGTGGCAATAAGGCTCCACCTCAGACCGATTTTTCCAGTGGCAATAAGGCTCCACCTCAGGCCGATGTTTCCAGTGGCAATAAGGCTCCACCTCAGACCGATGTTTCTAGTGGCAATAAGGCCCACCTCAGACCGATGTTTTCAGTGGCAATAAAGCTCCACCTCAGACCGATGTTTCCAGTGGAAATGAGGCTCAACCTCAGACCGATGTTTCCAGTGGCAATAAGGCTTCACCTCAAACCAATGTTTCCAGTGGAAATGAGGCTCCACCTCGGACAGGTGTTTCCAGTGGCAATAAGGCTCCACCTCAGACCGATGTTTCCAGTGGCAATACGGCTCCACCTCAGACCAATGTTTCCAGTGGCAATAAGGCTCAACCTCAGACCGATGTTTCCCGTGGCAATAAGGCTTCACCTCAAACCAATCTTTCCAGTGGAAATGAGGCTCCACCTCGGACAGGTGTTTCCAGTGGCAATAAGGCTCCACCTCAGACCGATGTTTCCAGTGGCAATAAGGCTACACCTCAGACCGATGTTTCCAGTGGCAATAAGGCTCCACCTCAGACCGATGTTTCCAGTGGAAATGAGGCTTCACCTCGGACTGGTGTTTCCAAAGGAAATGAGGCTCCACCTCGGACTGGTGTTTCCAGTGGAAATGACGCTCCACCTTGGAAAGGTGTTTCCAGAGAAAATGAGGCTCCACCTCGGACAGGTGTTTCCAGAGGCTCAACTGCAAAAAAAAAAGAAATCTGCAGAACATCACTTGTAAAGTATGTATGTATTTTTTTAAACCTTGATTTTAACAAATTAGCTTGTGGTTTAATTAACTATAACATCATTGATTTTCAGTCAGTAAATATATATTTCTGTATGTTATAACAGTGACAATGTAAAATGATCTAAAATTAAAAGGTTGAAAACAAAGTAGTTTTACAAATATTGCCCCTACATGATACAGCCAAAACAACATACTGCAAGACTGTTGCATTCTAACTTCAATTTGGTTGTTTTAATGTTTTTCCCACTACAGTGGTTGTGTTCTGATAAGTCTTTAACTATACAAATTTTCAGCATCTAAACATGAAGTTTTCCAATTTTTTATAACCGGAAAAGTTAAAGTTTCATTTTTTTCTGTTCTTAAAAGGAAGATACTGTAAATGCCGCAAGCCAGATGGCGGAAAGTATGCACACAATATCTAATTATAGTCTAAAGTATACATGTAAATTTACTACCTTTTATATGTTTACTTGTACCAACTAAGAAGATGCAAAAGATGAGCAGTATTATTTAGTTATATAAATTGTGATAGAAAATCATGTATTCATCTGTGAGGAAATGATATACATGTAGAATAATAATCTGGCGGTTTTCTGTTGCAGTGTCTACTGGCAGTGTGACTGCTGTGGGCAGTGGTTCCATCCTGCATGCCTGGGGAGAGCGACCCCAGGCAAAGGTCCAGTAGCAGATTTCATCTGTGGGACATGCCTGGGGAGAGCGACCCCAGGCAAAGGTCCAGTAGCAGATTTCATCTGTGGGACATGTACTTGACTAAGTGTGATAATTTAATCAAAACACTTTTGGACAAACATGACAATCTAAATCAGCCAGTATCTCAATGCAACCAATATAAAAAACAAAATAGCAAGTTTTAATATTTTAGGATTTACATGATATGCATAAACATTACTGTAGGTGATGGATCATACAAATAGATATAAAATTCAAAACAAAGTCTATTTATGAATGTGAGAATAAAGATGTGCTTAACCATGTTAATTAAGTGCAATTTTTTTTTAACATCCTCCAAGACTTGTGTTAAAACAAATGCTGCATACTGCTGGACAATGTTTATCATAGTTAAATGAAAAACATTAAAACAACCATCTTCCATGACACTGTATATTATAAATTAACAGATTTTATACAGTAATTATCTTAACTACCTCTTTTGATTGTATGTATAAATATTAAGGTACTATTAAGTAAAATTTTCAGTTATTACTAAAAGCTTAGAGGTTGTTAAGCATCGAGACTAAATGTTGTACGGTATAATTGTTAATACATGTTTACTTTGTAGAAAATTGTATGTTTTCTACCGCACTATATGGACATAAATCTATTTAATGTACCTCAACTTTTTTGTCTGGTCTATTTGCTACTTTGAACAGAAGCCTCATTTTAACATTTATTTTCTTTGATAGTACATATTGTAGGTTTAAGGCAACTTGGTCCCAGTTGGTCAAATTACATTTTTCTATTATTTTTCTTAATAATTCCTGAATAACGAATTATCATCTTTGGAATAACAAGTTACCATCTTTGAATATTTATTTCAGCTATTTTTAGCCATTTTATGTCATAAATAATTGCACATAATAACACATTTTAGAGATATACAAGTTTAGCAAGAGCTATATATATATATATATATATATATATATATATATATATATATATATATATATATATATATATATATATATATATATATATATATATATATATATATATATATATATATATATATATATATATATATCAAGTGTCTATGTCAGTCATGAACAATAAAACATCAGAAGTGATGCAATAATGCATATGAAGTGTGTGTATTGTATATTGTACAAATCAGTGTTTGCTACAATCTATATTGATAATACTTTCTTTGCATATGAACATAAAAATATCAAAGCAGGTCAAATCATTTTTCGACATACTACTCATTACTAGTCTTGTGGTCAGATTCAGATTGTTATAACAAAATAATGTTTGAGCTTAATTGCGAAGTTTTGCTGTTCATTTTCTTTAAGATGTTTGACTTTTTAGAACATTTACTTTGCATTACTTGACATTCTGGACTTTTAAATAATCAGGAGTTAGTATGTATGAAATAAATGAAGACATATTGCTTTTGTATACTTACCACAGTAACACATAGTGCTGATTGTATTTTATATTTTAATATTTCTTTTGTGCTCTAGACATAATCTGCTTGAAACCTACTTTTTATTTCTTATAATGTACTTTGACCTTTATTACTGGTATTGTTATTTTTTATGTTGTGAATATTCTAACAGTCTATTTTATACCCAACATATGCTTGTGCTTTTACTCGACAATCACACTTTCACCCATGACCTGCATATTTTTTACAAATAATTAATTATACTAAACATTAAAGAGGTTGATGTTTTTAATCAATTTTAATAAGTACTGCATTTAATCTCACTGACCAATTAGTATACTGGTACCTTTGAGGTTTGGCTTCAATCAGTGCAGCATTTTTTATAACAATAAATCAAGGCAAACTGTTTAAACTGAAGTTGCTAATTTTAGCTAATTTTAATATATATACAAGAATGTGCAAATGTTGCTGCTGTAAACAGTTAACAATTAACAGTTAAAGTTATAACACATTGCTATATTACTGTAAGCATTGCATAGTTGACTAAGTTGATGTCAGCATTCATTAATATGATTTCAAAACATTCCTCATTTCTAGCATTAATTCAGCATCTAAAGACTAATATAGACATACTACATGTATTTAGATTGAAAACATATATGTTCTTCCATGGCCTTTAATGTATAAGGACTTTTAGGTTTGCGGCCTTTTTGGTACGGCCTTTCTGATTTGCGGCCTTTTTGTACCAGTACTAAAGTAATCTGAGAGGAGAAAATAATCCTGTCCCTAACGGGGATTCGAACCCGGGACCTTCAGATCAGTAGGCTGATACTCAACCACGTCGCTAAAGGGTTAACCCAACAGCAAGGCTGTTGGAAGTGCCTATATGCACTACAGTACCTTAATAAGTCAAGGGATTGAAGAAGAAATGCCCTTTCTCGTGAATCTGTCAATTTATTTTGTTAAATTTCTACATTTCAAATTAACAATAAATCCTGTATCTTAATGTATACCTTTGCAGTCCCTCAACCATGTGCTTTGAAAAACATGATATAAAACTTATAGAAGAGACTACAACAAATGATTATTATAATCAGTAATGTAACAATTCTAAGTTGATGTTTTTTTCAATTTCTATGCAGACTGAGCAAAGACCAAACATCTACTCTTTGGGTATAGTTAAAAAAGCATTCACAAAATAATGAGAATTCACGAAACTATGAGAAGTGAGGATACGCCTACACTGGGATTCAAACGCCCAAAACAAAAAATTCACTCTACTGATAATAAAGTCTAATAGCGCAACACTCCTGCCTCCTTTAGCATGTTCTGAATCTCATCCCTGGTTTTACTCGGGTGTTGGTTAAAACGGCCTCAGGTCAAAACGGCCTCAAGTTAAAACGGCCTCATTTTGGTCAAAACGGCCTCACTATTTGGTCAAAACGGCCTCACTTTATATTTTTTTGGTTAAAACGGCCTCACTTTTAGTCAAAACGGCCTCGATTTTTTTAACATAACGGCCTTAATTTTGAAATTAATTTCATATATTATATGAGAAAAATTAAATTAGATGCAGTAAGGGATCGTTTATAATGCTTCATTACTGTTGTCATTGGAAATATGTACATGTCAATTCGCTTAATTTATGTTTTGTTCATTCTATTAAAAAAAAATATTATTAATTAAAAAGATAAAATAATAAAAAAATATTTATTCCATGACGAGGCAAACTTAGTAATTAATGTATGTTTTATTTTCATCATAGATAATAAAATCCAATACAAATTAATGCATATTGTTTTTCGGGAAGTAAACACAACTGAAAGGTAACACCGACTTTAATGTTGTAATTGAAAAATAACAGTTTTCTAGTCTAACTTCGGCAAAAATGCTAATTAATAAATGTAAACAGGATTATGTGTGCGATAATTGGTAGAGATAATAACAATGAAACTAATGGGATCAAATAACTTACGTGATAATTGAAGTTTGTCTTTAATTAACGAAATGATCAAAAGAAGATCAGAAGGAAGTCTGTTTATGAACAAGTGCAACGTCCGGATAAAAATATGCAAAACTGCATTAAGCATCTGAATATTTTTATTTTGAAACGGTTTCAGCCATTGTTCGAATATGTTAGAAGGACATGGATTGAGTCAACACTCTGGCCAGTAGAGTCTTGGTGCGTGTACGGCCAGTCGATCCGTACGAACAACGATGTCGAGGGTAAGCATTTTGATTTTCATTACTATATATCATTCATCTTTGAATTTTATCGTTATATCTTTACTAACGTTTCCATCAATATTTAATATGTTATTACTTTTTATTTTAAATATTCATTCTTTTATGAATTGATTATGTTTTAGGCTGGCATCGGCGCCTTAACTTGAAGGGCGGAGTTACGCCAGCGTTCTACAACCTAGTGAAGCTGTTGCACAGAGAGGGGATGGAGGCTGGAGAGCATGTACAGCTTGTGGGAGAAATGCGCTTGAGACGTCTACAGAGGAAAGCTGTGCGGACGACCCAATCTAGGATATTTGCGGCCTGGGAAAGGCATTATTTTGGCACTACCGGTATTCTCTAAATCAATATAACGTTCACTTGGTTAATTCTTTTCGACGACTATAAAATCAATAATAATAATAAATCTAAAAATAATAATAATAAATAAATAATACTAATATAATAATAATAATAATACAACTACAAAATGTTGTTTTACAGCTATCGCAGAGATGAAGTGTCATCCACCGGTCTACTGAAATTGCTGTCTGGGATATATAGACCACAGCTGGAAAAGAAGTTTGCTTCCGCAGCTGACCAGTAGACGATCCGAGGATACTGTCTGGCAACAATCGACAGATCTAAACATATCATGTTAAATGCATGTTTGTAGTTATAGTTTATTAAAATATATTCAACTTATGCCATTATTGTTTTAATTACAACACTTGTAACATGCATATGTTTTTTATATTAAGTAAATCTATTCAACTTATGCCATTCTTGTTTTTTTTTACAACAATTCCTCGTAAAAGCACTTAACATAATAGTAATGAAATAACATATGATAGTATTATACAAACATAAAATTATAACATATTATAATATAGAACATCAAAAAGTGACATAAAGACATATAAAAAAAATATAAAACAAATAAAAAAAAATGAGGCCGTTTTAACCAATATTTTATTGAAAGTGAGGCCGTTTTAACCAAAATGAGGCCGTTTTAACTTGAGGCCGTTTTGACTGTAATCCGTTTTACTCCAAAGCATTGTTGCATATCACAACACAAACAGGCTCCTGGCAAAGGCCATGGCACCAAAGGAAACCGGGGTGGAAAATTGAGCCTAACCCGGGCTTCGGACCACATACCTGGCACATTCTTGTGGGTTGCTCTACCAGTGAGCTATTGAGTCTCTGTGAACAAACTACCAGTAGGCTATCAGTAAAGCAGACAAAATATGGCAAAACACTTAACTACTTCACAACTAGTAGTTGAAATGCAAAAAGTGAAAAGGCATCAGCATATTTAAAACTCTCAACATACATAAACCAGTTTAAAATGCGCTAAACGCACAAAAAACAATAAATATGCAGAATCAAACGACACACCGAGAAAAAAAGGCAGGCACAATTTACAAGCTATCCGTCAATAATTATACTGAACCCTAGTAAATCCATGTATTTTTCTTTTATAAAATGTGATGATGTGTGTTTTAAAAGCAAAACTACACTTAATATATTGCAGTAGTTTATTTTATAGTTATTCAACAAAAGAGAGTATATATATTTCAATAAAAATGTGAATTTTATGCGGTTAATCTACCTTTGTCTGCTTTTTGTGAAATTCGGCGATTGTCTGCTATCTAGTGTTAACCACACTGTTACACACTGTTGGATCAGGTGTCACTCACTGTTAGCCACGCCTTCTATATGCAGGTACAATATTCATCGAAAAGAACCAACACTAGACAATAGTTGTTAAATTATATATATATATATATATATATATATATATATATATATATATATATATATATATATATATATATATATATATATATATATATATATATATATATATATATATATATATATATATATATATACAATGGAAACCATTTACTGAGAGTTTTAATTAGTTCAGAAAGTAGGCTCAACATATTTTCGACTGGCTTGTTGGGACGATAAAATATAATAAAACTGGGTTTATAAAAAGGTTAAATACAATTAGGCCTAACATTATATCCCGTATATCTACAGGAAGTAGTGTCGGTTGAAAAACAAGCATTAATATGGATCTGAGAGCAGTAATAAACACACGGTATATGTACAAAATTCTTGAAGAAGTCAATTATGACAATACATAATTTGCGTTTTATAATGATAATCATCTTCGAACACAACAACGGATTGTCCATAATACCATTTAAGTCATCGTGTGTAAGAGGTATACACAATGCACTATATGGCTGTTACAAGCATCTCGGTATTCAAGTTGAGGTTTTAAGATGAACAAAGGATCCGCGCATGTCCCGTATGACCGTTATAAGCCACACACATTTGGAAGTCGGGTGGGCAAGAGATGTACAGAGGGCGGCCTCGGGCATACCGCACACTACTTATGTCCTGTGTGGTGTACAAAAAATTTAAACAGGGCACCTTATTGCTTAAAAGTCGCACACCATTTGAATCAGGAGGGTCAGCTGTGTACACAGGGTACCTTATGGTGTTGTAAGCCGCACACCATTCAGGTTAGATATTACAGAGGTGTACAAAGGGCGCTGTAAGCCATATACAGTTAAACCAGATTGGTAAGATGGGTTCCCAGGGTACCATATGGCAGTTATGAGCCAGACACCGTTAAAGTCAGCTGGGTAAGATGGGTTCCCAGGGTACCATATGGCAGTTATAAGCCAGACACCGTTAAAGTCAGCTGGGTAAGATGGGTTCCCAGGGTACCATATGGCAGTTATAAGCCAGACACCGTTAAAGTCAGCTGGCTAAGATTTGTACACGGGGCACATTAAATTCATTAATTTTGGCTTCGTAATGGACAAAAACTGTGTTTTAGCCTTAATGATCTTGTAGTGCGGATGTTTAACTGCGCAAAACGAGTAAAATATAACGTTTATTCTTCTTACTAACCACACACACACACACACACACACACACACACACACACACACACACACACACACACACACACACACACGCACGCACGCACGCACGCACGCACGCACACACGCACACACACTCAAATAAAGACTTGTGTTGAGGTCAACATAGTTTTAAGGACCTAGGTAATTTGATATTGACCGAGGACGCAGTCCGATGTCAATATCATATTAGCCAGGTCCGCAAAACTATACATTGACCGAAACATAAGTCTTCACGCACTCATTGTTGTTTTTGTACAAGGAGCCACGCGCGTTTTACATTTAATATAAAACAATTAAAGATGTCAATCCTATTCGCCAGCGTTCATTTCCTCGACAGATAATCACGAAAAACCTTTACTGCTACCGAGGTTACAGTTTTGGTTGTTTTCTTGCTTACATTTTCACTAAATATTACCAAATCATTACGGGCACACTGAAAAACTGTTACTTTTACTAGACGCAATGTTACACGACCGTCAGTATTCTATTCTTGGGGCTCAAGTGAAAATATTCTCGAGTCATTATCACTTTATATTGACTCACACATGACTAGCGCTGGACCAATCTAAATGCTTTAAATTCGAAGGGTATGTCATACATACATACATACATACATACATACATACATACATACATACATACATACATACATACATACATGCATGCATACATACATACATACATACATACATACATAC
This sequence comes from Sinonovacula constricta, assembly GCA_007844125.1. Lineage (NCBI taxonomy): Eukaryota > Metazoa > Mollusca > Bivalvia > Cardiida > Solecurtidae > Sinonovacula > Sinonovacula constricta. The sequence goes on along the minus strand of CM017556.1, from coordinate 82,740,115 downwards.
ATACATACATACATACATGCATGCATGCATGCATGCATGCATGCATGCGTGCGTGCGTGGGTGCGTGCGTGCGTACGTACGTACGTACGTAAGTACGTGCGTGCATTCATGCATGCATTCATGCATGCATAGAAACATACATGCATGCACGTATGCACGCACACACGCACACACGCACATTCATTTCAGATAAATTGTATTGAAGCGTAAATTTTATTTTCTTGTAATTTGCCAAATCTCACTGAGTACAGGTGCATATCACTCAAGGGCACTAACTACTTCGTTATAGAATCAACAATAGGGCCATACAGCATAAGTCTTGAAATTTGGTAGGGATATAACCATGATGAGTGGCTGACCTTTGGGATTTGGGATTTTGCCGGCATTTTTTGCCGATACTGTGCAGCTACATTTCTTGATAGCCAAACGATTTATTTTAGAGTTACCTAAGATATTCTATAAAGATTTTGGTTGATGCGCTAATATATAAAATAATTTTTCCACATGGTTTTGACTTGTTTAGACTTTGCATCAGGTAATAAATTTGTAATCAAATTATGCACAAATCATTCAATAAAATTAATTTATAAAACAATAATTAAAAGCTACAAATGTTTTATTCTTCATCTGGTAGAGTGATGCAACAAATGTCAAAGTGAAAAAATAGGAAGAAAAAGATTGACTATGCGTGCCCATAACGGGATTCGAACTCACAACCCCCAGTGTTGAAGCATTTAACTTTAATTTTCATACTCTTCAATTGGAAGTGCAGCAGACTATTTTCTTAATAAATATTTCCATAGGTTTTCTTTATATAAGTGACATTGTTACATATGTAGTCTTCTTGAAATCTTATCTTAAGTGTACCCATTTTTATCTCGACAGTATTTGTATTAAATTGTTGTAAATTGTTCTTGATTTGAAAAATTGTTTGTTTGTACTTATTTATGTATCCATCAATTACTGGTTGTATTAGGGTTTAAAAGAAAAAAACAGGAAGTCTGCAAAGTATATTATAACATGTTATTATAATATTGATATAAAGATTACAATGTATTAGTATAAAGACGAGACATACAAAAAATAAACCATCTGGGTTCACGGGGTTAGGCCTATATAACTAATATATAAAAAAAGATGGCGGCGGATGTGTTTGACAAACGAGTCTTTAGAGCGACTTGGTCACAGATGGTCTAATGAGTTTATTTTTCTTAACATTTTTCTTTAAAAATAATAACAATGTTTACCACATGAGAAATAGAAAGAAATATTACATTTGATCACTCGAGTATCCTCGAACAAGCTTCCCTTCTAAATATTGTGTTGTTTTTAGGTTGGGAGAATATCCTAACTACACACGCGGTCAAGCGAGGTCAAGTAAGTATGTCATTCATACACTATACTCGGAATGGCTCGATAGTGACGAAATAATTTGAACATAACATTCGTATGATTTTATGTGTCATCTACCTATGCATAACTGTCATGTTAATTGATATACTTTGTAAAATGAAATGAATGGATAAAGAAAATAACACAATCTTTAAACCTGACCTTTCAATGATTTCTTTTGTTCTTCAACATACAACTTTTTTTTCTCAGATCCTCCAAATAAATAATCCAATCTTTTGTGTCGTTAAAATTCAAAATAACAAGAGGGCCATGATGGACCTATATCACTGGTCTGAGTGCCATAGAAATCAAAACAAAATTAGCAAGGAATATCAGCAATGTTTAAACAGACCAGAATACTTGTAATGCATGTGCACAAGCCACTTTAAGACAATCAGTTTAATCATTTGTACATTTTGATCATATATGGCAAGTGGTCACGCCCCTGTAGCTCTTGTACCTTTTGACAAAGTTTTCATGTGTCTTCATGTAAGAAAAAATGGTCACGCCCCTGGCAGCCATGTTTTTTACGGATCGACATTCTTTCAACAAACTTGATATAGGACCGTCCTTGCAGAATATATACCAGTATCAACTCTCTAGATTTTCTGGTTTCAAAAAAAGATTATTTTCGAAATTTTCCGAGATAACTCTACATATGGAAAATGGCAACCTAGTTGCGGTTATGTTAGTTGACGGATGAACATTCATTGAGCAATCTTTATACAACCCCCGCACCCGGAACATGTATCCCAAATATCATTGCGCTAGCTCTTGTTGTTTCTGACAGAAAGTTTGCTTTGTTTTCGTTTTTTGTTGTTGTTTCTTTGCTGAATAATCATATATAGAGAATGGCCACGCCTCTTTTTTTACGGATAAAAACCAAGGAACACGCATTCCAAGTATCAAGGCTCTAGCTCTTATGGTATCTGACAATAAGATTTTCAAAATTTTCTTATATACCAAAATAAGGAAATAGCAAAGCCCCTGGTGGCCATGTTTTTGACGCATTTAAATTACACCCACGCACCCACCCCCTCTAACTACCTGAAGCTTTTGAAGAAGTTTGGTTGAGTTTGGGAAAGCTGTTTTAGACATGTCGTTTGAAGAATGTTGACGGACGCGTGACGCCGAAAGGAGGGGTGAGTTCAATAACTAACACCGAGCATAAGCTCATGTAAGCTAAAAACATAAAACCAAACAATTATTCAATGATGATAAATCTTATACAATCAGTGCAAATCCAAACATACATTTAAAGCTAATGACATGGACAAAAATAAAACAATAAAGGTAAAGAGTAAAAAGTAAAATACAATGTATTGAAACTTGAATACAAAAATTAAAGAAATTATTATATTGAAAGCAGGTTACAAAATCTGAAAGAATGAGGAACAATGGATAAATAGCATACTTAAACATAATTAAACACCAATTATGCGAAAACTTACTTAGATAAAGTCATCTTAATAAAACAATTATGTACAATATTCTGCAACACTAGGGAATAAACTGTGTGACAATAACAACAAGAAAATTTGAATTGATACCACTCCCCCCTAAAGGCAAATGACATTCATTAAAAATCAATTACTGAGAAATGACTGCAGGGGGATTTTTTCCATTAAATATAGCTCAATAACACGGTAAAAAATTGAATGATGAAAAAAACTTGACAGGCATCATCACAGTATGTTGGTTCATATTTGTTTCAAGTTTCACAAAATTCTACCAGCCAGTTACCGAGAAATAGCTGACGGAATTTCTTTTAATTTTAAGTTTTAATTTTTATTAAATTTGAATTTTTATTAAATACAGCTCAGTAACTCAGAAGAAAATTGAATGATGAAAAATACATGACGGGCATCATAACAGTATGCTGGTTCATATTTGTTTTAAGTTTCATGAAATTCTACCAGATAGTTTGGACGGACGGACGGACAACGCCATTTCAATAGCCCGATTTCATTCGCGGGGGATAATAATATAAAATTAACGTTACTCATGAAGAAATAAAGGGATAAACATGTAGAAATTGTTAAATCTTACAAAACATAAATATCTATGCTATAAATGAAAAGAGATTATTTCAAAAATATTTTAATGTATCAATAAAAAACAGCAAATAATAAGAAGTTACAATTTGATTGATCTTATTATAATACCTCATTTTTCTCTTGACACAGAAAGTCTCAACAATGGGACATCCTGGAACAACTTTATATTGATTGTGAAAAGAAAGATTAACCATTTTAAATGGACCTAAATAATTGTTGATAATGAACTTTTCAAAACAAATTGGGATGGGTGAGATTTGCCGATACTGTGCAGCGTCATTTCTCTATATATCGGCATTATAGCACAGGGGCACAAGAAAAGGAAACATCAAAAAGACAAAGCCTTAATTGACAATTATAATTGAGGAGTTGAGTCAAGCTCTAATATAACCGAAGGACAATATTAAGCCAAGGCACACCCTTGATAACTTCAAGGTACATACTTGGACAAATAGCACAGCATCTAAACTGCAGGATAAATTATTCTTGACAAACTAAGACAGTTTGTCAAGCTTCGAAATAAACGAAGACAAAATTAAAGCCAAGGCACACCCTTGATAACTTACAAGGTACATCCTTGGATAAGTACCACAGCATTTAAAATATCGTTCTTCTAAAAACTAGGACAGTTTGTCAAGCTCCAAAATAACCGATGGACAAAATTAAAGCCAAGGCACACACTTGATAACTTACAAGGTACATCCTTGGATAAAAAACACAGACTTTAAAATACAGGATATGTCATTCTTGTCAAACTAGGACTGTTTGTTAAGCTTTGAAATAACAGATGGACAAAATTAAAGCCAAGGCACATCCTTGATTACTTACAAGGTACATCCTTGAATACATAACACAGCATTTAAAATGCGGGATCTATCGTTCTTGTCAGACTAGGACAGTTTGTCAAGCTCCCAAATAACTGATGGACGAAATTAAAGCCAAGGCACACCCTTGATAACTTCAAGGTACATCCTTGGATTAATAGCACAGCATATAAACTGCAGGATAAATTATTCTTGACAAACTAAAATAGTTTGTCAAGCTTCGAAATAAACGAAGACAATATTAAAGCCAAGGCACACCCTTGATAACTAACAAGGTACATCATTGGATAAATAACACAGCATATAAAATGCGGGATAAATTATTCTTGACAAACTAAGACAGTTTGTCAAGCTTCCAAATATCATATGGACAAAATTAAAGCTAAGGCACATCCTTGATAACTTACAAGGTACATCCTTGGATAAATAACACAGCATATAAAATGCGGGATAAATTATTCTTGACAAACTAAGACAGTTTGTCAAGCTTCCAAATATCATATGGACAAAATTAAAGCTAAGGCACATCCTTGATAACTTACAAGGTATATCCTTGGATAAATAACACAGCATATAAAATGCGGGATAAATTATTCTTGACAAACTAAGACAGTTTGTCAAGCTTCCAAATATCATATGGACAAAATTAAAGCTAAGGCACATCCTTGATAACTTACAAGGTACATCCTTGGATAAATAACACAGCATATAAAATGCGTGATAAATTATTCTTGACAAACTAAGACAGTTTGTCAAGCTTCCAAATATCATATGGACAAAATTAAAGCTAAGGCACATCCTTGATAACTTACAAGGTACATCCTTGGATAAATAACACAGCATATAAAATGCGGGATAAATTATTCTTGACAAACTAAGACAGTTTGTCAAGCTTCCAAATATTATATGGACAAAATTAAAGCTAAGGCACATCCTTGATAACTTACAAGGTACATCCTTGGATAAATAACACAGCATATAAAATGCGGGATAAAGTATTCTTGACAAACTAAGACAGTTTGTCAAGCTTCCAAATATCATATGGACAAAATTAAAGCTAAGGCACATCCTTGATAACTTACAAGGTACATCCTTGGATAAAAAACACAGACTTTAAAATACAGGATATGTCATTCTTGTCAAACTAGGACTGTTTGTTAAGCTTTGAAATAACAGATGGACAAAATTAAAGCCAAGGCACATCCTTGATTACTTACAAGGTACATCCTTGAATACATAACACAGCATTTAAAATGCGGGATCTATCGTTCTTGTCAGACTAGGACAGTTTGTCAAGCTCCCAAATAACTGATGGACGAAATTAAAGCCAAGGCACACCCTTGATAACTTCAAGGTACATCCTTGGATTAATAGCACAGCATATAAACTGCAGGATAAATTATTCTTGACAAACTAAAATAGTTTGTCAAGCTTCGAAATAAACGAAGACAATATTAAAGCCAAGGCACACCCTTGATAACTAACAAGGTACATCATTGGATAAATAACACAGCATATAAAATGCGGGATAAATTATTCTTGACAAACTAAGACAGTTTGTCAAGCTTCCAAATATCATATGGACAAAATTAAAGCTAAGGCACATCCTTGATAACTTACAAGGTACATCCTTGGATAAATAACACAGCATATAAAATGCGGGATAAATTATTCTTGACAAACTAAGACAGTTTGTCAAGCTTCCAAATATCATATGGACAAAATTAAAGCTAAGGCACATCCTTGATAACTTACAAGGTATATCCTTGGATAAATAACACAGCATATAAAATGCGGGATAAATTATTCTTGACAAACTAAGACAGTTTGTCAAGCTTCCAAATATCATATGGACAAAATTAAAGCTAAGGCACATCCTTGATAACTTACAAGGTACATCCTTGGATAAATAACACAGCATATAAAATGCGTGATAAATTATTCTTGACAAACTAAGACAGTTTGTCAAGCTTCCAAATATCATATGGACAAAATTAAAGCTAAGGCACATCCTTGATAACTTACAAGGTACATCCTTGGATAAATAACACAGCATATAAAATGCGGGATAAATTATTCTTGACAAACTAAGACAGTTTGTCAAGCTTCCAAATATTATATGGACAAAATTAAAGCTAAGGCACATCCTTGATAACTTACAAGGTACATCCTTGGATAAATAACACAGCATATAAAATGCGGGATAAAGTATTCTTGACAAACTAAGACAGTTTGTCAAGCTTCCAAATATCATATGGACAAAATTAAAGCTAAGGCACATCCTTGATAACTTACAAGGTACATCCTTGGATAAAAAACACAGACTTTAAAATACAGGATATGTCATTCTTGTCAAACTAGGACTGTTTGTTAAGCTTTGAAATAACAGATGGACAAAATTAAAGCCAAGGCACATCCTTGATTACTTACAAGGTACATCCTTGAATACATAACACAGCATTTAAAATGCGGGATCTATCGTTCTTGTCAGACTAGGACAGTTTGTCAAGCTCCCAAATAACTGATGGACGAAATTAAAGCCAAGGCACACCCTTGATAACTTCAAGGTACATCCTTGGATTAATAGCACAGCATATAAACTGCAGGATAAATTATTCTTGACAAACTAAAATAGTTTGTCAAGCTTCGAAATAAACGAAGACAATATTAAAGCCAAGGCACACCCTTGATAACTAACAAGGTACATCATTGGATAAATAACACAGCATATAAAATGCGGGATAAATTATTCTTGACAAACTAAGACAGTTTGTCAAGCTTCCAAATATCATATGGACAAAATTAAAGCTAAGGCACATCCTTGATAACTTACAAGGTACATCCTTGGATAAATAACACAGCATATAAAATGCGGGATAAATTATTCTTGACAAACTAAGACAGTTTGTCAAGCTTCCAAATATCATATGGACAAAATTAAAGCTAAGGCACATCCTTGATAACTTACAAGGTATATCCTTGGATAAATAACACAGCATATAAAATGCGGGATAAATTATTCTTGACAAACTAAGACAGTTTGTCAAGCTTCCAAATATCATATGGACAAAATTAAAGCTAAGGCACATCCTTGATAACTTACAAGGTACATCCTTGGATAAATAACACAGCATATAAAATGCGTGATAAATTATTCTTGACAAACTAAGACAGTTTGTCAAGCTTCCAAATATCATATGGACAAAATTAAAGCTAAGGCACATCCTTGATAACTTACAAGGTACATCCTTGGATAAATAACACAGCATATAAAATGCGGGATAAATTATTCTTGACAAACTAAGACAGTTTGTCAAGCTTCCAAATATTATATGGACAAAATTAAAGCTAAGGCACATCCTTGATAACTTACAAGGTACATCCTTGGATAAATAACACAGCATATAAAATGCGGGATAAAGTATTCTTGACAAACTAAGACAGTTTGTCAAGCTTCCAAATATCATATGGACAAAATTAAAGCTAAGGCACATCCTTGATAACTTACAAGGTACATCCTTGGATAAATAACACAGCATATAAAATGCGGGATACATGTATTTTGTCCGTCTTTTATGTTAACCGGGAGAGTTTGTCAAGCTTTAACATAAAAGACGGACAAAATTAATGCGAAGGCTCACCCTTCATAACCTAAAAGGTACATCCTTAGAAAAATAACTCAGTATATAAAATGATGGATATACCATTCTTGTCAAACTGGGAGAGTTTGTCAAGCTTCCAAATAACCAATGGACAAAATTATATCTAAGGCTTATCCTTGATAACTTACACTTTGGATAAATACCACAGAACTCGAACCCACGCGGTGAGGGGCTAAGCAGTCAGAGTTACAAATCGGCGATTTTACCACTACGCCACGGGCGCCCCTCAAAGATAATGAAAGATGCATCACATTAAAAAAGCCCGATGGGCGACTGAAAATATACACCACAATTCACAGGTACTAAAGATATATTATACTGGTCCTTATGTACATGAAAGTAAAACCATGTCATAATGTAATATAACAGTTGGATCAAACATATGAATTTATATTAAAGGTGCTATGACGTAAAACAGAGCAAATTATGAACATCAATACAACGATTATACAATTTCTGATTCAAGATATATAACAAAAAGGACAAATTATGTACAAGCAGACCAACAAGTTGCCGAAATTGTCACCCTACAAGAACAGGTAAATTGCACACAAGTTCAATCAATATTTGTTTTTGTTTTCTTCTTTTTTTATTGCATACATAGTTCAATGTCAAATCCCCATTCATAAATAACTTTTAATAGTACAGTTTTCGATCAGTTATATTTGTATTCTTGCGTACACACTCAACAAACCCTAATACCTGTACGCATGTACTGCGGTTTTAACACAAATTATTTTTACTTTCATCAACGTATTGTTGAGATTAGATTTAAGGCACAATACGTATAGGTTACACGATACTAAATGAATTTGTACTTTACTCTGTAGTAAACGTCACAACAGTTTCTTTGGGAACCCCAAAACTATATATTGTGAGAAAGACAAGTGCATTTTCTAATTAACAGGACATCTGCGAAGGAAACTTATGTGTCGTGCAAGACCTAACATTTCTGGACAATCTTGAAAGGGAACCACTTTAGGAGCATATATACCATATATAAAGACTTTAGCTCTTGTAGTTACTGACATTAAGTTTCAGTTTAGTAATAATGGTTATAGACCCAAACTTGTCCAATGTCATGATCAATAAATGTTTCAGTTCGATGCAATAAAAAGTAATACTAAACCAGTTTATAAACTGGACTTTGAATGAATTACTTTGTATGGGAACACCAGCACTTCCTCCAAATTTTCAAATCAAAAATTCAATCCTCTTATGTGATTTATCCTCTTATGTGATTTATAAAAATATAACTAAAACATCCTTAGATTATGACAAACAATATAAAAACAGTGCAAACCCCAAAACATGTTGAGGACACATAAAAAAACGGATAATTCATGTCCAACTTGCACTGTTAGTCAAGTTTTAAAATATCCGACGGACATAATAATAGCCAAGGTTCATTCCTTATAACTTGCAACATACATCATTGGATAAAAAGCAAACGATGTAAAATGAAGGATAAATGGCATTAAAAACGAAAGGAATATTTTGAAACTTCCGGTGATTATACATCTGCAACATGTGCAAGAATACTATATATTTAAAAGCAACAAGATATATGTGGTACTCGGCTCTATGTACAAAGAAGTGAAGATACGTGCTTATATAGTACAACAGTGGGATCAAACGAATGACAACATTTTCAAAACATTATGAAATAAACAAGATTATGGAAACACACAAATTATGGACATCAATACATCGATTATATGATTTCTGAATATATGAATATATGGATTTAACGAAAATTTCATATCGTGTACAGGTAAATGTCTAATGTTATGTCACCTAAGGAGAACCGGAGTAATTTGTACAGACATTTCAAACATTTTGTAAATTAAAAAAAAAATATTTTTTTTATCTCTTTATTTTATACACGCCTTATTGGCAAATCAGCAAGTATGTAAAGATTATAATGTGTAGCACATTCTCTTTCGACCAGTCATGATCATCACTATGAGTAACCAGATCGTTGCGACCTAAATTTTAATTATTACAGTACACACTGACCAGTACGAGATGTTTGTCTGGTAGCAGCACAAAATACGTATTCGTGCATAAATTTTTAGTTGAAAAAAAATTCGCAAAAATCAAGATATAATTCTGCAAAAGGGGCATATAGTCATGATAGTTTTGAAGCATAATACATATATATACAAGGAAAACTTGCTTACGTGTCAAGCCATGTTGATAAACAAATCAGAATATTGGGAGCTAGCCATTGGCAGCCATGATTAAACAAAAGACAACATTTTTTTGGAAATCATGCAAGAGGACCACTAAAAGAATATATGAACCACATATGACGACTCTTGCTCGAGTAGGCTTTTGAATGAAAACTTTCAAAGTAACAATTTACAGTCATAGCAGCCACCCTACCCCTAGCCCCCAACCTGGCTTGCCCGGCTGAAAATGAATGAAACAACTCCCCCAAGCTTTCTGATGCTTTTGATGAAGTTTGGTTAAATTTGCAATAAAAAAAAAACAATGGTTACAAAATGAAAACACAAGTTGATATTATGTAATCATGCATTTGAATTTCTGATTCTCAGCTGTTTGAATACGCAAACTTTATGTTAAATAGAATGTTTATGTTTCTTCTTAAAACTGATTGCAAAGCATTCATTTGCACTTCACCATTTTTCAGATAATAGTCTAAGGCATGGTTATTAATTATCATCAAGATCAGTAAACTTTAATAGTTAATGTAATATGTAATATCAATACTAAGTCACATTGTAAACTGACTTTTCAATAAATTACTTTGTAAGGAACATCAACACTCTCTCAGATTTTTCAAATTCGAAGTTCAATCCTTTTTGGTGATTTATAAAAAAATTTAATTTAATAATCTTTTAAATACAACAAACAATATATAAACAGAACAAACTCAAATACGTATTAATATATATATAATATGTTAAAATGGTTATTAAATATAATAGATTATAAAATAAGAAAAAGAAACAGTAACATACTAATTATATACAAAATGAATCAGTAAATACAGTATTTTGCATCAAAATAAAAGATACTGTCAGGAAAGAAAATCGTTCATAAATAAATTTCAATAATCAAAAGCAACTGGGATAAAAATGTACAAAAGGTCAAATTTTACAAAAGAACATAACTTACGCAAAAGATAAAAAAGAACTAGAGCATATCGGTGACAATGCAAAACGTCTAATGGGATCTATGGTTAATTAAATTGTAAAAATGGATTGAACAGAAATAAATAAAATTTGCTGACATTGAGAATTTGTTAACAGTGAATTCAAACATTTGCAACGTCTCTAACCAATCGGAAGGAACAGGTGTAGTCTGTGTCATTCGCAATTACACACAACATGGCAGCTCAAAAATGCATATGATAATATTGAACAACGCCGGTATATTTATAGATTCACAAAACAAATGTTGGTGACACATGTTATGTGCAGTAAATATACGTTAATGTTATTCGCACTTGTACACCTTGGGTACTTTCAATACACCTTGGGTAGTTTCAATCAGAGGAACCATTCATTAACATCATTTCCAAGTTTACAAGTTTATTTATACACTCAACACATATACAGGAGATGTGATGTGAGGTACAGTAGTACAACAATAAATTGAACCAGGCTGTGTAATGATGACAAAACAAGACTAAGAGAAGAGTAGAAATAATAAGGGCTACAGAATATCACGTTAAAGGTAGTACACTATTGATATCGACAAAAACATTTAACTCAATGCAACAGATATGTCGTAAGGATTGGCGAGCTACATACATCTAGGAAATCTCAAAAGTTTTCAGAACAATAAAGGTACATATGAAAGAAATTTTAAAATGACATTGAAAGTTGTAAGGCAGTTGAATTATTGACAGTTTGCAGAACAATATTAAAAAAACTTACTCAGTTTTAGTAATTTGCTGTAATTTTTCTCACACATAATATGTTTAAAAGATATGATGTTTGCATGTCTGGACCTAACAAATGGAATTATGGGTTTTCTAGATCTCGTAAAGTAGGAACATTGGAAAAGGTAGTGAAACTCATCTCCTACATCATTTCCATAACTAATATTTGAGAGTGTAAGCTTTAATGGAAAATGAAGGCTTCAATCAATTACAACTTTCATATTTTGTGCAGAGGGTTTTGTATCGCTTGTACTTAAAAGAGACGTTTTTAATTTTTACATTCTCTCAAAAGAGACACTATTCCACTGTGCTTTAACAAGTTAATCCTGATAAAAATGAAGACCTTTTTGGTTGGACTCGGGCACATCACAGTCTGTCATAGCAATAATTCTAGTTCATTAAAACTTAAAGATCTACTGTCAGAAGCATGTACCACTGCCATGTTATGTGCAGTGAATATTTACTATGTCTTTACTTATAGTATTTACTATTAACTATCTCCCACAGAACGTTTGTATGCCGGACACACTTCCCATCAGGTAACTGCTCCTTGATTTAGCAATTTAACCCCTTCAAGATTGAGCTCCACTGTAACTGGGCTCAGACAAATTCAGTGGCAGATTTGTTATACAGTTCTCAGCTCACCGAGCTATGACAAGTCTACATCCAGGGAAAATTTATTAATACCATGTTCTTTGCAGTAATCTTTCATTTTTTATAGTTAACAACTATACGTTTTTATGCAGGACAGTGGGCATACGTTCCATTAGATACACACTCCTCTTTGATTTAACAATATAATACTTTCAAGGGCGAAGTAGCAGATTACTAGGCACAGACACACCTCCTTGGGGGCTATCTCAAGCGTTTAAACAGTTTCCAGCTTATCCAGATTTGACGAATGTTCAGTCAGAAAACATTCATTTGTATGATATTCTCTCCAGCAAATATTGACGATTTGTACATTCCTAAGAGTTTTAATGCTAGACACACTTTCCTTCAGAGACACATTTCCAACAAGTCAATCTTGCTAATAAAGATCATTTTACAAACTGGTTGCAGTGACATGGCAGATATGTCCGACCTTGTATAGGCATCCAGCTTTTACTTATCTTCATTCAGAGAAACATTCATAGCTGTCATGTTCTCTGCAGTAAATGAAGCTACATTTTACTGGTCTTTCTTTGATGAACATGCTTTCCATCAGAGACACTGTTTCATTGTGATTTAGCAATTCAATGCCAATAAGAGAGAGCTCCTCGGTGGCGTGGCTCAGACATATCTGTATGGCAGATATCTGATACAGTTCAACAGAGCTTAGCTCATCCAGCTTTGACAAATCTACATTCAGAAAACATTCATTTTTATGACATTCACTGCACGAAATAGTCTTAATATCTATAGACCTTAATCCTTTCATGCTGGACACATTTTCCATCAGAGACACCATTCCATTGTGATTTAACAATTTAATGTCACCAAGATAGAGCTCCTCAGTGGCTGGGCTCAGACACATCTCAATGGCAGATATGTCAGAAAGTTTAACAGATATTAGCTTATCCAGCTTAGACAAATCTACATTCAGGAAACATTCATTTTTATCATGCTCACTGCAGTAAATAGTCCTAATATCTATAGACCTTAGTCCTTTCATGCTGGACACATTTTCCATCAGAGACACTATTCCATTGTGATTTAACAGTTTAATGTCACCAAGATAGAGCTCCTCAGTGGCTGGGCTCAGACACATCTCAATGGCAGATATGTCAGAAAGTTTAACAGATATTAACTTATCCAGCTTAGACAAATCTACATTCAGGAAACATTCATTTTTATCATGCTCACTGCAGTAAATAGTGTCCATATGTATAGACCTTAGTCCTTTCATGCTGGACACATTTTCCATCAGAGACACTATTTCATTGTGATTAAACAATGTAATGTTATTTAGAGTGAGATACTCAGTGGCTAGGCTCAGACACAGCTCCATGGCAGATATGTGATACAGTTCAACAGATCTTAGCTCATCCAGCTTTGACAAATCTACATTCAGGAAAAATTCATTTTCATCATATTCTCTGCAGTAAATAGTATCCACATATATATCCCTTAGTCTTTTCATGCTGGACACACTTTCTACCAGAGACTCTATTCCATTGTGATTAAACAATGTAATGTTATTTAGAGTGAGATACTCAGTGGCTGGGCTCAGACACATGTCCATGGCAGATATGCAATGCAGTTCAACAAATATTAGCTCATCTAGCTTTGACAAATCTACAGTCAGGAAACATTCATTTTTATCACATTCTCTGCAGTAAATAGTGTCCACATATATAGAACTTAGTCTTTTCATGCTGGACACACTTTCCATCAGAGACTCTATTCCATTGTGATTTAACAATTTAATGCCATCTAGAATGAGATCCTCAGTGGCTAGTCTCAGACACAGCTTCATGGCAGATATGTGGTACAGTTTTACAGATCTTAGCTTATCCAGCTTTGACAAATCTACATTCAGGAAACATTTATCATGTTCTCTGCAGCAAATAGTCTTCATTTGTATAGACCTTAGTCTTTTCATGCTGGGCACACTTTTCATCAGAGACACTATTCCATTGTGGTTTAACAATTTAATATCAATTAGAATGAGATGCTCAGTGACTGGACTCAGATGCAACTCCATGGCATATATGTTGAACAGAAAAATAACTTCCAGTTTTGTGAGATTTGACAAATCTACAATACTAAAATCACCGTTTGGCCTGAGTTGTTGTTGATGTATACGTGACATTAAGTCATAATATGTGCCATTATCATTTTTTAAGTCTTGAAACAAGAAAATGTCCCTTAGGTTAACTCTTGGACAGACGTTATTTTGTTTGAGACTTTCTTTGCAACATTTTATCACAAAATCTTGTACTGGTAAGGGTAATTTGGAAATAAAGTCATCTTTGTCCAGTTGTATTTCTATTAGTCTTTCAAACAGAGAAGGCCACATCCCACTTAGAAATATAAAGAATTCTTCCCTGTCAGACAGGGTAATATCTACCATTCTGGACTCAATGTTTTCAGGATTGCTGCTGTGCCATCCCATATACAACGCAGCAAAATATTCTTGGAATGTTTTGTGAGAAAAGGAAATGTCTTTCTTCTCAGAGACCATATCTTGAACAATGCTCTTTGTCAGAATACCTACTTTAAGACATATGCTCATTTGATCTTCAGTAACACCGTGCTCCTCTGATGAGTCGAACACCAGTTGTATTCCTTCTCTGTGCGTTAATGTTTCAAATGCCAATTTCCCAACTGCCATTAGCAAAGTCTTATAACCATTACATTTTCCATTTTTTTTGAAAACTTCCGGTGTTGTGATAGTCGCGTCATTTGGATGTTTAAAATGTCTCTCATTCTCTCGTTTTTCCGCTATCTTAAACCAGAGCTCAAGCATATTGGTGTAGACCTCAGTCTTTGACTTTCCAAACTCTTCATTGTTTAACCACAAACAGATAAGATGCTTGAAGATAAATGGCGTCTCCTGCATCTCAAGCAGATCAGATTTTTTTAAATGCTTATCGAAATCGGTGAAGGTCATATTTGTATTTTCATGTTTGTTGAAATAAGAAACCAATTTCTTTCCAAATGCAGACATGTCTTTAACCCCAGTTATCTCAATCTGCCTATCCAGTTCGGAGTCCTTCAATCGCACCTCTTCTAGTTTCCATGGCCGTGTAAATGTCATTAGGGTATATTTCAATGAAGGATTCCTCATTGGAACTCCGTTACTAACGGACGGATCGTTTGATGGTTTTGGTGCCGTCCATTCATCCAAGCCATCGAGGATTATCAGACATTTTTCAGCAAAAAGTTCAAATAGCTCCTGCAAAATAAACTTTGATTCCAACCCTCTTAGTACTTCATTAGTTGGTACAAAATGCTTGCAAAGCTGAGCCTCTATCATTTCCTCAATGCCAAATTGGCCAATGGCATGTCTCAGTGATACATAAAAAAGAAAATCAAACTGTTTCAGAGCCAACTCGAAATCATTGAAATCATTATTGGTTTTGTCTTGGTAAGTCTTACACCAGGATGACAAAATGAATTTACAAAGTGATGTTTTCCCTATGCCGGCATCTCCAGTGACATAGATGTTGTAGCATTTATTTCCATCGTTAAGGAATATGTCCTTAAGATTTAATGCCTTTTCGTTTCTGTCAGATGAATGCTTCCGGCGAGTTTTGTGGTCAATTAGCTTCAATGACTTTTCGTTTCTGTCAGATGACTGCTTCCGTAAAGCTTTGTGGTCAATCAGCTTCAACTCGGGTTCTTCATAGATGTCGTCGATTTCAGTCTCATGCGTTAAAGGGGGGGAAGTAACAGGCGTTTTAATCAAAAGTTTGTAGCGGTTAACTAGTAAGTTCTGTAGTTCAGACCAACCTGAAATAAAAACAAGAAATGTCGCTGTAAACAGACATATGCCCACGAAGTCATGTCCAGCAAAGCAAATTTTGTAATTGTCATGGAGGTATTTGATTTATTAAAAAGAAAATAGTATTAGATTTATTTATATAACCATATTGAATTTGTTACCTCCTATCATTTGTTTTCAATAAACAAACAAGAGTATCATGATGGCCCTTAATTGCTCACCTGAGGACACAGGCCTTTAGTAAGCTCATATCTGGCCTCATGTCATTTACTTAAGAAATCTTTGGTGATGATTGGACCATTAACGTGACCACTGGGCTGATAACATTTTCTAGCATTTTACATAGTAACCTACTGAATCCAAATAACCTACTTCAAAATGCTATAAATGTGGCCCCTTTTGTATTTGCAAGTCTTTTCTATGTTTTGAGCTAGTGGCATCCATTTTGACCCCACGTGACATAATGATGAATTTGTCCAAGATTTCGTGCAAACAAACATTTTGACCAAGTTTGATGAAGATAAATGACGCCTCTAATGTGTTCACAAGCTTTTTCTAGATTTGACCTAGTGGCCTACTTTTTGACTCAATGTGGTCCAGTTATAAACTCATTCAAGATTGCATGTAGATAAACATTCTGATCAAGTTTGATGAAGATTGCCCTGTAAATGATGCCTCTAGAGTGTTCACAAGCTTTTTCTAGATTTGACCTAGTGACCTACTTTTTGACTAAATGTGATCCAGTTATGAACTCATTCACAATTTCATGCAGGTTAACATTCACATCAAGTTTTATTGGGTCATAAATGGGGCATCTAGTGTGTTCACAAGCTTCTTCTTAGATTTAAGTTAATGACCTACTTTTAACCCCACATAACCCAATAACGACCTGCTCCAAGATTTCGTAAATACGAACATTCGGACCAAGTTTGGCGAAGATAGGGCCATAAATGTGGCCTCAAGTGTGTTCACAAGCTTTTTGTAACCTACTTCTTGACCCGAAGTGACCCAGTTACGAACACTTCATTCAAGATTTCATGCAGACAACATTCTAACCATGTTTGAGGTCGTTTAAATAAGCTGGTTCTTGCGCGACTTGTCATCTTCATGTATTTGACATTTTTGCCAGGTTATTTAAAAATCCCTCCAGAAATGACAGAGTTACTCAGAGGACACAACCACCAGTGTACTACCAGGGGTTATGACTTTGACACTACCAGGGGTTATGACTTTGACCTAAAAGTGTGACCCTGACCTTCGAGTAACCGACCTGGGTCTTGTGCGCAACACGTCCTCTTCATGTGGTTGACATTTCTGCCACGTTATTTCAAAATCACTCAAGAAATGATGGAGGTACTAAGCGGACACGGCCACCAGTGCACGTCTAGGGATTATGATTTTGACCGGTAAGTGTGACATTGACCTTCAAGTAACCAAATGGGGTCTTGTGCGCGACACGTAATCTTCATGTGTTCGACATTTCTGCCAGGTTATTTCAAAATCCCTCCAGAAATGACAGAGTTACTGAGCGGACACGACCACCAGTGCACTACCAGGGATTGCGACTTTGACCTGTAAGTGTGACCTTGACCTTGATACATACATCCATACACACATCCATTGAGACATCAGTACATAACCGACCTGGGTCTTTTGCGTGACATGTCATCTTCATGTGTTTGACATTTTTGCCAGGTTATTTAAAAATCCCTCAGGAAATGACAGGTACTGAGAGGAAACGACCACCAGTGCACTTTTAAAAAATCCATACACACATTCATTGAGACATCAATACATCTATACACACATCCATTGAGACATCAATACATCCACACACACACACACACACACACACACACACACACACACACACACACACACACACACACACACACACACACACACACACACACACACACACACACACACACACACACACACACATTGAAACATCAATATATCCATACACACAGCCATTTAGACATCCATACATCCATATACACATCCATTGAAACATACATACATCCATACACACATCCATTGAGACATCAGTACACCCATACACACCTCCATTGAGTCATCCAAACACACATCTATTGAAACATCCATACATCAATACACACATCCATTGAAACATCAATACATCCATACACACATCCATTGAAACATCCATATACATTCATACACACACCCATAAACACGTCAATACATCCATACACACACCCACTGAGACATCATTACATCCATACACACATCCATTGAATATCAATACATCCATACACACATCCATTGAAACATTAATACATCCATACACACAACCATTGAGACATCAATACATCCATACACACATCCATTAAAACATCAATACATCCATACACACACCCATTGAAACATTGATACATCCATACACACACCCATTGATACATCAATTCATCCATAGACACATTCATTGAAATATCAATTCATCGATACACACATCCATTGAAACATCAATACATCCATACACACACCCATTGAGACATCCATACACACATCCATTGAGACATCCATACACACATCTATTGAGACATCCATACACACATCCATTTAGACATCAATACATCCATACACACATCCATTGGAACATCAATACATGTATACACACATCCATTGAAACATCAATTCATCCATACACACATCCATTGAGACATCAATACATCCATACACACACCCATTGAGACATCCATACACACATCCACTGAGACATCCATACATCCATACACACATCTATTGAGACATCCATACACACATCCATTGAAACATCAATACATCCATACAGACCCATTGAAACTTCCATACATTCATACACACATCCATCGAAACATCAATACATCCATACACTCACCCATTGAAACTTCAATACATCCATACACACACCCATTGAAACTTCAATACATCAATACACACATCCATCGAAACATCAATACATCCATACACACACCCATTGAAACATCAATACATCCATACACTCACCCATTGAAACATCAATACATCCATACACACACAAAATTGAGTTTTATGGTTATTTTACAGACATAATAAAGCTTTGTTTGGTATATAGAACATTTGAATTACAACGCGAAATTGCATTGCAGTAAGCATTTTCCACGTCCTTTTTTATAGCACATGCTTCAAATGACGTCCGTTATGGTCTATGACGACGTCAAGTCTATGTTTAAAATGATGGATAACTGCTCTGCAGGCCTCTATGTAATGACACAGATGTCACGTGCAATCCCAGCCATTAGATCATCGGTTGTTTTTGGTGTAGGTCTGAAACTATATCTTTTAGATATCACCACAAGAAAAAAACAAACACGGAGAACAAATTAAAGTGTGGCACCATTCATAATAAAAAATCAAAGTCAAGCCAAATGTTTTCTTTAACCATGAGATTACATAACTGGCTGTTTGTGGGGCTGCCCATGTTGCTGAGGATATACAGTTTCTATATTCATACATTTTCTCCGTAACGCTGGTACAAACTTTCTTTTCAAGAGATTTAAGTAACGTTCCAACTGTTAAACAGTCCCTACATTATTTTGAAAGAAAGAACCTATTAGCCATTTACATTCTACACTCTGTTACCTTTTGAGGATGCAAATGTTTCTCAGATCCACAATTTGTGCAATTTTTCTTGTTAACCTGAGCATTCAGGAGAAAGTGTGCCTCATCTGAGAACCAGATGTCATCAACTAGATGTATATATGTTCAATCATCCAGTTAGCCATTGAAATTCTACTTGCAGAATTCATAAAAATGGTGATGTCAAGTAAGATTTACAAATATACTTTTGATCAAGTTTCTGGCCGTTTCCTCAATGACTGTCTTAACTTTTTTTTAATCTTCTCAATGATTTTTGGTCAACCGGGATTTCTTCTCTTCGAACTTCTCAAGAACCCCTGTCTTCAAAGCTGTGCACAGTTCTTTGAATTTGCTTCTTTATCTTTTTTATATCTGGGTACTTCTTTTCATAGTTCCGACGTCAAATGCAGGTGAATTACTTTGACAGTTAAAATTTAACAACTTCAGAACATTATTGCTTTGATGGCACCATCTTGCAAAAGTATCAACAAGAAATGACGTCATCAACGATGTCAATATTTTCCCCGTACATTTATGCACGTTAAGAGATTTCATTAATCTGTTTTATATTCATGCATAAATTGTTAAGAATGGGTTTAAATAGGGTCAAGTCATAGTGTTTTGTAATGAGGACAGATATTATGAAAAACCCTATACAACCAAGGAACCCATACACCGGTCCATCGATACACCAATCAATCCATACAGCCACATATCCAAACAAGACTCTGTTACAGACAGTATATCCCCCGCCAATCGGTGCTTATTTGAAGAAAGGGTAAAGTCAAAATTTGCACATAAAGAAAATGGGAAGAAATCAGTTATACATTTTCAATAAATAACATTATGGTCATGGTTATCATCTTGATAAAAGAAACCATGTGCAATCGCAAAAAGCTAAGGTATGTGCTGTAGCACATGTGGTTCAGTGGAAACAATACGATTCCTTCATTAAGGTAGCAAATCAAGGGCTTGCATTTCAAAGTTCTATGAATTCTTCAGTTCTTGTCGAGAAATATCGCGTAAATGAATTGTTATTTCGGAGCCATAATTCTGTGTTAATCGTCAGACGAGAACGTGCCAGTGATACGCACATCTGAAACGTTTCCACAAAGTTGCATCGATATCCAGTCAGTAGTTGCCAAGAAATAGCATAGAAACAATATACTATTCAGGGACCAAAAATATTGATCAAATGGTCTTGCCAATGATATGCGCATCTCATTTTGCTATAACGCGAAAACCAAATTTGGGAGGACGGAAGGTCAGACAGACAACGTATGAAAAAAATATACCCATACTGATTCCATCGGCGTGGGATGACAACAATAAATCAATACACACAACCATCCATACACCCAGACATAAAAGTCTGCAATCTGTTTAGCACTGATCCGCTGAAAAGCGTTGCATTAAATTATCCCTATATAATGATATAAGTCAAAACCGTAATGGTAGCCGAAACTTACACCTCGTTCTCATACCAATGGCTGAAGTGCCCCAAAATTATAAATGTAAAAGCCTTACCCTAAATCTTTAAATTTTGTTAAGCGCCATGTTTGGTAGTCTAGAAATGATACTACACACGGGCCACTTTGAAGGCAAAAAAAGATGTGACGTCATCGGCAGCCCCACCCCTTTTATCGATGACTCATCTGCGTCACGCGTGACGTCTTACATCACCTCGCCAATTTAAAGAGGAGTGGTGGTGATTGGCAATGCGTCACCATTTAAGCCAGAGAACGTCGGAACAGAAAACTAACGACTTAATGGCGCAACGTCATAGCGTAATGAGGAAGGTGGGGGGGGGTGTGAGTCACTCGTAAGATACCGTTTATATTAAGTAACAAAGTCGTAAGATGAGAACGTCCACGCCGGAAACAACTTTGCCTGATAGGGAAAGGATGCTGATGTACATCTAAGAAACGTCAGTAACGTAATAGCGTCATCCGCAGTTAGAGGTAGGGAGCGAGTCACTTGAGAGGCACCATTTATATTTTGCAACGATGGTGTGAGCTTGAGAGTGTTGGAACGTGCCAGAACACATCACCATAAGCCGTATTAAAAGTCAGGATTCATGGCAATGGTATCACACTGAGAAACAACAAGCTATAGTCAACAAAGTAAACCTGACTAGGGAAATCATAGGTAAGTTAAGGTCTGTGAGTGGAAAGGTGAGACGAGACTAAACTTGAGAGAGTGGGATGCGACAAACACATGAAGAAAGTCCAACCTTAATGTGCTGGAAACTTAGTGGATTGCCTTGATTTTGTGGGCCAGGCTTTAAAGAGTCCTTTGGGTGGTAATGTGTAATGGAACATACAGGAATGCAAATGGTACGTAGACATTCGTCAGTAGTGAAGAAAGTGGTGCCGTGCAAGAAAAAAAGATTGTGTTTGAGGCCTGATGAATACAGTCAATTGATTCTGGTTATTCCGGAGATGGAAGCAGCAATTCCCGAACTAGGTACCATCATACTTTAATTGTTTCAGAGCAACTACGCCTACCAACAGGGTTAGAAGTGTTTCAAATGTAACCCCAACGACTGAATGAGCTGGTAGATATGTCTTGAGTACCGCGAGCATTGGCTGCGAGATAGACTTGATTCGACTGGCTAATACGATAATTAACATTATCTATGTTCCTCAAGATTTCGGGCACGCAGCTGAAACAACATTAAGTGAAGGTCGTTAAGTTCAGAGGACATTATAAAATGGTATTTCGTACCTGAAATGCGATTGTGAATGAAAAAGTCGGATCCGTTTCAGAAGCCAAAAAGAGACTTAGATGTTACGCTTATTCGAATAGGATAAACAGTGAACTTATCTAACGTCAATGTGGTGACAATGTCTGCCTTGGTCAGAATAAGAAGAACCATTAAACTTTACGAATATAGTTCGGTATTATGAATGACATTACAAACGGGAATCGTTTCCGGCAGTCATGTTTACCAAGGACTATGTTCACTTTACATGTTATTAACTGAATCCATGTTGATGACCGATATTAAGACTACCACACAGTTGCCAGTTATTTACCACAATCAGCGTTATTCTAATAAAACACAATCACTTTAACTATTTTAATTGCTACTTTTTTTACTGATCGAATGCTTCTGAAATAACGCTTGGTTGCTAAAAGAACACACAGGTATACTCGAAACATTGTAGAACACATTTAGTACATGCACTCTCACACCTTACAAACATGGATATATTTAATATACGTAAAGGTAACATTCCACACAAAAATGTCCTGCTAGGATTTTCGATGTCACATTTTTGTGTTGGCATGAATACCCGGTGGTCTCACAGTGAGGTGCTTTTTGCCCTTCTTTGAAGGCCCGACTTTTTCCAACTCGATGTCCTGGGTGATGGGTTTGGCGAACTGTATAGTGGTTTTATATCCTTCGATTTAACGTTCAGCATAGATTTGGCTTAGGTGATATCTCATTTGAAAGGTGTGATAAACTTAATTTCCGGTTACCTAAGGTCACCCCCGGATTGTATGTCTTCCACAATGTAGTGTCCTCTGTGATTTGGTGGTACTTTGCCTTTAGATATGCGTTGGAAGTGTCTCCTCCATTTTCCCACACTTGAATGATACACGATTGAACTGCCCCCTAACAAAGTGCGGATTCATTACAATTAACTTCATTGTCGGATTCAAGGTCTGTGTTTTTGTCATTTGACATTTTGTCCGTAGCTTCCGCATAATCTTTGTGTCTTGCAACCATCGTTATCGTTTATTTGCCAGTCTGTCGTCTGATACTACTTTTTTAAAGGGCATCATGCTTTGGTGTGCTTTTGTGAGTGATGCGTGTCTGATAAAACCATTTTGCAATCGTCACATCAAATACTTTCAGCCTCTAACGCGTAAAGGTTTGTGGCAACTTATGTACAAGTATTACTTTTCTGCGTGGGATCTATAGAAAGTTCGGGATATTCGATTCTTTGTTTCCAATTTACGTCTTTTTCAAAGTTGTGGTCAAGCGGAATCACTATTATATCAACACCTTGATGAGCATTCGTAAATGTTCCAGTGTAGTGGGTTTCAGATCAACTGCCATATCATTCAGAACGATCAAGTTTCTCAGTAGGGGATCCAAATATTCGTCTTTGTCCAAACTAAAAGGGACTCTTTTGCAAAGTCTACGGCATAGAGCGGTTGCCATCTCCTTTAGAGCCAAATGATACGCTGAGGTGGTAAATGTACTTTGTCGACCAGTTTCTAAGGTAGTTTCGTAATACAGTAGGTTTGCCGCAAACAGTCGGCCCGTTTACGATACAAGTATCCGGGTGTTGAATGTGATGTCTTTGCTGTTGCTGGCTTTTCTGCTGCGGCCGGGGTTGTAGTTGTTGTTGGATTTGCTATTGCTGCTTCCGTTTCTGCTGGGGTTGCTACTGCTGCTGGAATTGCTGTTTGACTTGCCGCTGCTGTTGTTGATGTCGCTGCTACTGTTGCTGCTTGGGTTGCTGCTGTTGCGGCTGCTGCTAGATTTTCTGCTGGGCTTACTGCTGCTGGAGTTGCTCCTGCTGGATTTGCTACTTCTGGATTTGTTGCAAATGTGGTTGCTGCCGTTGAGGCTGTTAAATTTGCTGGTGTTAGATTTGCGGTTGCTGCTACTGGAGCTGCTGCTCTGGTAGCTGCTGCTGGATTTGCAGCTGCTGCTGCAATTGTTCTCCATGTTCAGTTTTCGTGTGTCGTCTCAAATCATGAAACCAAATGTATGTTTTGTAGCATATTTAACAACAACGCATCCTTGTATGTTGGTCCAAAACCAGTCGTGAAACTACCCTTATATTTGGATGAGTGTTAGCAAGGGAGCTATACAACTACCATTTTTAACCACTTTGGTATGTCGCAGCCCTAATTCGAACTGGGGCCTTCCGTACCTGGAGCCGACGCTCTGTCGACTGTGCTTCCAGGTCCGGTCCCTATAAGAATGATTACTCGGAAACGTAAGATAGGAGTCTGACGGAGGAACTCGTAATGCTACATACTTATAGGCATCTGTAGCACAGGGTACGAATCTTTGCTGCCGCACTTACGTTTCTAAGCTGTACAATTAGCGTCCGTATAAGAGTGTCGTTTCTGATGTGGCTGTTTCGAAGTTCTCATGCTCTTGACGTCGCTACTCTATATTAAAGGTGACGTGCAAGTGACTCGCCCCTACCTCAATCTGCAGATGACGCAATGACATCGCGCCGCGAAGTCGGTATCGTTCGGACACTTTTACCTTCACGCCATTTATAATATAAACGGTGACGCATTACCAATTGCGACCACTCTCCCTCCTTATTGGTGGGGATGAAGCTATGAAGTCATCGAAAAAAGAGCTACTGATGACGTCAATTCCTGTATTGCCTTCGAAGTAGCCCGTATGTAGTAATTATTATTTCAGTAGCAGAAACGGTCTACTTAACTAAGCATGCTCCTTTGACTGTGTCAGCGTCAAATTTATTGCACCAATAATAAGGAAAAGACATAATCACAGAAACAGTTAACATGATCAATGTGCATACCCATTTATGCATACATCCATAGGTCTATATACACACTCATTCGTAAGCTCCCATGGGGCAGTATGCAAACCCATCCTTCCATATTCCCCTCCCCTTCATTAACACACATCTGCCAACATACTCATCCATCCATTGGTCAATTTATACAGCTATAGTCAAACTTGGGTTGTTCAAAGTCATCGGGACCACCAATTTACTTCGAAAAATGGGTTGGAATAACCCAAGATGCCTCCACTTGTAAAATTTTCCTACTAGGAGTCCGCCATTTGAACTGTGTAATCCTCTTCGGTAATGTGCCAGAAGCAAAGTATAAAGTGAATACAAGTCGATCTTTAATTGGATTGTCAGTCAGCTTAATGGATAATAGATTGTAACTGATTGTCAAAATAACATGTCATATCCAATTAACAATTTCAACTAACAAATCAACAAAGCCAAATATCGATGTTACTGGAGCAACCTTCCTATGCAGTTTAACAAGTGACAATACACAATGGCGAACCGGTGACGAGATTGGGCTTTGGAAACTACTTTTTAAGAAATCATTAAAACTCTGTGTTGGGGATCTAAATTGGTCTAAAAATGCCCAAACTTTGACTAATGCAATAAATAATCGGATTATTCATACATTTGATTATATAGGGGAAATAGGAACTAACTAATAACTTCGAATAATGCACCGGCTTTGGAAAACCCGAGTTTGAATATGTGAGATTTAACAAAACGTGTACCTATCTGTCAATATACACATGTCAATTTTCAACCGTCCATCTGTACACAAATTCATCCACCCATCCACACCCATTATTGTAAATCAGTCAGTCAACATACACAAATCCATACATACCATTTTATACACACCTACTGGCAAATAGTCCAAATACATATTTGAAACTATTTATTTTCCAATCCAAAAATATGGAAGATAGAATAAATGTTACCTTGGTCATCAATTTTTCGTTTTTGTTCATTCAAAAGTGAGGTACTTTTCTGGATTTCTTCAAACTTTTCAACCCTTTCCTCAATATTAGACACACGATTCTGAATTTCTTGTTTCCAAACAAGATCAAACTGTTTCCAAGCTTCAAGCTCCGTCAGAAGTTCACTGTTTACTACCTGCTCTTTTTTTACTTTATCAATAAGTTCATTTAGAGAAGTGTTTATGCTAAAAATGTTCTGTGCTTTGGAAAATGTTGTAGTAATTACTTTCCAGTTTGTTTCAAATTCATCTTTAGCCATCCTTTCAGTAGCTGTATGGCCAAACATGTTCCTAAGATTTCTTATATCCTGTATTGCTCCTTTTTGACTTTCTAGTGATGGTGAGTTTTTCTCTAAAACGCAGTTCCATATCACACATGACAGAAGGGTAATGTCTAGTTTATCAATATCCGCATTAGGAAACAATTGGTTCCACTGAGTCTCATGAAGAATGCCTTTTTTCTTATATAAAGTTTCAAGAATTTTTTGTTTTGACTTTAAAAAATCATTAAACGTCTTATTTCTGTAACTCTGAATCAAGATTTCCTTCAAAATCAATCGACCTCCTTCCATCACCAGCCTGAGACATTGGTACCAGTTGCTTTTTTCTGGGTTATTTGATTCCTCCATCTTAGGCGATATAAATAGAGGTATCTGAAATAATAACATAAAGTCATATAAGGTTCTATTCAGCAGTCTAACCACTGAAAAAAACACATATCTATTCCAGATTGTCCATACATCTACCGATGTGACAAAGTTACGCTTGTATTAATTTAATCTAGAGATAACAATGATGTAATACATTATTATTTAAACTGTTATAATATAACCATTGGATATAGAGAGAACGAGCGTGCCTAGTCTATCAAGTAACATCATGGAATAGACAGAACAAGAACAGAACAAACCTTTATTTCAACCAGGTATATGCTGACATAATTACATTTGTATAAAAAGTACCCATAGGTTCCGATTGTGAGGAAAATTAGAGGTTAAGAAAGAAAAGGAAGGAAAAAGAAAATAAATTGGAGATAGTAGATGCTAAGTCATACAGCTCGTATTAATAAAAGAACAAAATAAATGCGTGAGACAGACATAGACCTAGAAAAAATCCTAATTAACAATATTCCATTCTGAAGCTGCCTGTAAATATGAATACGATGTGGTTATGTCATACTAGAGTATGGCTTTTTATTAAAATAACAAATGTATACGTTTAAAACTTTTTTCTCCAAGATGGAGAATAGATAGAATGAGATTACGAAGTTAAATAATTGCAATTTTATTTAGGGAGCGCATTGGAAAATGCATTTCTTTTTCTTGCCCATGGACGAAAAGATATGTAAGCGAACAAGGAGAACAAAGAATCAGAAAGCTCAGTGATTACGTTTTTAACACATTGATATATCTTAGTATTAAATACAAGCGCAAACTTGACCTGCAGCAATAGCTCAAGTGGTAGAGCGTCGGCTTGCGGATCGGGAGGTTCAAACCCCGGCCAGGTCAAACCAAAGACTTTGAAGTTGGTAGTAGTGGCTTCTCTCCAAAAATAAGAAGAGCAGAGTGACAGTTCTTTTGCACTACACTCCGTTTCAATAACATCTATCCACCTCTATCTATGAAGTTTCAAGTCAATCGCTTTGATACTGTAGGTGTATGGTCCAGACAAACATCAAGTAAGAAAATTGAACTAAGAGGAATAACTCCAAAATCATGAAATGTACGTGGCAGTTTGTGTGCACTCTCTCAGTCTCAATGAGATCTATCCACCTGTGAAGTTTCAAAGTCAATAGCTTTGACAGTGTTGGAGTTATTGTCCGGACAAATATCTGGACGCTGCCCGACCGCTCGTCCGCCCGCCATGTGTGATCCCATAATACTTCCCGTCTTTGACGGGCGTATAAAATATGGAATTCCAAATAGTTCGGGGCTTTCATAAAGTCCATGTGATCCAATAATGAACTCATTCAAGATTTCATGCAGGCAAATATTCTTATCAAGTTTAATGAATATTGGGCTATAAATGTGGCTTCTTATGTGTTCACAAGCCTTTTCTAAGACTTGACCTAGTAACCTACTTTTTCACCCCAAGCGACCCAGTTAAAAAGTTATCCAATATTTCATGCATGATCAAATTTTGTGAAGATTCGGACATCTATATATGTGGCCTGTTGTGTCTTCACAAGCGTTTCCTCAAATTTGACCTAGTGGCATTCTTTTTGACCCAATATTATCCAGTAATAAACTCATCCAAAATTTCATGAGGACAAACATTCTGACTAAGTTTGCTGAAGATTGTGCCATAAATGGGGCCTCTAGTGTGTTCACAAGCTTTTTCTAATATTTTACACCAGTATGGAATGGTAGGAAATTTAGGAACGCGTAGTTAAAAATAGCAATCTGGCGCATGCGTACACTAGTCAGAGAAATTTAAGCATGGAAGAAACATCAGACCGTGACACCGGCATTGAGTAAAGGTAGTCCAATGTCACAAGACGTTAGGACAAGTACTGTAATATATAGTCGGTTAAAAGTTTATTTTTTCGTTTAAATGGGATGGCCATGTGGATCTTATACAGTAGCCTAGCTACTGGCATTTTCATTTTTGATTTAGCACGTACTCAGTACACATACCTTGGACATCTTCTAGTGCCATGAAGCGTTCTTAGTATTTAGGTTAGGTTTAGTAAGCTTTTAATAAACTATACTGGGTAACACCATACTTAATAACTTAAATTTCCTGTTTATTTTTGAGTTCCCCAAGCAAAGACAAGTCGCCTGAACGACAGAGCAAGTGGATTGTAGGTTGTAGAATGGCTGATGCTACACCTTCCAAGCATGCGCTTGTCTGCAGCCAGCACTTTACTGAATAAGTAATTGACGGCACTGGCCAGATAACGAGACTGAGGGGCGGAGCCGTCCCAACAATTGTTGATCTTCCAGTACATCTTCACGTGTTTTATACTATATAAATTTATTTAATTACTGCATTATTGTGACGGTAAGCAAAATTTGTTGATTGCCTTATACCATTTGAAAATACCATTTGTTATCATTGAAGAAGAAAAATTCATTGAAATTAATACTGTATGAAAAATACTTTTAAATAATCAGCTCAGAAATGAGTTAAATATCCATGGCAGCTGAAAACAAACATAATAAAACGCCCAGACACAGTTACTATATAAAATGTTTGTGTTTATTATTGACTTGATTATCTTTGTAATTATTTGTAAGTATTATTTATTTTGCAGAAGAAAATGGTTCCTCGCAAAACTCTGACGTCACTGCAAGAATGCACCATATGACCAAGACTTTAAATCTAAGACAGAATGGAAAAATTTGAGGCAGAAGGGAAAACAATGCGACATTACAAAAAAAACAAAACAAAAACAGTTCTTTTTAAAGGACAATACGTACATGTTTGTAAGCGATATAAATATTTAGTTAAAGTCAACTGAGATAAAGAGAAAGCCATAAGGAAGCATAGCCTGACAGTGTTAAGTTTTGGTCATCTTCATTTCCATGTATACATGTGTAGTTGAAAGTCTTGGATTCTGTGGAAGATTTGATCCACATTTGTTAAGTATTTGTCCAACATTTTTGCTTTAATAGACCTGTTGTTGTAAAACAGCAAAATTCTTGTGCATTGTTTAGTAATAGGTAAATAGGAAAATGTCCTGTCAAAATTTTCACAGATATTTAAATTTTATCTACCTGTAGACAAAGGCAAACAGAAAATACTTATTACAATGATTTTTAAAGTCTCCAGGACTCATTCTGAGCATAGACATTGTAAAATGTTTTTTTTTATAAAACTCTAATGACTGCTTCATTAAGCATAAATGAACTTGATATTTCACATGCTAGTTTGGAAGAATTATGCACACACAAACTATACACATTTTGAGAAAATCAGTTCTTGTTCATGTAATAGAAAAGCACTTTTTCCATATTATGGATTTTTATCTTCTTCACTGTCATAATACTTATTCGTGTTGCCCTTTCGAAGAAAAGCAAAGGGATCCCTTTGCCCCTTTATGTTAACCTTTTTATTCTGACCAAGGTGTTCAAATGAACACTCATCTACATGTAGTTAAATTGGAAATTCAACATTATGACTTCTTGAAATCCCACATTCTGTGCTCTGGTTCCTTCTAACAAAGATATTATGTTAGCTAATTAAATATGCATTAGGATTCATAGTATTATGAAGCAATGTTTAGAAAACATTTTTGAAAATGTTTAATTATTTCAAACATCTTTTATAAACTAGTATAGTGAGTTGAAATTAAACAAACAAGTTTTATTAATAACATTAATATGAGGGCATGCCATGCATGTTACCTTAGTATTCTACACAAATTAAAAGTATCCTTACGTCAACCAAAACCTTTTGCAAGTCTTTAGATTTTAACTTTGCTGTGTGAACATTTATTCGGTGTGAACATTTATTTCTTTAAATGCTTACAGTTTGTATTATAGAAACAAGTGACATATTTAATATTTATATTATGATGTCACATGTAGATAAGTGATTTTCATTGTTTGGTAATACTATTATAATGTATAACTGTGGTCAGAATACAAAATTGTATTGATAATCAGTATAAATAAAAGCTACGAACTGATTGACTTATTAATTCTTATTATCTCTTCATACTATCTGCATGCCTTGCAAAACATAACAATGCTCTTTTCTTCAAAATCTAGCCAACTAAACTCATCTGTTGGACAAAATGATCTTATCTGCTTTGTTTTGTCATACAGTTTCTTTGAAGCATCCTTCCTCATTTGTTTCGTATTGTTATCTATTTGTTATCTCGAAACACCAAACTTAAGTTTCTCGACTTTTTTTTTGTTTTTGCGTCTGCGCATCGTGCGTTATAAACAAACCATATAATAGTCTGTTGTTGTAATACTTGGGATTCCAACAGTACAGATAGTATTTGTGCATTTGTATCCCTCGCATTTTTATTTAAATATTATAAATAATAATAAGAACATTAGAAAATAAAAAGTTAGATGAAGAAATAAGAATTCGTATCCTGCTTAACAATAAGTATTACGACATTGGATATTTGACACGTGCGTGGGGGAAAAAGCAATCAGAACACCTTGGATAATTCACGAATCATCTCTCGGATGTATGTAGGTAGTCGGATTACCTCGGCCATTTCCCTAAATGGGACTTCTTTTGTGACAGACATCAAAACAAAGATGGCAGCTCAGATGACAGCTCACTATATTACGGTGCCTGTAAAACTTCACTTTGTGGCTGCTTCAAATTAAAATAAATCGTTTAAAATTTTAATTAACCCGTCGCAGCAAAGTCACAGCTGTCAAACGACGCCATTGTTTATGTTTTGTGCGAGCTACATTTTAAGCATATTCTTCTGACTCATGATGTGTGTAAGTTTCTCCTTTTCAACATCATTCAAATCGGCCCATCCACCACAAACATGTGGCAGCACCTCAGTACGGTACTTTTTCAGCAAAGCATTGAAATTTTTCTCAGTAGAGGCCCGGTCTGACATGGTATCTCGTATGTTAGCAAGTATTTTGTACCCTACATTCATGTCACTTTCCTTCTCTTTATGGTAGCAGTAAGTGGAGATATCAGTAAGTATGTCTTTAAATGTTTTAAGTATACTGAGACCACTTTTGTCAACCATTTCTCGTAGACCAATGATATAGGAGTTTTGCTCTTCATCTGTCAGTAGATATGTTTGCAAAGACTTGCCATACTTTCTGGTTTCATCAGTATATAAAGTAGTGCTTGGTTTGTCTGCTAGCACGGAGGAAATCTTTTTTTGTGCAATAGCTAACTTGCTGTCAACAATGCGGTTCACAGTTGCAGCAGATGGAACTCTATTAATATTTTTGCCACACAAAGATGCAACAGTTCTTATAACTTCTCCAAATTTTTCAACGGGAACCTTTAAATCTGTCAAGTTCATAACACATTCAACTGTTGCATGGTTATACTTGTTTTGTTCATGATCATACAACGTAACATCAGGCGTGTACTTCCAACA
Source organism: Sinonovacula constricta (assembly GCA_007844125.1). NCBI lineage: Eukaryota > Metazoa > Mollusca > Bivalvia > Cardiida > Solecurtidae > Sinonovacula > Sinonovacula constricta. The sequence goes on along the minus strand of CM017556.1, from coordinate 82,707,670 downwards.
ACGCAGTCAAATAGTTTACATTTTCATATGCTTCCTTTAACTGTTTTTCAGTATGTTTTGCTCGCCTGACAATGTCTTCATTTTCACGTGACCTCTCTTTATACAAATTAATATCTTGGTTTTTGAAGCTAACTTGCCACTTTAACTGATTTTCATTTGCTCGCACATCATTTAATGCAGACCTAAGTGTATTACAAGTTGTTTTAAGTTTGGATAAAGTTCCTTTTAAAAGTGTTATTTCTCGTGATTTCACTTCAGCCTCATGTTTCTATTTTAGACTTCTTTTCAGTAATGTTGTTTCTTTACGATCTAATTTCCGTTTCAATTGTTTTGCTTTTTCCCTAACTTTCGTAACGGTCTCTCTCCGTTCCTGGAGCTTTTGGCAGGTATCTTCCAACTGTCTCTGTGTAAATTGTGTTACTTCAGCTACTTCTTTTAATAACTCTGGTTGTGCACTACTCTTAGACGACGAACAAGTTTGCACAGGAATATGAAATATTTCTTTTAGAAAAGCATCTTTTAAAGCCCCTCTCTTACCCTTCATTGCCTTCAGTGTTCTGTTCACTTTACACATTACTGCAGCAGTATTTATTTCTTTATGCTTTAAACTAGTCAGTGCAGACAACCACTTACAAAAATAACTGGATAATGACAAACCATTGACAACAGCAAATGTACGTAAGTCAAGTGCAAGACCATTTGTGAAGCTGTTCGGGTCTACTTTTGGTAATGAACTTAATTCAATTAAACTTTTAGCTTCAATTCCAAACTTGGCAAGGAAACTCATCTTGATTTGTGTAAATACCTTTGAGTGATAAACTATGAAGATTCAGTCAATAAAAACATTTTCAATAGACAGATCACCACACACACACACACACACACACACACACACACACACACACACACACACACACACACACACACATACACACATACACACACACACACACACACACACACACACACACACACACACACACACACACACACACACACACACACACACACACACACACACAACACACATACATACATACATACATACATACAATATAAATATATACCACAAAAATCATTGTGAATGCATTATACATTATTAATATATATACAAACAATGAACATCTACACACAAAAATCATAATACACATTATGTGTTCTGTAGTGATTGTAGTGCATAAAGGCACTTCCAACAGCCTTGCTGTTGGGTTAACCCTTTAGCGACTACTGATCTGGCGGACCGGGTTCGAATCCCCTGTTAGGGCCAGGATTATTGTCTCCTCTAAGATTTACTTTAATGGTGTCAGAAGTAAACGGAAACCTGGTGTGGCTGTCCTGAGATGGGCTTGGGCCCAGAAAAAAGTAAAGGGGGGGAGGAGTGTAGTGACTGTAGTGCATAAAGGCACTTCCAACAGCCTTGCTGTTGGGTTAACCCTTTAGAGACGTGGTTGAGTGCCTGGACTACTGATCTGGCGGACCGGGTTCGAATCCCCGTTAGGGCCAGGATTATTGTCTCCTCTAAGATTTACTTTAGTTCTTTTCTTTCTTATTAAAATGCTATGCAGTAACTATGTTTGTTTTCTTTGTACAATTTATCTGTCATAGCCCTATCTGACAATTAAATAGATGACGATACCTAGTCACACTGAATTTAAAAAATAATTCTGAAGCAAAATAATTCTGAAGCACTCACCGTGTCTGTGATTGCAAAACTGACAAACAGGTATATCACTTTTACAATACAAATTTACCTCAATGACTCTTGCTTGAATAACTGGAGCCAGCAGATGAAAACTCAACACCTCCTCTTCAGTTTCACTGATCTCAGATGACTCAAATAAGTCCTGGCTCGTCATACAGTAGTCAGTACCAGAACTGGCAGAAGGCAGAATTAAACACCCAGTCTTTGATCAATCAGTTTACTGCAAAACCTCAATTTCTTCGACAATATTCACTCTTGATATAATTAATAAAAAGTCATTTTCAAAACTGTAACATGAACACTAATTATTGAAAGAAAATGCACCATCGCGTTTCTCGGCAAATACTGTTGTAATTTGTACGAAACAAATTGAGTACAAATTGAGTACAGAAACTACAAATTGAGTCGAGAGAATATTTCCGTTTTTCATTAAAATTTAAGATTTGTCATAAAAAAATAATGATTGCATATGATTCTTTCAATAAATGTTAGGTGAAATTTTCATCTTAATTGACATAAAACCAGATATTTTACCCAAATTTTAGCTCAATTCCATTTTTTTTTCGGGGACGAAGTAACTCTTTCAAACTGCGCAATTCAGCATGAAAAAGGAGTTACCTCCCTTGCAGGTACGATTCCCCTTGTCTATTCCGCAACAAAAATCTATATGTTTACGTGAGAAAAGACTCAAAGGTTTGCGTTTCTTTATTAGAATATTGATTTTCCTCTTAAATAACAACAGTTTAACCAGCGTTTACGACCTATGACGTACAAAATTCAGAAACTGAAATTTTCGAGACTATTTTTTACCCTCTTTCGTTCTTTTCGGGATCTAAAACGTCATAAACGCCAACTTTGACCTTTTGTCTACACATATATTAACATATTTACATTCTGAATGCTCGGATTTAATCGCAAAACAGCGTAATGTTAAGAGGGGTAGTGAGGTCAGATTTTTCAAAATTATCTCCCCTGCTTTGACAGGTGCGCGGTTGTTGCTACCTTAACTGAACGACTGTTAGATCGAGATACGTGAGCGTCAAATCAGGCCCAAAACACATAAAGGAATTGAGTGACATAATGTAAAAAATATACTAACTGGATCAGGAAGCTAGCGTTTTCTCGACATGTTTATTATTCAAATAAAGTTATATCTCGAATTTTGCAGCATTCGTTAAAAATGCACGTTTGTGCTAATCGAAACGCCTCGTGACAATCCTCCTCGGATGTATCTACTAAAATCAAGCTGGCAAGCAACAAGCATTAACTCAGGGTAGCCGAAGAAATATTAGAGCAGCCGACATTAAGAAAGGTGTGTATAACATGCGTTTTCAATGCAAACTAATTACATCGATAAAAATGTATTATTTAAAAGTACCAAACGTATAAATAACAAATTAAATTTATATTTGAATTAAAACTTATTTAAATCCAGCGTTTCGTTTGCGTAATATATAATTTTAAAAAACCAACACGTTTTTTAGTATAACATTATTAAAAGTATAAAATATTATACTCTAATCTAAATTATAACAGATAACTTAAATTCTACTTAAATGTTGCAAAAAATATTGTTGTAAAGTGATGATTTCCAAGGGATATACTACAATTAAATGATACCCCAACGGTGAGTGAAACGCTGATAGAGGGACATAATTGAAAACATATCTATATTAGATTTAAAATCTGTTTAATATCTGTATCACTTACAGGGAATTAATGTGACGCTATGAACTACATATCGTTACAATGAATACAAATTGATCTTATTTAAAAATGAAACATCAATACAGCTAGGGGAATTACATAAATAAAAATGGTAATGAATATATAGACCATAAACAGTTAAATAATGTAAAAATAAGCTAAAATGTGTATACTTTACAAATTTATTCGAATAAAAAACTTAATACTCAATTAAAAGCACATGTTTAAAAAGTAAAAATGTTGCCCTAACATAAATGGACAACATCAATACGAAAGCTTTGGAATGGCATCAATAAATATGTATTCTAAGGCGCCAACTACAATGGAATACAGAAACTTATCGTAAAAGTCCGGAATATTTTAATACTCATTGTGTCACTCGCGAGGAATGTGACGCAATTATCTACACATGTTTGCAAACAACATTAACATAGCTAATGAAAAAACGCGGCAACAATACCCAAGCTAGGGATTGACATAGAGTAATAGCCGGCCAACAACAGACGTCAGTAACAGTAAAGTAACAGAAATTTACACTGAAAATAGGATATAATTGACAGACCCTTGTGCCTTGTACAGGGAATGTGACGCAATAAACTATACATATTTGTTAAAAGGAAACATAGACTTTATGAATATATGCAACAAGGATACCCTAGCTTGAGGAGGACATAACGTAATCTGCAATCAAAAAGACGCCCAAGTCAGTAAATTCACAGCAAATTAGCCTGGAAGCCGAGTATGTTTATATTGTCGGGACACAGTGCCTCTTACAGGTAAAGGGATGCAATGAACGATATATGATTATACACAAGACGAATTGAACTAACAGAAAAATACAAAATAAATATTCTAGCTAGGGGATGACATGAAGAAATACTCGATCGAAGAATGACGTCATAGACAGCTAAAATAACGGAAAACTAATGCTAGCACGTGTAGATTTGACATCAATCTGTGGATTAAAAAAGGGAATGTGACACAACACACAATACATGTTTATCAACACGACAGGTTGCCATAATAGAAAAGGGCAACAACAACACTCTAGCTTGGGGATTACATAAGCATATCTCTGATTGAAAACAGACGTCAATTAAAATGAAGAAAAGAAAAGTTATCATAGAAGTCCGGTATATTTTCATGGTCTCTTTGTCCCATACAAGGAATGTGACGCATTATCTATACATGTTTGCAAACAACATTAAAATAGCTAATGAAAAAACGCAGCAACAATACCCAAGCTAGGGGTTGGCATAGAGTAATAGCCGGTCAACAACAGACGTCAGTAAAAGTCAAGTCACAGAAAATTGCACTGAAAATAGGATATAATTGACAGACCCTTGTGCCTTGTACACGGAATGTGACGCAATAAACTATACATATTTGTTAAAAGGAAACATAGACTTTATGAAAATATGCAACATGGATACCCTAGCTGGGGGACGACATAACGAATTTTGCAATAAAAAGACGTCCAAGTCAATAAATTCTCAGCAAAATAGCCTGGAAGTCGAGTATGTTTATATTGTCGGGACACAGTGCCTCTTACAGGGAATGTGACGCAATAAACGATATATGTTCATACACAAAACAAATGGAACTAGTAGAAATGCAACATAAATTTTCTAGCTAGGGAATGACATGAAGAAATACCCGATCGAAGAATGACGTCATAGAGAGCTAAAATAACTGAGAACTAAGCTAACATGTGTAGATTTGACAAAATTATGTGGGTTAAAAAAGGGAATGTGACACAATACACAATACATGTTCATCAACACGACATGATGCCGTAACGAAAAGGGGTAACAACAACACTCTAGCTTGGGGATGACATAAGCATATCTCCGATCGAAAACAGACGTCAGTTACAATGAAGACACAGAAAGTTACCATAAAAGTCTGGTATATTTCAATGGTCCCTGTGTCGCTCAGAAGGAATGTGGCGAAATGAAATATACATATATTTAAACAACATTAAAAAAGCTAATGAAAAAGCACAGCAACAATACCCAAGCTAGGGGTTGGCATATGTATTAACCGGTCAAAAACGGACGCCAATAACAGTAAAGTAACAGAAAATTACAGTAAAACAGCATATAATTGACAGAACATTGTGCGTTATACAAGTAATGTGACGCAATAAACTATATATATTTGCTAAAAGGAAACATAGACTTCATGAAAATATGCAACAAGGATACCCTATGACATTATGGAATTAAGCGCTAAACTTTAGACGTTAGTGACAGTTAAAAATCCATGGTAAAAGCCGGAAACAGCTGACAGTACTTAGTGTTTCTCACAGCAAGTATGACGCAAGTAACTACATTGTATATATGTTTATAGAGAAGAAATATTACCCTAATGAATGTGCAGAACAATACCGTAGCTTGCGGAAGACAAAAGTAAATGCTTCAATAAAAACAGACGTCGAAGACAGTGAAATCACAAAAGAAATAGTATGAAAGACGGGTTTATTTGATTGGGACTCTGTGTCTGTACAGAAAAATGTGATGTAGTGAGCGAAATAAAGTCATTAACAATACAAATTGACCTAAAAGAAAACTTCAACAATAATACTTGCTTGGGTATAACTTATGTAAATATACGATCGAATATTGACGTCAGAGGCAGAGATGTTATGGAAAAGGGCAACAGCAATATCTACCTTGAGGATGAAAGGCAAATCCGCGATCGAATACAAGGGTCATATAGAACATAAATACTGGAAGCAGCATTAAAAATAAGTTTATTTGAAAGGCCTCTGCGTCTTAAACATGGGACGTGACGCATAAGTATCTAAGTAAAGAAAATTTGATTTACTTAACAGAAAAATGCAGCACCGAAGTCCTAGCTAGGGGTTGACAAGTAACAAAATGGTCCGCATCAAACGTTAAAGACAAGACTTCACAGAAAAGTACATTAAAATCATGGTATATTTGACATAATTATGTTTATTTGACCGGGAATGTGACGCAATAAACAATATTTGTGTATAATATTATACTATAAATATGTTGGTTTAATGGAAACATACAACAACACAGATTGGGGGCGACAAAAAGCGTCTGACTCAATATTGATGTAAAATCATTAAAATAATATTAACCAAGAAAGCTTGTGATGGTCGTGATGAACTCACCGAGCAGTGGGTTGAAAGATGCGACATTAAGAATGAGACCAAGAGACAGAAGTACACATACCTCCAGAAATCATGTGAGGAACAATGATAGAAGACCTGACTTTGCCCATTTAATGTAGGATGCCATGGATTCCCGCCCAATCCGTGTGGGATTGTTTGAAAGAATAGGAAATATTCAACCAACAGCCTTGGACCTGGCAGCTGACACGGCATCCAGCTGGGTCTGGAGTCATGAAGGATCGAAACTCTCCGGATATTTCTCAGCTGAAGACCTCAGTAAAAGGCAAAATACAAATTTACCCGACTTCCATACTAATTTTCAGTAAAATGCAGTGACCATTGTATTCTTCATTATAACCGGGCTTTTTTATGATATTACTGAGTTTGGTGTCTATGCATACTTGTTTATGTCTTCCCCAAATTAGGGTTTACTTGTTGCAGATTTTCATAAGGACCATTTTTTCTCAACAAATATGTATAGATTATTGTGTCACATCCGCTGTTAGAGGCACACGGGTCTGTCAATAGTACTATATTTTAGAGTAATTTTCTGTGACTTTACTGTTATTGAAGTATGTTGATAATCGGGTTTTACTTTATGCCAACTCCCAGCTTTGGTATTGTTGTTGCATTATTACATTGATCCATTAGCTATTTATATGTTATTTGCAAACATAGTAAATTGCGTCAAATTCCTTATTAATAATACGGAGACCATTCAAATCTATCGGATTTTTTACGGTAGCTTTCTCTGTCTCAGTGGTAATTGAAGTCTTCTTCTGAGTGGACATTTGCTTATTTCATCCCAAGCTAGAGTGTGGTTTCCCTTTTCCATTACGGCAACCTTCAGTTTTCATAATCAATATTCTGTTTTTTGTGTCACATTCCCTTTTTAACTCAAAGAATGGAAATACACATTTTAGCTTATTTTTGCGTTATCTGTCCATTACGTCTATTTTCCACCGAATATCTCTTCAAATCAACTCCTACAACATAATTGATGTTGCATTTTTCCTTTATAAACATACATCGCTCATTGCATTACATTCCATGTAAGTGACACAGAGTACCGTCAGAATTAACTTATCTGGCTTCCAGACTAATTTTTGTGATTTTACTGAGTTTGACGATTTTTTTTTATTGCATATCCTTTTTGCATATTTTCATAAGGGTTATGTTGTCCTTTCAATAAATATGTTTAGTTTGTTGCGTCACTTTCCTCGTGAATGACACAGAGACCATTCATTTATACATCGGATATTTTACGGTATCTTTATGTGGATTAACTGTAATTGACGTCTGTTTCTGATCGGCGATTTGCTTAAGTCATTATTAAAGCTAGAGTTGTGCTGTTTGCCTTTTCCATTACGGCAACATGAAGTTTTTATAAACTTATACTGTTTCTTGTGTCACATTCCCTTTCTAACTGAAATAATGCTGTCAAGGATGCACATTTTAGTTTATTTCCTATTATTTTAGGTATCTATGACATCTATGTTTGATAAAATATTTCCTCTTGACATCCCCTAGCTACAGTATTGAGGTTGCATTTAGTTCAATACGTGTTGTGTATAAACATATTACGTTCACTGCGTCACATTTCCTGTAAGTGATACTGAGTACCGTCAATATAACATATCTGGTTTTCAGGATAAATGTCTTTGATTTTACCGATATTGACGTCTTTCTATTATTGCATATTTCGTCATGTCCCCCCCCCCCCACCGAGCTAGGGTATCATTGGTGCATATTTTTCTGGGACATATTTACTCTTAGAAATAGGTATCGTTTATTGCCTTTAACTTCCCTGCAGGAGGCACAAGGCTCTGTCAATTATATTATGATTATTGTAATTTTCTTTGATTTTTCTGTTACTGACGTCTGTTGTGACCGTCTTGGGCTTTATCCCATCACCTAGCTTGGGTATTGTTGCTGCATTTGTCCATTAGCTACTTTAATTTCATTTGCAAACATATAGTAAATTGTGTCGCATTCAAATGCACCTGACTTTTACAGAAATTGCTGACGTCTATCATCGATCGGAGATTTGCTTATGACATCCCAAAGCTAGCGTGTTTTTGTTACCTTTTTCCATTATGGCAACATGTCTTATCGATGAACATATATTGAGTCACATTCTTTTTTTTTTAAATCCGCATAATCCGGTCAAATCTGCACATGTTAACTTAGTTTTCCGTCATTTTAGCTGTCAATGACGTCTATGTTCATTGGAGTATTTCTTTATATCATTCCCTGGGTAGGATATATATGGTGCATTTTTCTACCAGTTCCATTCGTCTTGTGGATAAATATATATCGTTCACTGCGTCACATTCCCTGTAAGAGACACAGAATCCAATAATATCAACATACGCGTCTTCCGGGCTAAGTTATTGCGATTTTACTGACTTTTACGTATTTGTTGATTGCATATTTCGTTATCTGCTCCTCTAGCTAAGGTATCCTTGCTGCATAATTTCATGAGGACTATTTGTTCATCTTATAAACACGTATAGTTTATGCGCCACATTCCCTGTACAAGGCACAATAGTCTGCCAGTTACTAGTATATCGTTTTAAGTTTACTTTTATAAGATATTACAGTTACAGACGTCTGTTGTTGACCGGCTATTTATTACTCTTTGCCATCCTCAAGCTTGGGTAATATTGATGTGTTTCTTCATTACATATTTTATATTTGTTTACATACATATGTAGTTAGTTGCGTCACATTCCTTGTATGCGACACAGGAATCATTTAACTAAAGCAGACGTTTACGGTAACCTTTCTGTATTTTAATTTTAATTGACGTCTGTTTTCGATCAGAGATATGCTTTTGTCATCCCAAAGCTAGAGTGTTGTTGTTGCTCTGTAGAATTAGGGCAACATGTCGCGTTGATGGGAATGTGTTGTGTATTGTCCCTTTTTATCCACAGAATTATGTCAAATCTACACATGTTTGCTTAGTTTTCCGTTATTCTAACTGTCTAAAACGTCATTATTCGATCGGGTAAATATGCATGTCATCCACTAGCTAGAATATTTATGCTGCATTTTTCTACTAGTTTCATTCGTCATGTGTATGAAAATATATAGTTCATTACGTCACATGGCCTTTTAGAGACCCTGAGCATCGTCAATATGAACATAAACTGCTTCCAGGCTAAATTTCTGTGAATTTATTGACTTGGACGCCATTTTTTTGCATATTTCGTTATGTCTTTCCCAAGCTAAGCGATCCTTGTTGCATATTTTCATACAGTCTGTGTTTTCTTTTAACAAATATGTATAGTTTATTGCGTAACATTCCCTGTAAGAGGCAATGTGTCCCGACAATATAAACATACTCGGCTTCCATGCTAATTTGCTGTGAATTTACTGACTCGGACGGCCTTTTTGATTGTAGATTTCGTTATGTCCTCATAAAGCTAGGGTATCCTTGTTGCATATTTTCATGAAGTCTATGTTTTTTTAAAGAAATATGTATAGTTTATTGCGTCACATTCCCTGTACAAGGCACAAGGGTCTGTCAATTATATCCTATTTTCAGTGTAATTCTCTATGACTTTACTGTTTCTGACATCTGTTGTTGAACGGCTATTACTCTATGTCAGCACCTAGCTTGGGTATTGTTGCTGCGTTTTTTCATTAGCTATTCTAATGTTGTTTGCAAACATGGATAGATAATTGCGTCACATTACTTGTATGGGACACATGGACCATTAAAATATACCGGACTTTTATGATAACTTTCTTTTTCTTCATTTTATTTGACGTCTGTTTTCAATCAGATATATGATTGTATCATCCCCAAGCTAGAGTGTTGTTGTTGCCCTTTTCCATTATGGCAACATGTCGTGTTGATAAACATATATTGCGTGTTGTGTCACATTCCCTTTTTAAATCCACAGATTGATGTCAAATCTACACGTGTTAGCTTAGTTTCCCGTTTTTTTAGAAGTCCATGACGTCATTCTTCGATCGAGTATTTCTTCATGTCATCCCCTAGCTAAAATATTTATTTTGTATTTTTTTGTTAGTTCAATTCGTCTTGTGTATAAACATATATCGTTCATTGCGTCACATTCCCTGTAAGAGGCACTGTGTCCCGACAATATAAACATACTCGGCTTCCAGGCTAATTTGCTGTGAATTTACTGACTTGGACGTCTTTTGTGATTGCAGATTTCGTTATGTCCTCCCCAAGCTAAGGTGTCCTTGTTGCATATTTTCATAAAGTCTATGTTTCCTTTTAACAAATATGTATAGTTTTTTGCGTCACATTCCCAGTATAAGGCACAAGCCTCTGTCAATTGTATCCTATTTTCAGTGTAATTTTCTGTGACTTTACTGTTACTGACGTCTGTTGTTGACCGGCTATTACTCTATGTCAACCCCTAGCTTGGGTATTGTTGCTGCGTTTTTTCATTAGCTTTTTAATATTGTTTGCAAACATGTATAGATAATTGCGTCACATTCCTTGTATAGGACACAGGGACCATTAAAATATACCGGACTTTTATGATAACTTTCTTTTTCTTCATTTTAATTGACGTCTGTTTTCAATCAGAGCTATGCTTATGTTATCCCCAAGCTAGAGTGTTGTTGTTGCCCTTTTCCATTATGGCAACATGTCGTGTGGATAAACATGTATTGTGTGTTTTGTCACATTCCCTTTTTTAATCCACAGATTGATGTCAAATCTACCCGTGTTAGTTTAGTTTTCCGTTAGTTTAGCTGTCTATGACATCATTCTTCAATCGAGTATATTCATGTCATTCCCGAGCTAGAATATTTATTTTGTATTTTTCTGTTAGTTCCATTCGTCTTGTGTATAATCATATATCGTTAATTGCATCCCTTCACCTGTAAGAGGCACTGTGTACCGACAATATAAACATACTCGGCTTCCAGGCTAATTTGCTGTGAATTAACTGACTTGGGCGTCTTTTTGATTGCAGATTTCGTTATGTCCTCCCCAAGCTAAGGTGTCCTTGTTGCATATTTTCATAAAGTCTATGTTTCCTTTTAACAAATATGTATAGTTTATTGCGTCACATTCCCTGTACAAGGATACAAGGGTCTGTCAATTATATCCTATTTTCAGTGTAATTTTCTGTGACTTTACTGTTACTGACGTCTGTTGTGGACCGGCTATTACTCTATGTCAACCCCTAGCTTGGGTATTGTTGCTGCGTTTTTTCATTAGCTATTTTAATGTTGTTTGCAAACATGTACATATACTTGCGTCACATTCCTTATATGGGACACAGGGACCATTAAAATATACAGGACATTTATGATAACTTTCTTTTTCTTCATTTTATTTGACGACTGATTTCAATCAGGGATATGATTATGTCATCCCCAAGCTAGAGTGTTGTTGTTGCCCTTTTCCATTATGGCAACATGTCGTGTTGATAAACATGTAATGTGTGTTTTGTCACATTCCCTTTTTTAATCCACAGATTGATGTCAAATCTACACGTGTTAGCTTAGATTTCCTTATTTAATCTGTGTATGACGTCATATTTCGATCGAGTATTTCTTCATGTCATCCCCTAGCTAGAATATTTATTTTGTATTTTTCTGTTAGTTCAATTCGTCTTGTGTATAATTATATATCGTTCATTGCATTCCTTTTACCTGTAAGAGGCACTGTGTCCCGACAATATAAACATACTCGGCTTCCAGGCTAATTTGCTGTGAATTAACTGACTTGGGCGTCTTTTTGATTGCAGATTTCGTTATGTCCTCCCCAAGCTAAGGTGTCCTTGTTGCATATTTTCATAAAGTCTATGTTTCCTTTTAACAAATATGTATAGTTTGTTGCGTCACATTCCCTGTACAAGGCACAAGGGTCTGTCAATTATATCCTATTTTCAGTGTAATTTTCTGTGACTTTACTGTTACTGACGTCTGTTGGGGACCGGCTATTACTCTTTGTCAACCCCTAGCTTGGGTATTGTTGCTGCGTTTTTTCATTAGCTATTGTAATGTTGTTTGCAGACATGTATAGATATTTGCGTCTGTTTTCAATCAGGAATATGATTATGTCATCCCCGAACTAGAGTGTTGTTGTTGCCCTTTTCCATCTTGGCAACATGTCGTGTTGATAAACATGTATTGTGTGTTGTGTCACATTCCCTTTTCTTAATCCACATAATATTATTTTGTACTTAAATTAAGTAAAAACACACGTTTTTTTAGTAAAGTTTTTTCTACACCTACAAATATAGCAGCTTGGTTTTCTTTTCTTTTTTTCATTATTTTTTGACACATTACTGTACATTGTAATTAAATCTTTTACATTGGTTCTTTAAGTGGTGTTGTGATTAAGGAGCACCCCAGGTCAAATAAAGGCCTTTAACCAGCATGGCATGGGTGTGCATTCCATTTGAGTGAAAACTTCATTTGGGTAGATCTTTTAGTTCTGATTGACTGGTGGTTCTACCTAGACATAAATTAAATTTGGGTCATCTCCTATCTCAAAAACATATATAGATACTATTTATTATATTTACATAAATTTGAAAATCAAATAAATATTTAGCATGAAACAGAATAAATTTCATGCAATCTAAATGTTAACAAGTACAAGACACAGAATGTTGGTAGTATGAAGACAAAATGAGTTATGTCTACTTGCACTCATTTTAATCCTCTTTAACTAGCTGATTTTACGCCCTGAACCTCTTCATAACTACATAGTAGTAGTTTACTAATTAAAAAAATGTTGGAATTAAATTAAGATAAAATCTGAAAAGAAGAATGTTTACAGCTGTAAAATTGTTTCAATGCTCCCTGGTTACCTATTAGCATGTAAACATGTTGGTTCAAAGCAGGTGTTTCTGGCATTTTGTCTTCATTACCTGTAATCTTATAATACTGTCACTACATTGCTATCTTGCTTTTAATAGTATTGTAAATAACTGAGTAATATTATTCTTTATTTGGTGCTGTACTAGGTTATTGCATGTTTTGTTAAGACACAAAAACGTTTAAAATACTTTTAGCAATATGTGTAATATATTATCATTCAAAGTCAAGTGATCCACATTACTGTTTAAATTTACAATATAGGTACATTATACTATAAACACCCAGACAAACGATTGCAAGACATCATCCTGTATTATGTTATAATGCATTTGTAAACCCAAATATTAGAAAATCAAAACATTTCGAGAAAATACATGTTGACATATAAACTTGAAATAAACATTTATATAGTAACCCAATATTATTATTAAACAAATTTTCACAAAAACATTGCACTATATTCTTCATACAAAAATAGTAAACAATCTTTAATTACTCTCAGTACAGGCCAGTAAAGTTTTGCCTGTGTTATATTTTTCTTTATTTTTTTCTGTTTATCAAATTATATCTAAAATGATTTAGTGCATATTTATGCCCAATTAATAGGCTTCAATAAATATACATTAAAATTAAAAATACAAAAATAAATACCAAGTAAATATGAACAGATAAATTGTTTAATCCCTTACTGGCATATTTATGAAAAATGTAACATCCTTAGTACTAAAAGTGATAAAGCTGCTCTTGTAACTATTTTTGTAAGGTAAATCATTCAAGTAGCATACTTATAGTAATTGTGGAAGAAAGTAAATTTACAAGGACATTTTTTTTCTAAAAGGTAGTTTTGTCCATATAAAAGTAATTAAATACCGGTACTTAAAATGACATGTAAAATAATTCACAATGAATTGAAATACCAGTAATGACTAAAATACTCCACAGATACCCAAGCACAGGCTATCAATATTCTTTAGATGGTATAATGTTATATACAAGGTGATTTAACAGGCACAATAGATCAGTTTCCTCGCTCATGTTAGAGGGGACACACAGGTCCTTATTGTTTACAATTAATAGAGTTTGATTTTCATTCCAAGAAGTCGGTCTTCTGTGTTGCCAGGGTTTATTTTGTGCATAATATTGCACTCCTGAAAAGTCCCTGTCAGGGAAAAGAAACTCATTCCATTAGCAACTCGCCTTCCTCTGTCAACAACATCCCTTCTTCTGGCTGGTGTCGCAAATTCACTTGAACAATAAACCAATCAAATCAAATAAGCACTCTCAATGGAAAAATGTTAAAAAATAACAACATACATATCTGCTATATTTAAAGAAAGTATATTGTATGACAAGTCAATTTTTTTAGTTGGTACACTATTTTTACAGACATGCACTAGTGTTGCCAGTTTTGTTACTCCATGATACCACACTATCATGTCTGTACACTACCCACATAATGCAGGCTTTCTACTGCCTCTTCATTAAAAATACGGCAGAAGAAAAGCATGGTTTTACAAAAAAAGTAGGGCAAAAGTAAAAAATATGGGTAAATAGGGAATTTCTTACCAGTTTTATTTAGAATTACCATTATTTCTTATGTTATTGTCATTATGTTGTCCACAATAATCCATTTTTCTGTCCATGCTTGAAAGACAGACACCACTGACCCCTTAGCCCCGAGCATTAGGAGGAAAGCCACTATTGCCAACTTTAATGTTGTTGATTTGACCCGGCAGGGGTTTGAACCAGCGACCTCCCGATCAGCAAGCTGACGCTCTACCACTTGAGGTATTGCGACCGGTGCTAATGATTTTGGTATATCACAGACCATGATCAAACCATGGGTCTCCGGTACCTGGTACCTACACTCTACTGATTGTTCTACCAGGTTCGATCTAGAATAATCATACTATATGTAAATGCACACAAGCATCATTTGGACAGTTTCAATAATTGTTAACTACAAAGTCATATAAGGAAAATGACAAACCCCCTGGCTGCCATGTCTTTTGACAGATAAATATTCTTTGAACAACTATTAATTCCTTCTGTCTGCTGAAGCTCCTGAAGAAGTTTGGTGGGCAGGCAGTTTCAGAAGAAATGTCATTTAAAGAATTGTTATGGATGTTTGATGTTGGCGGTGTGCAATCACAATAGCCCATCTTTAGTGTATGCTCAGGTGAGCTAAAATGCTTATTTCACCCACTGTGACCAAGTCGCTTTAAAAGAAAGAAAATTTATCTAAAAATAATACATGCACTTCGTATGTATTCCTTTTCAAAATTCATTGGCAGATCGGTGGTCTGTGTTTCTGATGACCGCTGGCCACATAACTGCAACTTAAATAAATATGCTGAATATGTGATTATGTGTGTTTTGTTTTTTATTGAAAAACTTGCAGTATGGGTTATATTAGGGGAAAAACCAGCAAATTTACAAATTTAAAACTGCTAAGTAATTTCACAAAACTTTCACAAATTAAAAGGTCAAAATTTAACAAAAAATTCAATACTCTTGAAATCTGTTTCAATTTCTTCTATGTAGGGCTGCAACAATTCATTTGAAATTTGATCTGATTAGATATATCCCCCTTTAAAAAATCTTTCCCCCAGACTGGCAAGTCAAATTCAAATTTAAATAAAATCTTTAAAAACAGTACTTTCAACCTGTGTCGAGAAAACAGCCCAATTCAGTGCAAACCATCAAATCTGTTCCCGGGGGCGTGCCTGGGCTTACGCACTTACGCACGTGCGTATAGTGGCTTCCAAAAATTGAAAAAATAAAAACGTCAAAAAGCAAATAAAAATTGTAGATAACCTGTGTTTGGCACTTGTTGTTAGCTGTTTCATTTTTTAAATTGCAGTTCTTTAACCCTTTTCCAAATTCTACAGATGCTTCTGCAATCCTACCTGACGTATTTCTGTCCCTTCCTGCTCGTTGTACTGTGACAGAGTTTCTCCCCAGAATGCATCTACGGCGTTCTAAGGAAAAAAATCCGGGGGCGGGGGAATGTCCCCCATCCACCCACCCCAGTGCGTATACTCAAAGGTCGCCTGGTTCCCCATATTAGGGAGCTAAATAGCGAATGAATCAATAACATACAACAATCATACATGTTCACCAGAAAATGTGCATAGATAGAATAACAATACTTACCGTTGTAGACGGCACCTTGTCGAAACATTTTTCAACATGGCGGGCGTGGCTTCGTATGCAAAGTGGTAGGTTCTCGGCCAAGCTTCGACATATTCCGTACACTATTGGTATTTCCTGTTGAAATTCGTTTCTTTATACTTGTTAAGATTATTGATTTGTGTAAAAGAATATTACTCGATTGGAGACAGTTTTTCGGCTTGTTGGTAACATGAATTGTTTAAGTTGATGCTTTTATCATTTTTAATGGCATAAAACATTAAGTTTGAGTTTTCAACTAATTTAATGCGATCGAACTCTCATGAAATCTTGAATTAGTTCGTTATTGGGTCATCTGGGATCAAAAACTAGGCCTAAATGTCAAAGTTTAGGAAACATTGTGAACATGCTAGAGACCACATTTATAGCCCATTATTCACTAAACTTGGTCAGAACATGTCTTTTATAAAATCTTGAAAGAATTCGTAACTGGGTCATGTGGGATTAAAAAGTAGGTCACTAGGTCAAATATTAGAAAAAAAGTTTGTGAACATACTAGAGGCCACATTTATAGCCCAATCACCGGTCGCAATAGCTCCGGTGGTAGAGCGTCGGCTTGCGGATCAAGAGGTTGTGGGTTTAAACCCTGGCCGGGTCAAACCAAAGACTTTAAAGTTAGTAGTAGTGGCTTCCCTCCTAACACTCGGTGTTAAGGGGACAGCATTACGCCTGACTCGTCAGTGCCAGTATATTGGACCAGCCATGCTCAGTCCCTGGGCACCTCATAAGTGCCCCTGTGCTATGATAGAAATGTTGCTGCACAGTATCGGCAAAAATGCCGGCAAATCCCATCCCTATGGCCCAATCTTGGTCAGAATGTTTGCCTCTAGGAAAAATCTTGAAGGATTTCTTTATGAGGTCACGTTGGGTCAAAAAAGTAGGTCATTAGGTCAAATCTTAGCAAAAGCTTGAAAGCTCACTAGGGGCGATATTTATGGCCCAATCTTCGCCAAACTTGTTTCTATATTCAAATCACTGGAAATATACTTATTGTAGGAAACAGGTATATGTGCTTTCCCTGAGGGTGACTGTGTATTGTTTTCTAGAAATAGAAGGGGCTGTATGAATTTCCCCAAATTCTGAGAAAAATGCCAAAATCTGTTTTATTGTTGTTCACTAAATTGCACAATTCTTCGGAGACAATTTGTGTATGCTTCAGAGTATGGGTCGTATTTCCTTTAAAACATGCTTTTAAGATTTTTTATTGTTTGTGTGCACCCCTTTTATGGTTGTAATTAGACATGGTATGATGTGTATGCATGGCCCCTAGTGGGGTCAGATGGCATGCTTCCCCCATTTTATGTTTGTAGATCTTACATGGTGTCTTTAGGGGAGGTTTCAGTGTCTAGCTATGACTAGATTCTAAATAAAATATAATTTTTCAGACACGTGCATATTAAAACAAGAATTTAATCTTTTCATGACATTCTCTTTTACCAGCAGAGAAGCTACTCAAACACAAGCATCAATTTTCTGGTTACAACCACTTATGTAAAATTGTGTAAAATTGGATCCATGCTATTTAATTTTGTAAGAAACATATCACATTTTTTAAGGGGATGTAGTCGCATTTTCTTCAATTAAAATGTCATGATTTTGAGAAAACAAAGATTGCATTGAACCAATTTTGAGAAATTGCAACAGACTAATGGTTTGAGAGGAATAAGTCAAATTGATAAAAAGCAATGGGCAAAAAAGGCTTTAAGTTGGTCACAAATTGTCTCTAAGATTTTTGTCAGAAAGCACATTGATTTAACAAACATCAGTGCTAGGACACGTTGCTCTGACAACAAAGAAACATGTTTTGTCTGTCAATTAAATGCAATAATCATTGTATATCTAACGAAACATGAGGTATAGTGGTAAACAAGGAACAAAAATGCAATTCTGTACATATCCCTGCATTCTATCGTCAACACCACCAAGATGTAATCGTGATGAGGACAGAATTATCTGATTTGAAAAATGACAAACTTTGCCCCTTACCTGGAGATACAGAAATGTTACTGAATCGTTTTTATCAATTTAACATAACTTTTCATGATGAAAATGGGGGTACTTGATGTAGTTGAACGCAATAAATATACACCTTACCTCTACTAGAGTAAAAGTTTTTATTGCATATTTAATCGTTTTGTGTTTTTAATCTTTGGGGAAAATATGTACGCAGCTGCATATTCTGTGTACAGGCAGCTACGGATCTGTCTTTCTTGCATCACAACAAGCGGCATTCCACTGACTTTAGTTTTTACTGACCGATACTGCCTCCTTTGCATTGGACAGCCACTTGTCTGTGAGGCATTAGCAACGATCATCTCAGAGTATACCTTATCAAACAGCATCCCTTTGCGAAAGTTTCCATAAATTTTAAAATCAGCTTTTTTGTAATTTAGCTGTTTTTGGCTCTTAAGGGTTGCAAATTTGTAAAAGAAGTTATGGCTGGGTAGTTATATGATCTCGAAGTATCTAAAATAACACCCCAATCATGCAGATAAGGTCGAAAGTTTTGGACTAGTGACAGTGAGGTCTAAACATGGCCTCACTCAATAGGACTTGGTTAAATTTGTCTACCCATTCCCAAATTACCTCCCCTTGACAGTCTTGTCTGGCAGATCCCAATGCTGGATGGTGTGTAATGAAGTTTCGAGTTCTTGCGCTCAAAATCCAAAATTGAGCTCTGTTTGTTTTTAATTTCTGGGACCAAACTCTTAAGTAAAAATTTGTCACCATAAAGGGATATTTGTCAAATAAATTTGATTATTTGCAGTTCAATCTGTGTCTCCCTGTTTTTGGTGGTTCCTGATGTTGTACAACCTGGTAATTAATCCTTATTTGCTGAAAACTGCCATTCTCCCACTCCCTGGATATATATTACATGAACAGCACTTTGATGTAGATATTTCAGAAGATTAGAAAATATGAATGCTGTTAGATCTCTAGCATTACTAGAAATGTTTTAAATAACAAACATAGACACAAATAATAGCAATTGGTGGATCTGAAGAATATTTTAACTCAAAATGGTCAAAGGCTGAGTATCGAACTTGAGTTCCGTTGATAATTCAATACGTGAAAATAGTAGCGAGCGCATGTATTCGTTGCTACTAATAAACTCATGCCTATAAAGCACAAGTTTACATCCTTCACTTGAAAAAGCGTGTTTTTTCTATTGTTTATAAAATAGCTAAGGCAATCACCGAGACTGTTTTGACTTTTTTTTACTGTGGCTAAATAAGGCAACAAAAGTCCATGTGACTTTGACATTACAGATAAATTACAAAGTAGCAGACACTAGTGGCAATACAAATAAGGTTTGTACTGACAATGCAGCAATGATCATGTGACGTTCCCAATATGTTTTGCAAAAACCATGCATAATCTAAAATAGTTTGTTTGTTTATTGGGTTTATCGTCCCACCAACAGTATTTTAGTTATGTGGAAATGGTGTCCACTTGAAGCAGATATAGTGCTGCCTTCACTTTGTATAGCATGCCAAAACACCTGGCACGATACCACAACCAGTCACATTATCAAGACACCGAGCCAACTAGTCATGGAACTTCCCCTATATTTTTGGCTTGAGCGTAAGCAAGGGCGCTATACCACTACCATTTTTAACAACTTTGGTATGTCGCGGCCCAGGATCGAACGTTGTGCCTCCTGTACCTGGAGCCGATGCTCTACCGATTGTGCTACCAGGTACAATCTTAAATAGTATTTAAAGGCTACATAACCTTATAAAGATACCAACCTATGTAAACTAGTGTGTGTTTTTTCATAATACAGATTACTTACTGTTGCCACATGCTAACATTCAATAAGTTTAATCTTTAAACCGTGTTTTTAAATATGATATATATCTGGAGTCGGCCTTAAAAGAGGAAGATTAATAATGAAAAAATGGCCCTTATCTGATTTTGAGGTTGAAATGTCTGGCTATTTAAAGAGTACATAAGTAAATATTTATTTTATATCTCTTTCATTTTATATTTTTCATACTGCTTTTTCAAATGTAATAAAATCACACAATCATAAACAAGTATCATACATTCAAGCATTTCACTAAAATAAATACACATATAAAGAACAATTGTTTTAATTACACAAAAGGCAACAGTTACTCATTTAATGCAACAAGTCATTTATGATAACACAAATATCAGTTAAAACATTTTCAGTAATCATTAATAAATGTCTGACAAGTTACTCAAAATTCATCTTCAATCACACATGATGATAATTTATTCAAATACATCACACAGATAATTACGCTTTGGGAATCAAAGTTGCACTTTTTTGTACAATGAAGCAAGGGAAGTCATATTGTATACAACTTTTATCCAATTAAATGACAATAAAGTATAAAATGAACTTACTTTAATCCAAGTAAATGACAATAAAGTATAAAATGAACTTACTTTAATACAAGTAAATGACAATAAAGTATAAGATGAACTTACTTTTATCCAAGTAAATGACAATAACGTATAAAATGAAGTTACATATGACATAGTTTTACTTGATCTCAAATGGTGTCATGCTTCATTTGTTGTGATGTAAAGTAGCGAAGATCAAACCCACTATTTACAGTTTTTACGAACGCATGTGAGTTATTGAAATGCATGTTATGGGAACTACAATGCATGATAAATGAAAATACCTTATTTGTAGCACAGGACAAAAAAAGAAGCATGAAAAAATACAGATATTGAATTGATCACATTAAACAATGTCAAAAAAACATGGAAACACTTACAAGTGATGATGGTATAAAAGGTGAAAGGATGTTTAGTAAAAAATATTTTGCATAGTTTAAGGAAAATAATTATTATCCTTTATACTGAATAAATGCATTGTACTGCAAATAAAAGGTGAACCCTCAATTCAGGCTTTAAGACAAACAAGTAATAAAATGATACCACTGCTCTTAGTGTCTATAACCTTAGTACACAGTACTTAATCAAATAGACTTACTTTCTGGTATGTCTTATATTTGTATCGATGTCACCTAGGATGTTATTTTCAACAGCACAAAGTTTATTTTAGTGTATATTCCTCGTAAACTATCAATATTTTATCAGAAATGTTTTACAATATCTAGCATTATTACCATTTTACTTCAAAGTCCATATAAGAACCAATTGTCTTCAACATCCACAAAGCAGCCACTTCCCCACAGTCGGCGGCATTTACTACCGGTAGTTCATAGTTAATGGCTGTTAATACCAAAAGTAAAATTCTATATATTTAGAAAGGAAAATAATCTAACTTAATAAAGATATAATCCCAAAATTCTAATATAAGAGTATCAACTAATTAAGTTTGGGTGAATAATATCTACATAGACGTCAGCAGTGGACACATGTCCCTTATTGTGGAGTGGCAACTTGTCCCACTTTTATGTTCAAAGCATTCTTTTAGGCCTCAAGCTGCACCTTCAAGTGAAATATTATTGCAAGTCAATTTATGTACAACATTCAGCGAGACAGGTGAACATTTGGTTGATGTAAATAAGGATGAGGCACTTGTTTGCCTCCATTGTGTATCTGGACTAGGATCCTATAATATGTCCCAAAGTAAGTGCGAGTTGGCTGGTATATCAACAATGTAAATGAGACATTCATCAGTTATCTCCCCTGAATAATCCCTAAATACAAGTCGGTCCTTTGATTTGTTTTACATGCTTTTTATGCGTGCGCTCTTTTGGAGTGTATCTTGACTTTTCTGCCTTTCAAGAAACACTTCTATTTTCTTTTTAAATAACAAATCTTTATAAGCATTTCAATGGATTTAAAACTTATATTTATACAAAAGTAAACAATTTCACTGATTGTAATTGCAATATCTTCAAAAGAACAGGCATTAAAATCGTATAATTCGAACTAAAAGGACCTACCTACTGTTTAGAATACCTTGGATATTAATTAACAAGGGAGACAATTTTTATTTCACCAATTACCCCATTAGTTCTTAATGATTGGGTTAACTGATTGATTATTGTATAATTAAATAGTGTCATGACCTTTTATTTAGATAATTTATTTATTGACACGTTTGATAAATGCACCCTTTTCATTATTTGCAGATTGTGGTATATAAACAAGACGTTTCATAACCCTGTCGAGTGCAAGTGTTTTGCGAAGTATGTAATCATTTACATAATCATTTAACCCAAATTGGACTATTTCCGATCAGATTTAAACTAATAATCCATCATCGACTCAAAACTATCAGGTGTATAGATTTGGAAGAAAAATAACAGAGCTATCCTGAAAAAGGCTCTCCTCTATCTGGACCAAACTGAGATTTATGCTTTGTCCCTTACTACATTGGAGTGACTCCTGGCATATCATCACCGAGGTCCCCACTTGATGTTCTGCATGCCGTGAAAGTTCCTCTTCAAAGACTGCGTGTCCGCCCAATCCGAGTTGAGATGGTTGTCTTCTGCCTCCTTCTCCAGTTTCTATAAAGCAAAATAACATAATACATATTATTAAGATGGCTAGACATAGACAATTAATCTGCAAGCCACCACATTGGAGGATCTGATGAGCCTACATCTGATGCTAGATGGTGCTAACAATTAAAAAAATGGAGAGCAGCCATATATGACTGACTAAACCAAGAAGTTGGTATGCGGTAGTGTTTCGATGATGATGACGTTGATGAAATGATTATGGCCATGTGCATTTGAAAATTGAACATAACCCAAAATAAGCAAATAATTGACAAATAAAAGTTGGACTAGAAACCACCAAGCCATCAACACAAAAAAAATGTTAACTGAGAACACATGAAGTTAAAGTAAGTATGCGAAATATTGTACATAATCAATTTGTAAGCAATTTAAAACAGCAAACTTGCAACTTATAGGCACATCTTGCATGCATATCAAACTATTAATAATAAATATTTAAAACAATTCTACTATTTTACTTACATCATTTAGGCATTATTAATGAATTTTAATGAGTTTTATGCCCCTTATATGCTTATGCTTGTTTTTTTACTTGATTTATCAACCCACCAGCAGTATTTCAATTATTAGGAGACGGTGTCTACTTAAAGCAGATATAGTGCTGCTTTCACTGTGTAAAGCATGTCGTGAACACCTGGAATGATACCACACCCAGTCACACCATACTGACACTGGGACAACTAGTCGTGGAACTACCCTCAAGTTTGGTGAAGACTGGGCGATCAATGTAGCCTCTTTATTGTTTTCACAAGTTTTTTTTCTAAAAAGTAACCTAGTGACCTACTTTTTGACCCCACATTACCCAATAATGAACTCATCCAGGATTCCATGTAGACAAACATTCTGACCAAATTTGATGAAGATTGGCTATTAAATGGGGCCTCTAGTGTGTTCACAAGCTTTTTCTAAGATTTGACCTCGTGACCTACTTTTTGATCCCACGTAACCCAGTTACGAACTCATCCAGGATTTCATGCAGGCAAACATTCTGACCAAGTTTGGAGAAGATTGAGCTATAAATGTGGACTCGAGTGTGTTCACAAGCTTTTTTTTAAAGATTTGACCAAGTGGCCTACTTATTGACCCCACGTGACCCAGTTACGAACTCCTACAAGATTTCATGTAGACAAACATTCTGACCAAGTTTAATGAAGATTGGCCTATAAATGGGGCCTCTAGTGTGTTTACAAGCTTTTACTAAGAATTGACCTATTGACCTACTTTTTGACCTCACGTGACCCAGTTACGAATTCATCCAGGATTTTATGCAGACAAACATTCTGACTAAGTTAGGTGAAGATTTGGCTATAAATATGGTCTCTAGTGTGTTCACAATCTTTTTCTAAGATTTGACCTAGTGACCTACTTTTTGACCCCACGTAACTTAGTTACGAACTCATCCAAGATTTCATGCAGACAAACATTCTGACCCAGTTTGGTGAAGATTGGATTATAAATGTGGTCTCTAGTGTGTTCACAACCTTTTAATATGACTAGACCTAGTGACCTACTGTTTGACCCCACGTGACTCAGTAACGAACTCTTCCAAGATTTCATGTAGACAAACATTCTGACCAAGTTTGGTGAAGATTGGGCTATAAATGTGGCCTCTAGTGTGTTCACAAGGTTTTTAAGATTTGACCTCGTGACCTACTTTTTGACCCCACGTGACTCAGTTACGAAATCATCCAAGAATTCATGCAGACAAACATTCTGATCAAGTTTGGTGAAGATTGGGCATAAATATGGTCTCGTATTCACAAGCTTTTTCTAACATTTTACCTAGTGACCTACTTTTTGACACCACGTGACCCAGTAACGAACTCTTCCAAGATTTCATGTAGACAAACATTCTGACCAAGTTTAGTGAAAATTGGGCTATAAATGTGGTCTATAGTGTGTCCACAAGTTTTTCCTAAAATTTGACCTAGTGACCTACTTTTTGACCCCAGTTGACCCCGTTATAGACTCCTCCAAGATTTCAAGTAGACAAACATTCTGACCAAGTTTGATGAAGATTGGATAAAAATTGTGGCCTCTAGTGTGTTCACAAGGTAAAATATTGACGACGGACGAAGCGGTATCACAGAAGTTCCCCTTGAGCACATTATGCTCAGGTGAGCTAATAAAACCAACAACAAAAAATCAATTGGAATGTATAGGATTCGTTAAAATGTAAATTATTTCTCAATCTATAAATAGGCACGATGGGAATTTGAGCTAAAAATAGATATCTACATCATGGGTAATTACCGGAATGTTTATGTAATCTCAAAAGAAAGTGATCACATGGTTTTCTTAGTTTTAAATAGCTAACTGTTCATCGTGGCTCAGATAGGAAATCCATTTTTTAATGACAAGTAAGGTGTTATGCTTTACCTTACACATGATTATAGCACCAATTTACAGAATATCGCAGGATTGTTTCAGGATGCATTTATTTAGTTAAATAGATGTGAGAAAAAAAATTCCCAACTGGTGGATATCACCTTTACAGCAATATTATCAATAATGCTGTTTTTAAGTGCACACATTTCTTAGACTCTTAATCTCAATATAACACTGAATTTACTTGAAAGCCACTATAACAAAACATTGTTTTGGCCTATCTGCCCTTATGCAAACCTATGACATCAAAAACATCCATGCCTTTGAGCAGTGATACTGTTTTACACTTCATTAACACTGTTACACAACTGTACAAATTGTTTACTTAGAGATCACACATGCCTCACAGTCATTTAATTAATATTGCAGTATCTTATTTAATTTTGATACTTACCAAACGATTTTTTAAAGATTTTTTACAATCAACAAGTGTCTGAAAGTTGCCTTACTGCCCAAGAGACAAAAACAAACCCAAATACCCTGGTAGGGCAATAACTGGCAGCACCATAAGCATTGCTTTTGTGATTGGTGGAAAGAAAAAAATGATCAAATAACAGCTGAAACGAAGCCAATGACCTTCGTGATGCAATTAAAAATATTAAAACTAATGGACAGCTAAGCACAACTGATCAGGTAAGGAGTCAAGATCCAGATCAGCCCGCTTCGGCTGTTATGGTCAGGACCCTCACTATTTGAACTGTATTTGTATTTGGGGTTTTACGGCACACCGACACTTACCAGGCCACACGGCGCCGAATACGATGAAGTTTAACGTAAGAAGAGTAAAATCTGGTTGAAATTCAAATAGGTGAGTAGAAATATAAAAATCTATCGGGTTAAAAATGTGAATTATAAGTGAAAACAGGTTAACATATTAAATAGTTAAAAAATGTATAACGTTAGTTTAATAAACTGTTTAAAAATTTATAACAAGCTTTGAATCAGATATCGTCTTAAATAGTGTGTACATGTCATTGACATTAAAATACTTAAAACCAAATATAGTCAGTGTCAATACAATTTAATAAAATATGGTTAACCATCAGTGGTTCCTGGCGAGGAATGCATTCAGGTTGCATTGCTCTTTCTCCACGATTTGCTGTAGGGCCTCTAACAATATGCAGTGTTATCTTTGCATGCAATTTGTACAGAAATTTCAGAGCTTCTTGTTTGATTAGCAATAAATTTTTTATGGTAGGGATTTCAACCTTAAACAATGAGACCACTTACTTCGGAGATCATGTTATATTGTCATCCGAGTAATCCATTCTGACGTCTGTTTCTTTTATATCTGTAACATTGGTTGGGGTGGGGTGAGTGAGGATCCAACACAGTTTTTTTTACACTTTTCTTATTTTTATATTACTCCACATGTACACATGTACACATGTACGTCCTACAACAAACATATAATAATAATTAATAACGAGATTTAAGCATAAGCATAAACATCACATTTTAAACCATACAACAATGACAACAATTAATAATAATAATATAACTACAATTTACTTCAACCCGACTTGACTGGGGTTCAATAGACTAGTGTTGGGATATTAGTTGCAAATCATAATCGATCATCGGTTGGAATCGGTTGCCACTTCCGATGCGATTTCACCAATTATAATCTGTTTATTAATCTACGAAGTGCTACGTTCACAAATGGTTTTTGATTTGTAGCTTACATAATTACTCGATACTATAGTGTACTTGCTGCCAGTTTCTACAAAACATTTTGTGTTTCAAGGACAAAATACAAAGTTTCACATGCTTTCTATTTTTATTTGCTCGTAAATCTCACAGGTCATCATTTTAATTTTCAGAGTAATTTCACTTTATGATTGGATTACTGTAAAATCTGGAACCCGTACATTTATTCGAGTGCGTTCGCACTCTTCTGTTAATCGATTATGAAAGAATGCATCGATTATCAATATCGAGAAGCTTTTACACGTTGCTAATCAATATCTTCCGATCATCGGCGCATCACTATCATAGGTCACAATGGCGCTTTTTATAGAGTTGGAAAGAATAACATTGACAGTGTTTTTTCATATAAGTATTTTCTTACAATATAGTGAGTGTAATGAATCAAGACACAAGTATGTTTTTATTTGTTTTGTTTTTGAAATACAATACAGCAAACATTTATGATCATTATAGCAACATCCAGCATTTTGGTGGAGCAATACCCCAGACACATGTCTGGGCAAAACCACCGGCGCACCACAAGTCAGCTGGAAGACCTTCTCACATAAAGTCCTTCGCCCCTACTAGGACTCGAACCCTTGCGATAAAATGGCTAAGCAGTCAGAGAAAGTAAAGTATGAATTTATGCAAAACTTTTATCCCAACCAAAAAAAAAATGGTTAGATAATGTTACATGTATTTGATATCATCAAACTATATAACATGTTTGAAATCTTTATCCGTACATCTTCTAACATTTGCATGAAACTTTAAGCAAGAATTTAATTTATTACCAGTATTAACTCTTAGCCTGATATTTGTCTTTTTAAAAGGCCCAATGCAAAGAGGGTAGATCCAGATCAGCCAGCTCCCTGCTGGGAGCTATCTGTTCAGGGTCTACACTATTTGCTGCTCAGTCTCTGTTTATAAGTATATCAACCCTGACGTGTTATATTCATACTATTAAAGAAAAAAGCCCTGAGAATTTAGTATGGGGTTTTAACAAAATGTTGCAAGCTAAGGGTTAACAAATATACTATAATGGTAGAAATGTATGTATACCCCAATTCTTACATAAAGAGTGGGCTCTCTGGAAAATGGCCACAACTAATACACATTACTACAACATAACCAAGGTGAAGTGAAGTAACGGTCAGCAGCTATTGTAGGGAGGTCATTCACCCCTTCCCATTCACCAATGACTCCAGTACAACTAAGGCAGTTATAAACCCAGTAAGTGTTTTATACAGGGAAAACTAAAGCTTTTAGTCAGAAGAGCATGATTATATTTGGCTTAGGCAAATGGTGCAGATGCAGATCAGCTTGGGCCAAATTTTGGCTGCTTAACGCTCGAGTGAGAAACTTGATATTTTAGACAATGTTGTACGTTTTATAGATTATTCTAGTGCGATAAGTGTTGGCTTTGAACTAAAATTTGTTTGCATGATGAGTTATATTGTTGTTTCTATTTTGTTACATCCTACCATTACAATTATGGTTGTATTGGAGCTATCAAGCTAATTTTAGTGGAGGAAAAACCTAGACAAAATAGGAACTACTGGCACAGTTCTAGCCTCGATCCAGACTCAAATCTAAGTGATGAGAGTTGAAAGACTTTGAAGTCGGTGATGTTAAAGGTGGTATCCGACAGTTTGGACAAAATTATTTTTCTCAAATAACCAAATAAGTCATTGTTACCTGACAAGGTCCTGCAAAATGCTGCACATTGATGCCCTAGAGCAGAGTGAACAGTGAAACATAAATCCCCATTCCTCACTGCAAACATGTATTTCCTATCTGAGACACAGAGATAGCAATTTTTAACTAGGAAAACCACGTGGTAACTCACTTTTGAGACTAAGTTTTATCGTCATCCGGGTAATTTTTGCAGAGATCGCTATCGTGCTTATTTATAAATTTGGAATGATTGAGCTTTTAGAGTTTATTTTGCGATTTGTACTGCCTGACAATATAGGCAGTGTTCTAAACCGTCTTTACTGATACTAAAGTATAAGTTTATCCAAAAAGTATGCCCCAACTTCCCAAAGCAGTGGTTAGGTAAGGTTCATGGATTTCATGTAGGCAAACTGTCAGATACCATCTTTAACTGAGGGTGCAAATATCTTTAATGCCAATGTTCTATCTACTCAATGTAAGCTGTCATAAATGTAGGCAACTTACCTTGAAAGCAGGATACAAGCTGACCTTGTGATATAAAAAACTACCAGTATATCTGTTACAGATGTCTTGTAACACATAAAAGCACATAATAGCACTAAGGTGTATAATTACTACATAATGTTCTTTTGCATTTCTCCCAGACAAAATATGTTTTTTTATCTATTGGGTTTATCGTCCCACCAACAGTATTTCAGTTATCTGGAGACGGTGTCTGTAATGTTTATTTGTTTGTTGTCTCTATTGAGACAAATATTTAGAAGTAATAAATGATAGTATTTGATAACTCAATGGAGAGAAATCGAAGAAACACAAGTGTGCCGTTCTATCATTTAATCACAACTGTATTTTATATGCGGAGATCGCGAGAGTTATAAGACTTAGTACAGTGAGCATGCGCAACATTTGGAACTACAAAGTATAGTCTTTTTCAACAAAGCTAAATATACTACATCTCCCTTCTTTTAAAAATAATAAAAATAGATCTAATAATAATAATCTTACTTTTGCAAATCACTATTCAAAATGTTTCCGATAATTTATATTTGCATGCATTAAAAATTATTAGTTAATCATATTTAACACAGTACAAATCAACCTTATTTAACATTCCAAATTTTTACCAACATTTATGATTCGGCATTTATTTTATACTATAATGTACTACACTAAAGTTAAAGGCATGTCTGCTAAAAGTTCAGTTCTATGTACACAAGAGTAATTGATTGTTTATGTACCTGTTATGTATACATCACTCTGATAGCGAGTGCTCGGCTTCACAACTCTTCCAGACCGTTTGACATAATGACCCGAATTGTTTATTGGTTTGGGGCTTGGTTTAATTGAATTCTCCTTGGCTATAGTGTTGCTTAATGAGTCAGAGGGTTCTGATGGGGATGCAAGGATGTTGGGTTCAAAGTCTGGTGCAGGTGTGGGGCTTTGCAAATGAATTAGCCGCTGCCTGTTACGACGATAAATAACGCCATCGTGTGTTTGTACTTTATACGATCTTTCCCCTTCCTTTGCAATAACTTTCCCGGGGACCCATGTTTTCCCAATCTGTATTCTGACAGAATCATTTTTCTTTAATGGATTGAGGGCCTTTGTGTTTCTGTCAAAATAGCTTTTTTGCTTTGACCTTATGTGAGTCATTTTTGTTTTGACAAGAGGTGGGTTAATTGTCTGGGGTTGTAGCTGTGATTTGGCAATAGGAACAATCGACTTTGTTCTTCGACCCATTAATAATTGCGCTGGAGAAAATCCACACTCGAGAGGTGTATTTCTGTATTCCAGCAAAAATACGTATGGATCTTGCTTTGTTTCATTGGCTTTTGTAAGTATTTTCTTAGCAATACCTACACCCTTTTCCGCCATACCATTCGATCTGCTGTGATATGGTGATGACGTCACGTGGTCAAATCCCCATTCATTTGCAAAGTTCGCGAATTCTGCGGATGCGAATAGTGGACCGTTGTCACTGATACAGGTGTCAACTACACCGTAGCGTGACATATGAACACGAAGTTTTCTTATGACTGTTGACGATCGCGTATCGGGTAGCCAGTCTATTTCAAAGAATCTGCTGTAGTAGTCAATTGTCAGCAAGTAGTTCTTTCCGTCATAAAAAATATATCTGTACCTCTTTTCTCAAATGGTCTTTCCGGAAACGGATGATTGATCATAGGTTCATTTGCATTTGAATTCCTATGGTTCAGGCAGGTACTACACTGTAGAAAGTGATTTGTTATTTCTTTTACCATGCCTGGCCAAAACAAATTATCTTTCGCTCGCTCGATTGTTTTGTTTACACCCATGTGACATGTGTGAACTTTTTGTAACATTTCGGCGCGGAGCGATTTGGGGATAACGATCTTTTGACCTCTAAATATCAGATCGTTCTCATAGCTCAATTCGTCTCGGTGGTTCCAGAATTCTAGGATATTTTGCGGACAATCTGACCTACTTTCAGGCCAACCCTCAAGTATAGTCCGTTTCAATGTCTGCATTTGGCTGTCAGTCCGGATTGTCTCAGAAATAACTTGTAACCTTCTGTCAGTTAGGTTTAACTGTTTCTGGACAGTATGCACATGCGTGTCAAGATCTTGAATGAGATCTTTGTAACTGTTTTCTGAATTTTGTCTTGATAAACAGTCACTTACTGGTATGTTCTTCCCGCTGACATGTGTCACTTCAATGTCATATTTCTGCAACTGAAGTAACATCCTCTGTAATCGAGGAGGCGCTGCTGCTAATGGCTTTTTTACGATTGCTGCAATCGGTTTATGGTCTGAGTGTACAACAACCTTTCTGCCATATGTGTATTGATGGAACCTTTTGCATCCGAAGAGAATTGCTAACAGCTCCTTTTCGATTTGCGCATAACCTTTTTCAGTCTGTGTTAGGCTTTTTGATGCATACGCAATCGGGCGATCATCTTGCATCAAGCATGCCCCTATTCCATGCTTTGAGCTGTCGCATTCTAGCACAAGCTGGGCTTTAGGGTCGAAATACCCTAACACCGGCGCGTTTGTGATTATTTGTTTAATCTTTGTGAATGCTGCGGTATGATGCTCATCCCATATGAACTCATTCCCTTTTTGCAAGAGGCACCTCAAGGGGGCTGTAGCCTCTGCAAGATTTGGCGCGAATTTGGCCAGATAGTTGACCATTCCGAGAAAGGTTTCTAATTTCTGTCTCGAATCTGGTACATTCAAGTCCGTTTTGGCTTTGACCTTTGCCATGTCCGGTTTTAAGCCGTCTTTGCTTATCACGTGTCCAAAGAATGACACTTCGTGCACACCGATCGTGCATTTTTCTGCATTTATCTTAATGCCTTTGCTTCGTGCGCGTTCAAGAAGCTGCAGGAGATTTTTATCATGTTCCTCTTGCGTGCGTCCGTACACCAGAATGTCATCAACTATCGCCGTTACTCCGCTCAAGCCTTCCAAGCTTTCATTTATTCTTTGCATGAATAGGTCTCCTGACGCGGAAATACCGAATGGGAGTCTTAACCAACGGTAACGTCCAAACGGCGTGTTAAACGTTGTGAGCATTGACGATTTCTTATCGAGCTTAATGCTCCAATACGCGTGCGTAATGTCAAGTATGCTAAATACTGCGGCACCGTTTAGTTTTGACGTCACGTCTTCGAGCGTAGGCATGGGGTAGTGAGGGCGTCTTATTGCCTCATTCAGAGCTTTGGGGTCTAAGCATATTCTTAAACCTCCTGTTTTGGGGTTTTCAACAATTACAATTGAGTTTACCCAGTCTGTAGGTTCATTAACCTTTGTGATTATTTGATCTGTGACCAATTTGTCTAGTTCTGTTTTGACCCTTTTTCTCAGAGCATCTGGAATCCTACGCGAGGGGTTGACAGTTGGAACTGCATTTTCTTTTAAATGCAAACTACATTCACCCTGAATATTTCCTATCCCAGTAAACAAATCACTGTATTTGCTGACAACAGCATCCTTTGTAAGTGGTTTCGAATTTTCTTGCTCAACGGACAAGGTCAGCTTAATCAAGTCTAGATCTAATGAGGTCTTGAGACCAACAAGTGGGGTAGTTTCACTTTGAACTACGTGAAACTTTGCATGAATAGACCTGCTTTTTGCACGACAGGTCAAAGTGACCGTTCCTAGAACCGGGAGTGTTTCTCCTGTATATGAGGTTAGTTTACAATCTGGGGGTTTTAATGGATTGCTAAGATTTAGCTTTTTATACTGACTGTAGGGTAGGATATTTGCTACGCTACCTGTGTCTATTTTAAATGACACTGAGTGTTTTTTAGGGCCAAGAAACAAATTTGTAAATACACGGTCTTGAGAGATTGTAGAACCGGCACTTACCATGTCAATATTGTAATCCTCATAATTTTAACACTGTCATTGTTACTTATTTCATTTACTTTTGCTTTGTCAGTTCTGCACATTTTTGCAAAATGATTGTTTTTGCCACACTTGTGACACGTGACTCCAATTGCCGGGCACTTTGTCTGCTTCGAATGTTTATTGCCACATCTTGTGCAGGCTGTCCGGTCGTAGGTTTGAGCCTTTTTCGCCCCTATCCTTTTGGATTCACTCCTCTGTTTAGTACGTACGATGTCAACTGGTTGCTGCTCATTCTGTCCCAGTGATGAAAGTTGCTTCTGACAATACTCATAATTTTGTACTATTTGTACAGCTTTGTCCAGTGTCAACTTTTCACCTTCATTGATAAGTTTTTCGCGCACTTTGGTGCTTGAACACCCGAAAACGATTCTGTCACGAATCATTTCCTCCATATTTGCGAAGTTGCAGTCTCGTTCCTTGTTTTTTAACCTGGTAACAAATGAGTCAATGCCATCACTTCCTTGTATTTGGTTGTTAAACTGATACCCTGCAAATATTGGATTCAGTTTTGGCTGCACATATGTCCTGAATTTGTGGAAATACGTATCCAATTTTTTCCTTTCTTCATCATCTAATGTCCAAGTTCTGTAAATCTCACGGCCTAGGTCACCTATCCACAGTAATAAGTACGACACTTTTTCTTCTTCTGATTTGTCTTTTAATGGTCCCGTGAAAATTAAGTCTACGTGTATTCTAAATTTTTCCCATTGTTCGGGTAAATTTGAAGCATTCCAGTTCATAACCGGAGGCGGAACACCACTTAGCTCCATATTTTGCACAGTTTCTGCTCTCTTTGTTTAAAGGTTGTTTTTTACTAGCAAATTGCATTAAAATCTATGGCGTGGTATTTTAAAATTTCTGACACCATGTAATGTTTATTTGTTTGTTGTCTCTATTGAGACAAATATTTAGAAGTAATAAATGATAGTATTTGATAACTCAATGGAGAGAAATCGAAGAAACACAAGTGTGCCGTTCTATCATTTAATCACAACTGTATTTTATATGCGGAGATCGCGAGAGTTATAAGACTCAGTACAGTGAGCATGCGCAACATTTGGAACTACAAAGTATAGTCTTTTTCAACAAAGCTAAATATACTACAGTGTCCACTTGAAGCATATACAGTGCTGCCTTCACTGTGTATAGCATGCTGTGAACACCTGGCATGATACCACACCCAACCATATTATCCTGACACCGGGCCAAACAGTCATGGAAGTACCCTTATATCAGCTTAAGCGTTAACAAGGGAGCTACATCACTACCCTTTTTAACAACTTTGATATGTTGCAGCCCAGGGTCGATCCCGGGCCTCCATACCTGGAGCCAATGCTCTACCGATTGTGCTACCAGGTCCGGTAAAACATAATAGTACCAAGGTGCATAACACCTGCATAATGTTCTTTTGCACTCATAGGTATGCTGAAAGGATAAATATATCATTGCATGAGAATAAAATTTATAATATGTTTATAGCAAATGTATAAATCAAATATAATGACAACACTGTAAGTACTATTTACTGCTTAAGAAAAGTAGTTACATGCTGAGACAAATGAAAGCCTGTATAGATAAATTTTTATATATAGTTTTTGTTCTAAAACTATACAACTCTGGATTCAATGTAAGAAATATTTGATAAGCCAAAGGCTGATGGTCAAGGACCAAGACCAGGAGAGATTATCTCTATCGACCTGTGCTGGTTGCATAACGTATTTAGTATGTACCACGTTTTACATGATGCTGTATTTCTAAGCACTCTATATTGGTGTGTTATATATACAGATGTTCATTTTGTGTCGCATGTTATAGTCGTATTTAAATCTAGTTTAAACTGGGTGGATATACTATTGTGAACATTTAATGATTTTGTACTGCTACGAAAATATAACAGCCTTACTCTCTTTCAATGCATACCCTATAATGGAAATATGTGTAATGGAAATATGTGGAACTACTTTTAGTTGGGCTAGGAATAATCACATAAGTAAACTATCATTTATTTTCATAGCAAATAGCACCCTTAAGAAATAGACGTATCAACAGACATCAACAGAAGACAGTTGTTAGTGCATATCAACTTCAGAAATCAATGAAATGAGCAGCACATAAATAGTGCTTACTTCCTGCTGAAAACAAACTAACATTGATATTAGGAGTGCATACAATATTAAAAAACAGATTATAATTTCTATTAGAAGCAAATACCAACTTTAGAAAACAGATATCAAAAGCGCATACCAACAGAAGAAAAAATATATATCAGAAGTGCATACCAACATTAGAAAACAGATATCAGAAGCGTATACCAACATTAGAAAACAGATATCAGAAGTGCATACCAACATTAGAAAACAGATATCAGAAGCGTATACCAACAGTAGAAAACAGATATCAGAAGCGCATAACAACAGTAGAAAACAGATATCAGAAGCGTATACCAACTGTAGAAAACATATATCAGAAGCGTATACCAACAGTAGAAAACAGATATCAGAAGCTCATACCAACTGTAGAAAACAGACATCAGAAACGCATAACAACAGTAGAAAACAGATATCAGAAGCGTTTACCAACTGTAGAAAACAGATATCAGAAGCGCACACCACCTTTAGGAAACAGATATCATAAGTGCATACAAGTGGTAGAAAACAGATGTCAGAAGCTCATACAAACTGTTGAAAACAGATATCAGAAGCGCATACCAACAGTAGAAAACAGATATCAGAAGCGCATACCAACAGTAGGAAACAGATATCAGAAGCGCATACCAACAGTAGAAAACAGATATCAGAAGCGCATACCATCTGTAGAAAACAGACATCAGAAGCGCAAAACAACAGTAGAAACCAGATATCAGAAGCGTATACCAACAGTAGAAAACAGATATCAGAAGCGCATACCAACAGTAGAAAACAGATATCAGAAGCTCATACCAACTGTAGAAAACAGACATCAGAGGCGCATAACAACAGTAGGAAACAGATATCAGAAGCGTTTACCAACAGTAGAAAACAGATATCAGAAGCTCATACCAACTGTAGAAAACAGACATCAGAAGCTCATACCAACAGTAGAAAACAGATATCAGAAGCGTTTACCAACAGTAGAAAACATATATCAGAAGCGTATACCAACAGTAGAAAACAGATATCAGAAGCGCATACCAACTGTAGAAAACAGACATCAGAAGCGCATAACAACAGTAGAAAACAGATATCAGAAGCGCATACCAACAGTAGAAAACAGATATCAGAAGCGTATACCAACTGTAGAACATAGATATCAGAAGCGTATACCAACTGTAGAAAACAGATATCAGAAGGGTATACCAACAGTAGAAAACAGATATCAGAAGCGCATACCAACAGTAGAAAACAGATATCAGAAGCTCATACCAACTGTATAAAACAGACATCAGAAGCGCATAGCAACAGTAGAAAACAGATATCAGAAGCGTTTACCAACAGTAGAAAACAGATATCAGAAGCTCATACCTACTGTAGAAAACAGACATCAGAAGCTCATACCAACAGTAGAAAACAGATATCAGAAGCGTACACCAACAGTAGAAAACATATATCAGAAGCGTATACCAACAGTAGAAAACAGATATCAGAAGCGCATACCAACTGTAGAAAACAGACATCAGAAGCGCATAACAACAGTAGAAAACAGATATCAGAAGCGCATACCAACAGTAGAAAACAGATATCAGAAGATCATACCAACAGTAGAAAACAGATATCAGAAGCGTATACCAACTGTAGAAAATAGATATCAGAAGCGTATACCAACTGTAGAAAACAGATATCAGAAGGGTATACCAACTGTAGAAAACAGATATCAGCAGCACATACCAAGAGTAGAAAACAGGCTATCATTAATAATAAACATAAAAGGAGTATCATTTATCTGTCCATTAAGGTTTTGTATGAACCATTGAACTGTTTAATCTTCTCCTCTCTACGAATACATACAATGACAGCAATATCTCCCATCTCCCACTCTGTTTACAATTGTGTCTCCATTCAAGGGTACAGTCTAGCAAAGTGCTGGGACAGCAACTAAAATAGGAGGCACACCCTCGTTTAGAACAGGTGACATTGGCAAGTTGCCAGCCGATCTACACCCTCAACTCCTGTCAATGTTATGTGGAAAGCCCTTGCAAGCTTGTCACCAAATCATTGATAGCACTTGTCCATGTTTTAGAACTTCCATGTACATGATTGCAAACACACACACTGGTTTGACTACTAGGAAAAGAGTTCAACACTTAGATGAAAAGCACTTAAATGTAATATTGGCACATCTATACTTGGTAACATTTTGCAGACCATGTGCAATAAATTTCACAAAACACTCAACATATCTTCTGAGCCTTTTTTTGTAGAAACTAAATGTGCAAACTTTTAAATCTTATCATGCTATGATTTGTTAAAAGCCCATTATTCTAAGTCATTTTGTTGCATTCAGCAGCAAATGTACCTGAAAATTGCTAAAAATCAGTAGAAAATAGTGCAGATCCCGACCAAAACAGTTCAGCCAACGGAATCTACCCTACCTGCCTTGGTTATTTTCTTTCCTTAGCAGGTAAATCACCTTTCCGCGAGTCTAAAAATAGAGTTTAAGCTCCGCCACTTGCGCACAAACAGCCTGGTTTAAAGTGACAGATCTTACGGATTATCTTACAGATCTGTGAAAATATTTTAATTTGATATCTCCCAAATGCAAAGAGCTTGTGATGGAGATGTTTAGATGAAGATTAAGACAGTTTCACCCAATAATGCATTCATGGCACCAAATTATGAAAGGAAGTTGTTGCTGGCTACAGAGAGATTTTACCTTTCGATGCAGAAATGGACAAGCCTCATCCAATCAACTAAATTAAGATGCAAACAGAGAAGCGATTACAGCAACGTACGATTCCTTGCAAATCACAAACAACAAACAACACTGATGCTATTTAATTGAACCAAAGGCTCAAACAGATTTAAACTGATCGCTTGTCAAAATCATTGTTTGTGGGACAATGTGTAAGTGAGAATCAGCATAACGCAGGTAAAGTGTCAATCAACGCGATGTGATTAGCTAATTCTATGCTAAAACACGAAAAGTAATATCTATTTTTAGATATCTCAGAAAGGTGAAATATTGACTGACATGAGAATCCGTTGGGGTGGGGCCTGTAAAAGGGGACAGGGCCTTTAAGCATTTAAATAAAAAGGGGGGGGGGAAAGTACATGTTTAAATTCTTATCTGTTGTCATACATCTCCATTTCCCTATTCTTCTTGTTCTTGAATTCCTCAGTTCAGTTCACTCAAGCTTCCACTGAAGCCACAAATCCACCTCAAAAAATGCATCAAATTTCCACATTTCAGCAATGAAATATTGAATTATATTGGAGGGAAATTTACATTATTAGGCGAAAAACTTGTTTTATTTTCTGAAGATAAGGTACCTGTAAGGTCAAAAAAAAAACACCTGTGACAATGCACCATAATGTATGTAACAACCGAATAATGGGATATATATTTAAATCCCGATTTATGATTCATGTTTATCATCTGAACTCTGTGAATGATCTTTCACAAGAAAAAAATTTAGTCATAAGAAATACACCTCAGTGTATAGACGCAACCAAGCTGAGTAAATCAAACATCAGGCTTTAAATAAACATAAAATAGGCCAGCTTGGATTTACAATCTGTATCAACCTGTAACATGTCATTATATGCTTGAATGTTGAATGCCAATTGCAGTGGCAAGCATTTATATATAACTTTACGGCATTTACATTAAACCATCACCAATATCACATGGGTATATAAAATCCATGCAAGGTAATGAATGTGACTTCGCATATGTTTCACAATTTTGATCCATAGTTGATTTATACTCTATGTGAAACTTTACGACATAACATCCAGCTCAGATGCAAATTAAAATGATCATTTCAATCCTCTTTTTTGTGTTATTGTTTATTACATAAAGAAAACAATTACCAACTAGAACTTCAAATGTCGCCATAGACCATGGGTGATCACGCCTTTAAGTTGAAAATATCTAAAAAGGGACATAATTTTGCTAATATTTGTTGGGATGGGGAAGGGATTAGCCGGCATTTTTGCCGATACTGTGCAGCGACATTTCTATCATTATAGTACAGGGGTGCCCAGGGACTGAACCCGGCCGGTCCATTATACTGACACCGACGAGTTAGGCGTAATGCTGTCCCCTTAACCCCGGGCTTTATAAGGGAAGCCACTACTACCAACTTTAAGGTCTTTGGTTTAGCTCAGACGGGGTTTGAACCCACGACGCTCTACCACCTGCGCTATTGCGGCATGATATTGTTGGATAGTAAACAACGTCTAACATAACGTAGTTAAAAATGATATTCCTAAACAAAATATGAATTAAGTCTATTGAGGACGACATCCAAAAGTTACATTATTGATTGGAAACAAAAAATCCATATATGGACAGACGTGTGCACATGCAGACTGACAGGGGAAACTCTAAATACTACTTTGCCATTCTTGAAAAGTTTATATGACTTCTTATTTAATCCCTTTACTTGCTAGAAACACCAATTATCCCAGCAACATAAAACCTTGCACCACCCAAATGGTGTTTCTAGCAAGTAAGGGGTTGATTGCTAAATGCATCTACAAAATAAACAAAATAAGCAAAACTACACCATTATGATGGCACTAAGAATGCAAGTTTTTTCTTCGTTTTATTTTTTTTTTCATGACGAAACTCAGCATACACTACTTGAAATGTTTTGTTGTGATAAATTTTGGGTTTCCATCATGACTAAATCGCAGATCTTCTCACATGACACGTCGACAAACACTTCTCAAAAGTGAAAGTGAAATTGTTGTAAAAATCCTTTCTTTAACTGTTTATCACTTTCCAGGAATATATTCTTAAAATAGCACAATAAGAATTGTGTTGTAAATCAATAAACAATAGAGATAAAATTTATAAAGCATTTCTGTAAGTTCCAGGGTTTATATACAATCAAACAGAGTGAGTGAGATATATCTTGTTGAATTCTGTTGCTGATTTTATAGTTAAAGAGTACTTTTAAAAAACAGATAACTGCAGAAATGCACATTATTGATAAGTTTGAACATCTTCAAAAAATCACTCTTATTTACAAATACTTATAATTAATGGTAAACAAAGCTTAAGTTTTGTGCACTGTTATCAACAAAGATATAAAGTAACCCAGCAAATCAAACATGCATTACCATATGATTGTTAATAGACCAAAAATGATTTAAAAATGAAATTAATACAAAAGCATTTTACAAATCAAATAAACATAAACAATTTCACTCCACCTAGTACTCAGTTTTAGCTGTTTCTATGTTATTTCCAAAACCAATGTTTACTGAATTTATTTAAGAAAATTCCTAATGTCATTGGTATGAGGCATCTTAACAATTTTGTGAAAAAAATGTCTGTGGCTTAACAATTTTGGCAAAGTCGGATCACACTGTGCTATGAGTTAAGATTTTAAATGTAAAATTCATTTTTATTCAGGTTAATGTCATTTAGTTAATTAATCTTCAAATTTAGTAATGAACCCTTACATAAACAAGAGGGCCATGATGGCCCTTAATCGCTCACCTGATGACACAGGCTTTTAGTAGGCTCAAATTTGGCATCAAGTAATTAAGAGTTATTTACTTTAGAAATCTTTTGTGAAAATTGGACCATTAGTGTGGCCACTGGGTTGATAACATTTTCTAAAATTTTACCAAGTAACCTACTGAATCCACATGACTCACTTCAAAACATATGTAAGATTTCTTACTGGCAAACATGCTGGTCAAGTTTGGTGAAGACTGGGACATCAATGTAGCCTCTTAAGGGTTTTCACAAGTTTTTTTCTAAAATGTAACCAAGTGACCTACTTTTTGACCCCACATGACCAAAAAACGAACTCATCCAGGATTTCATGCAGACAAACATTCTGACCAAGTTTGATGAAGATTGGCCTATAGATGGGGCCTCTAGTGTGTTCACAAGCTTTTTCTAAGATTTGACCTAGTGACCTTCTTTTTAAGACCACATGGCCCAGTTACGAACTCATCTAAGATTTCCTTCAGATAAACATTCTTACCAAGTTTGGTGAAGATATGGCTATTAATGTGGCCTCTTGTGTGTTCACAAGCTTTTTTAATATTTGTCCTAGTGACCTACTTTTAGATCCCACGTGACCCAGTTACGAAATAATCCAAGATTTCATGCAGACAAACATTCTGACAAAGGTTAGTGAATATTGGCTATAAATGTGGCCTCTAGTGTGTTTACAAGCTTTATTACATTTGACCTAGTGACCTACCTTTTGATCCCACGTAACCCAGTTACGAACTCATCCAAGATTTTATGTAGTCAAACATTTTGACCAAGTTTGTTGAAGTTTGGCCTATAAGTAGGGCCTCTAGTGTGTTCACTAGTGATTTGACCTAGTGACGTACCTTTTTAGCCCACGTGACCCAGTTACGAATTTATCCAAGACTTCATGCAGACAAACATTCTGACCAAATTTGGTGAATATTGGGCTATAAATGTGGTCTCTTGTGTGTTCACAAGCTTTTTAAATATTTGACCTAGTGACCTACTTTTTGACCCCACGTGACCCAGTTACGAACTCATCCAAGATTTCATGCAGACAAACATTCTGACCAAGGTTTGTGAAGTTTGGCTATAAATGTGGCCTCTAGTGTGTTCACAAGCTTTATTACATTTGATCTAGTGACCTTTTTTTATTCCACGTGACCCAGTTACGAACTCCTCCAAGATTTTATGTAGACACACATTCTGACCAAGTTTGATAAAAAAGGTTGGCCTTTAAATGGGGCCTCTAGTGTGTTTACAAGTTTTTTCTAAGATTTTACCAAGTGACCTACTTTTTGACCCCACGTGACCCATTTACGAACTCATCCAAGATTTCATGTAGACAAACATTCTGACTAAGTTTGGTGAAGATTGGGCTATACATGTGGTCTCTAGTGTGTTCACAATTTTTTCCTGAAAATTGACCTAGTGACCTACTTTTTGACCCAAGGTGACCCAATAATGAACTCTTCCAAGATTTCATGCAGACAAACATTCTGACCGAGTTTAATGAAGATTGGATAAAAAATTGTGGCCTCTAGTGTGTTTACAAGCTAAAATAATGACGACGGACGACGGACGAAGCGGTATCACAAAAGTTCCCCTTGAGCACATTGTGCTAAGGAGAGTTAAAAAGTCGGCGAATTTATTGTGTAAAATAATACGATTTTTAAGTGTATCACAATGTCAATTAAAATGATGATCTGGACGCAAATATAATATTTGATGACTGCAATTATGATGAATGCTAGAATTTGGTATAATATCTAAGGCAGACTTTAATCTAATTATCCAAATAAAAAAAATCAGATAAGTATTAGATTATCTTGTCAAGTTTCCAGTATGGCTGAACCTGGACAAGGGGTTGCATGTTTGTGACAAGTTTCTTTTAAAATTCTGTATTTCTTCAATTAAAATTTTCTTAATTCTTAATTTCTAAACATTAGAGTTCTGTTCCTCATAAGACCCTTTAATCATTCTAATTATTGATTCGTGGATCGATCTGTAAATCGTTAGTCCTGAATCAGGGATCGGATCCCCACTTGTACCACGATCCACAGCCCTAATAATAATAATTTGGATTTAATTCATAAATGATTGTAATCTTTACGTATTTATATAATAATTTGCTGATGTTTGAAGTATCATTTTTTTTTCCATAAGCACATCACTATTATTATGAACCCACAATGGACGAATGAGATAAGCTTGTTCATATTTGTGTCAACCTTTATAAAAGGGAGACGGGGCATGTCTTGGTTGTTAAGGTAATATACAGAGTTTGATAATAAACACAACTAATGTGTTGCATATTGTAATATTGACGTGTGTTTCAAATTGTAAGAAAATTCTCCATCCAGTTTTGAATTTATGGATTTATTTTTCTTCTAAAATTGACATTTAAGGTGTCTCCTTTATATAAATAGGAAAACTCCAAATATTATATCATATCCTCTTTAGGAAAAGTGTTTTGCTATTGAGTATCGTTTGGCAACTAATTATAGTATAAGACAAACCAAGGAAACACGTTACTTGATTG
Source organism: Sinonovacula constricta (assembly GCA_007844125.1). Classification (NCBI taxonomy): domain Eukaryota; kingdom Metazoa; phylum Mollusca; class Bivalvia; order Cardiida; family Solecurtidae; genus Sinonovacula; species Sinonovacula constricta. Next base: position 82,664,295 of record CM017556.1, on the reverse strand, counting down.
AAACGACTCAAACTGTCCTAAATGTGTAATTAATTGTTAACAAACTCCATACGTTTTAGGCTGATTGTCCCATTTTTCGTTGACTTGCTATATTTAAGGAAACACCGAGCTCTTGATAGCCAAACGATTTATTTCAGAGTTACCTAAGATATTCTATAACGATATTGGTTGATGCGCCAAAATATAAAATAATTTTTCCACATGGTTTTGACTTGTTTAGACTTTGCATCAGGTAATGCACAAATCATTCAATAAAATTATGCACAAATCATTCAATAATTTTTTTTATAAAATAATAATTAACAGCTACAAATGTTTTATTCTTCATCTGGTAGAATGATGCAAAAAAATGTCAATGTGAAAAAATAGGAAGAAAAGGATTGACAATGCGTGCCCATAACGGGATTCGAACTCTCAACCTCCAGTGTTGAAGCTTTAACTTTAATTTTCATACTCTTCAATTGGAAGTGCAGCAGACTATTTTCTTAATTAATACATTGTTTTTCTTTATATTAGGGACATTGTTACATATGTAGTCTTCTTGAAATCTTATCTTAAGTGTACCCATTTTTATCTCGACAGTATTTGTATTAAATTGTTGTAAATTGTTCTTGATTTGAAAAATTGTTTGTTTGTACTTATTTATATATCCATCAATTACTGGTTGTATTAGGGTTTCAAAGAAAAAACAGGAAGTCTGCAAAGTATATTATAACATGTTATTATAATATTGATATAAAGATTACATTGTATTAGTTCAAAGACGAGACATACAAAAAATAAACCATCTGGGTTCACGGGGTTAGGCCTATATAACTAATATATATAAAATAATGGCGGCGGATGTGTTTGACAAACGAGTCTTTATAGCGACTTGGTCACAGATGGTCTAATGAGTTTATTTTTCTTAATATTTTTCTTTAAAAATAATAACACTGTTTACCACATGAGAAATAGAAAGAAATATTACATTTGATCACTCGAGTATCCGTGAACAAGCTTCCCTTCTAAATATTGTGTTGTTTTTAGGTTGGGAGGATATCCTAACTAACACACGGTCAAGCGAGGTCAAGTAAGTATGTCATTCATACACTATACTCGGAATGGCTCGATAGTGACGAAATGATTTGAACATAACATTCGTATGATTTTATGTGTCATCTACCTACGCATAACTGTCATTTCAATTGATATACTTTGTAAGATGAAATGAATGGATAAAGAAAATAACACAATCTGTAAATCTGACCTTTCAATGATTTCTTTTGTTCTACAACATACAACTTTTTTTTCTCAGATCCTCCAAATAAATAATCCAATCTTTTGTGTCGTTAAAATTCAAAATAACAAGAGGGCCATGATGGACCTATATCACTGGTCTGAGTGCCATAGAAATAAAAAAAATAGCAAGGAATATCAGCAATGTTTAAACAGACCAGAATACTTGTAATGCATGTGCACAAGCCACTTTAAGACAACCAGTTTAATCATTTGTACATTTTGATCATATATGGCAAGTGGTCACGCCCCTGTAGCTCTTGTACCTTTTGACAAAATTTTCATGTGTCTTCATGTAAGAAAAAATGGCCACGCCCCTGGCAGCCATGTTTTTTATAGATCAACATTCTTTCAACAAACTTGATATAGGACCGTCCTTGCAGAATATATACCAGTATCAACTCTCTAGCTTTTTTGGTTTCAAAAAAGATTATTTTCGAAATTTTCCGAGATAACAATACATATGGAAAATGGCAACCTAGTTGCGGTTATGTTTGTTGACGGATGAACATTCATTGAGCAATCTTGATACAACCCCCGCACCCGGAACATATATCCCAAATATCATTGCGCTAGCTCTTGTTGTTTCTGACAGAAAGTTTGCTTTGTTTTCGGGGGTTTTTTTTTTTTTTTTTTTTTTTCTGAATAATCATGTATAGATAATGGCCACGCCTCTTTTTTTACGGATAAAAACAAAGGAACATGCATTCCAAATATCAAGGCTCTAGCTCTTATGGTATCTGACAATAAGATTTTCAAAATTTTCTTATATACCCAAATAAGGAAATAGCAAAGCCCCTGGTGGCCATGTTTTTGACGCATTTAAATTACAAACACCCACCCGCCCCCGCCAACTACCTGCTGAAGCTTTTGAAGAAGTTTGGTTGAGTTTGGGAAAGCTGTTTTAGACATGTCGTTTGAAGAATGTTGACGGACGCGTGACGCCGGATGGAGGGTGAGTTCAATAACTAACACCGAGCATAAGCTCATGTAAGCTAAAAACATAAAACCAAACAATTATTCAATGATGATAAATATTATACAATCAGTGCAAATCCAAACATACATTTAAAGCTAATAACATGGACAAAAATAAAACAATAAAGGTAAAGAGTAAAAAGTAAAATACAATGTATTGAAACTTGAATACAAAAATTAAAGAAATGATTATATTGAAAGCAGGTTACAAAATCTGAAAGAATGAGGAACAATGGATAATAAGCATACTTAAACATAATTAAACACCAATTATGCGAAAACTTACTTAGATAAAGTCATCTTCAATAAAAAAAAAATATGTACAATATTCTGCAACACTAGGGAATAAACTGTGTGACAATAACAACAAGAAAATTCGAATTGATACCACACCCCCTAAAGGCAAATGACATTCATTAAAAATCAATTACTGAGAAATGACTGCAGGCGGATTTTTTTCCATTAAATATAGCTCAATAACACGGTAAAAAATTGAATGATGAAAGAAACTTGACGGGCATCATCACAGTAAGTTGGTTCATATTTGTTTTAAGTTTCATAAAATTCTACCAGCCAGTTACCGAGAAATAGCTGACGGAATTGCTTTTTATTTTTTTTTTTTATTAAATAAAGCTCAGGGACTCAGAAGAAAATTGAATGATGAAAAATACTTGACGGGCATTATTACAGTTTGCTGGATCATTTTTGTTTTAAGTTTTTCACAAATTCTACAAGATGGTTTGAACGGACGGAGGGACAGTCGGGCGGACGGACAACGCCATTTCAATAGCCCCTCTTCCGATTTTATCGGCGGGGGATAATATTATAAAATTAACATTACTTATGAAGAAATAAAGGGATAAACATGTAGTTACTGTTAAATCTTTAAAACATAAATATCTATGTTGTAAATGAGAAAGAGATTATTTCAAAAATAATAAGAAGTTACAATTTGATTGATCTTATTATAATACCTCATTTTTCTCTTGCCACAGAAAGCCTCAACAATGGGACATCCTGAAACAACTTTATATTGATTTTGAAAAGAAAGATTAACCATTTTAAATGGAAAAGCATAATTGCTGATAATGAACTTTTCAAAACCAATTGGGATGGGTGGGATTTGCCGGCATTTTTGCCGATACTGTGCAGCGACAGACATTTCTATATATATATCGACATTATAGCACAGGGGCACTTATGAGGTGCCCAGGGACTGAACCTAGCCGGTCCATTATACTGACACGAGTCATGCGTAATGCTGTCCCCTCAGCCCAGAGCGTTAGGAGGGAAGCCACTACTACCAACTTTAAAGTCTTTCTTTAGACCCGGCTGGGGTTTGATACCGCGACCTCCCGATCCACAAGCTGACACTCTACCACTTGAGCTATTGCGGCCAATTAGTTCAAATATGACTAAGGAGTTGTGGTGAGAGGAAATATTCCACTATGTACAAATTATAAAAATTACTTCTGTGTGCAAACGAATGCAAAAAATGACAATTCACAAAACAAAAATGCGTTCTTTTGGTCCTTAATAACTAGTCTTTCAGTAGAAGAACAACCGTTAAACGATTGACAGGAATTTGAAGAAATGTAAGATTAACGAAAGTTGTACTTTGTATTTTAGTATAAAACCAAGAAAAGGAAACATCAAAAAGACAAAGCCTTCATTGGCTATTATAATTGAGGAGTTGAGTCAAGCTCCAATATAACCGATGGACAATATTAAAGCTAAGGCACACCCTTGATAACTTACAAGGTACATCCTTGGATAAATAGCACAGCATATAAACTGCAGGATAAATTATTCTTGACAAACTAAGACAGCTTCCAAATAACATATGGACAAAATTAAAACCAAGGCACACCCTTGATAACTTACAAGGTACATCCTTGGATAAATAGCATAACAAATAAACTGCAAGATAAATTATTCTTGACAAACTAAGACAGCTTCCAAATAACATATGGACAAAATTAAAACCAAGGCACATCCTTGATAACTTACAAGGTACATCCTTGGATAAATAACACAGCATATAACATACGGGATCTATCGTTCTTCTCAAACTAAGACAGTTTGTCAAGCTCCCAAATAACCGATGGACAAAATTAAAACCAAGGCACATCCTTGATAACTTACAAGGTACATCCTTGAATAAATAACACAGCATATAAAATGCGGAATAAATTATTCTTGACAAACTAAGACAGTTTGTCAAGCTTCGAAATAACATATGGACAAAATTAATGCCAAGGCACATCCTTGATAACTTACAAGGTACATCCTTGGATAAATAACACAGCATATAAAATACGGGATATATCGTTCTTCTCAAACTAAGACAGTTTGTCAAGCTTCCAAATAACCGATGGACAAAATTAAAGCCAAGGCACATCCTTGATAACTTACAAGCTACATCCTTTGATAAATAACACAGCATTTAAATACAGAATCTATTGTTATTCTCAAACTAGGACAGTTTGTCAAGATCCCAAATAACCGATGGACAATATTAAAACCAAGGCACACCCTTGATAACTTACAAGGTACATCCTTGGATAAATAGCACAGCATATAAACTGCAGGATAAATTTTTCTTGACAAACTAAGACAGCTTCCAAATAACATATGGACAAAATTAAAACCAAGCTACATCCTTGATAACTTACAAGGTACATCCTTGAATAAATAACACAGCATATAAAATGCGGAATAAATTATTCTTGACAAACTAAGACAGTTTGTCAAGCTTCGAAATAACATATGGACAAAATTAATGCCAAGGCACATCCTTGATAACTTACAAGGTACATCCTTGGACAAATAACCCAGTATATAAAATGCGGGATACATGTATTATCATTCTTGTCAAACCGGGAGAGTTTGTCAAGCTTTAAAATAAAAGATGGACAAAATGCGAAGGCTCACCCTTCATAACCTACAAGGTACATCCTTAGAAAAATAACACAGTATATAAAATGATGGATATATCATTCTTGTCAAACTGGGAGAGTTTGTCAAAATTCCAAATAACCAAAGGACAAAATTATATCCAAGGCTTATCCTTGATAACTTACACTTTGGATAAATAACAGAGAATATATAATGATGTAGTTTTTGTTTTCTTTTTGAAATACATTGCAGTGACCATTTATTATACTCATTGGAACATACAGCACAATTCACAGGTACTAAAGATATATTATACTGGTCCTTATGTACAGGAAAGTAAAACCACGTCATAATGTAATACAACAGTTGGATCAAACATATGAATATATATTAAAGGTGCTATGAAGTAAACAATATTATGAAAACAGAGAAAATTATGAACATCAATACAACGATTATATAATTTCTGATTCAAGATATATAACAAAAAGGACAAATTATGTACAAACAGACCAACAAGTTGCCGAAATTGTCACGCTACAAGAACAGCTAAATAGCACACAAATTCAATCAATCCTTTTTTTTCCTTTTTTTTTCTTTTTTAATTGCATACATAGTTCAATGTCAAATCCGCATTCATAAATAACTTTTAATAGTACAGTTTTCGATCAGTTATATTTGTATTCTTGCGTACACAATCAACAAACCCTAATACCTGTACGCATGTACTGCGGTAATAACACAAATTATTTATACTTCATCAACGTATTGTTGAGATTAGTTTTAAGGCACAATACATATAGGTTACACGATGCTAAATTAGTTTGTACTTTACTCTGTAGTAAACGTCACAACTTTGGAAGCAATTTGACAGCGAACAGTTTCTTTGGGAACCCCAAAACTATATATTGTGAGAAAGACCAGTGCATTTTCTAATTAACAAGGCATCTTCGAAGGAAAGTTATGTGTCGTGAAGACGTTTATCCACCCTTGCAAATATACATAGCAAACTTCGCATAGTGTACCGGCATATTATCAGAGAAATGTTCAGTTCCGGTCTAAACGGATCAGTAAATTAGCGAGCGTAAGTTATTTTGCATTTTCATAACTCTACAGTGTTTCAGCTTTGTTTTTCACCATTGTACGAGAAAAACCACATTATATATAATGATGTCGTTTTTGGTTTTCTTTTTGAAATACATTGCAGCGACCATTTATGATAATCATAGGAACGTCAAGCTTTTTGGTGGCGGAAGACCTCAAACACATATCAGAGTAGAACCACCGGCGCACCGCCAGTCATCTGGAAGACCTCACATTAAGTCCTTTGCCGCGAACGGGACTCGAACCCAAGCGGTGAGGGGCTAAGCAGTCAGAGTTACAAATCGGCGATTCTGCCACTACACCACGGGCGCCCCTCAAAGATAATGAAAGATGCATCACATTAAAAAAACCGATGGGCAACTGAAAATATACAGCGTACATGAAATTATCTTAATTATAGCAAATACAGTAAAAAAATAAAAGAATCTACCTTATTATATCAACAAAAATCTTTATGTCATGGGTACTACTTCCGGTGCACATTTACGCTTACCACCCCTATAGGTAAATTAGCCATTTACTATCAGCCAAGTTGTTGAACAGATCAGAATAATTGACACTTTGCTTATTGGGAGCTAGCCCATTAGCAGCTATGTTTTGAAAGACCAAACATGTCTGGACAATCTAAGTTCTTTCAAAGTTTCAGTTAACACTTAACAGTCATAATGGTTATAGACCCAAACTTGTCCAATGTCATGATCAATAAATGTTTCAGTTCGATGCAATAAAAAGTAATACTAAGCCAGTTTATTAACTGATTATTAAATGAATTACTTTGTATGGGAACACCAACACTTCCTCCAAATTTTCAAATTAAAAATTCAATCCTCTTATGTGATTTATAAAAATATAACTAAAACAACCTTAGATTATGACAAACGATATATAAACAGTGCAAACCCAAATACATGTTGAAGACACATTAAATAACACATGAAATACCAACTTGCACTGTTAGTCAAGTTTTAAAATATACGGCGGACATAACAATAGCCAAGGTTCATTCCTTATAGCTTGCAACATACATCTTTGGATAAAAAGCAAACGATGTAAAATGAAGGATACATGGCATTAAAAACGAAAGGAATATTTTGAAATTTCCGGTGATTATACATCTGCAACATGTGCAAGAATACTATATATTTAAAAGCAACAAGATATATGTGGTACTGGGCTCTATGTACAAAGAAGTGAAGATACGTGCTTATATAGTACAAAAGTGGGATCAAACCAATTACAATATTTTCAAAACACCATGAAATAAACAAGATTAGGAGAAACACACAAATTATGGACATCAATACATCGATTATATGATTTCTGAATATATGAATATATAGATTTAACAAAAACTTCACATCGTGTACAGGTAAATGTCTAATGTTATGTCACCTAAGGAGAACCGGTAATTTGTAGACATTTCAAACATTTTATACATTTTAAAGAAAAAAACTTTTTTTACATCTCTTTATTTCATACACACTTAATTGGCCTATCAACACGTATGGATACATTATAATTTGTAGCACATTCTCTTTCGACCAGTCATGATCATCACTAGAGTAACCAGATCGTTGCGACCTAAATTTTAATTATTACAGTACACACTGACCAGTACGACATGTATGTCTAGTAGCAGCATAAAGAAAACATTCGTGCATAAAAAGGGATATAATATGGTACTACTTTTTTGTATACACCATTACCTGTACATGGTATAGATTCTTTTAACTACAATGAACTGTAATTACCATAGACTCAAATACTGAGCAATTTAAATTTTTAGTTAAAAAAAATCGCAAAAATCAAGATTTGATTCTGCAAAAGGGGCATATAGTCATGATGGTATCCAAGAACAATATATACAAGGACAACTTGCTTACGTTTCAAGCCATGTTGATAAACAAATCAGAATATTGGGAGCTAGCCATTGGCAGCCATGATTTTCAAGACGAAATTTTTTGGAAATCATGTAAGACGACTTCTTAAGAAGTATATGAACCACATATGAAGACTCTTGCTCGAGTAGGTTTTTAAAATGAAATTTTCAAAGTATTAATTTACAGTCATAGCAGCCACCCTACCCCTATACCCCAACCTGGCTTGCCCCGCTGAAATGAATGGAATAACTCTTGTTCCCCCAGGTTACTGATGCTTTTGATGAAGTTTGGTTAAATTTGCACAAAATACAAAGGTTACAAAAATGAAAACACAATTTGATTTCATGTAATCATGCATTTGAATTTCTGATTCTAAACTGTTTGAATGCGCACACTTTACGTTAAGTAGAATATTTATGTTTCTTCTTAAAACTGACTCCAAAACATTCATTTGAACTTCACCATATTCCGTTTTTCTGATAAAAGTCAAAGGCATGGTTAATTATCATCAAAATCAGTAAACTTTAAAAGATAATGTAATATGTAATATTGATACTAAGACACGTTGTAAACTGACTTTTCAATACTTTGTAAAGGGACATCAACACTCTCAGATTTTTCAAATTCAAAGTTCAATCCTTTTTGGTGATTTATCAAAAATAGATTTTAAAAATCCTATAATTACACCAAACAATATATAAACAGAACAAACTCAAACTCAAATAATTATGTTAATATATATAAAATATGTTAAAATAGACATTAAATATAATAGATTATAAAATAAGAAATAAGAAAAAGAAACAGTAACTTACTAATTATATACAAAATGAATTAGTAATAACAGTATTTTGCATCAAAATAAATGATACTGTCAGGAAAGAAAATCGTTCATAAATAAACTTCAATAATCAAAAGCAACTGGGATAAAATGTACAAAAGGTCAAATTTTACAAAAGAACATAACTTACGCAAAAGATAAAAAAAGAACTAGAGCATATAGGTGACAGTGCACAACTTCTAATGGGATCTATGGTTAATTAAATTGTAAAAAAATGGATTGAACAGAAATAAATAAATTTTGCTGAAAATGGCAGCTCAAAAATGCATATGATAATATTGAACAATGCCGGTATATTTAAAGATTCACAAAACAAATGTTGGTGACATACATGTTATGTGCAGTAAATATACGTTAATGTTATTCGCACTTGCACACCTTGGGTACTTTCAATCAGAGGAACCATTCATTAACATCATTTCTAAGTTTACAAGTTTATATATACACTCAACACATATACAGGAGATGTGATGTGAGGTACAGTAGAACTACAATAAATTGAACCAGGCTGTGTAATGATGACAAAACAAGACCAAGAGAAGAGTAGAAATAATAAGGGCTACAGAATATCACGTTAAAGGTAGTACAATATTGATATCGACAGACATTTAACTCAATGCAACAAAAATGTCATAAGGATTCGCGAACTACATACATCTAGGAAATCTCAAAAGTTTTCAGAACAATTAACGTACATATGAAAGAAATTTCAAAGTTACATTGAAAGTTGTAAGCCAGTTGACTTATTGACAGTTTGCAGAACAATATTAAAAAACTTAATCAGTTTTAGTAATTTGCTGTGATCATTCTCACACATAATATGTTTGAAGGATATGAAGTTTGCATGTCTGGACCTAACAAATGGAATTATGAGTTTTCTAGATTTCGTAAAGTAGGAACATTGGAAAAGGTAGTGAAACTCATCTCCTACATCATTTCCATAACTAATATTTAAGAGTGTAAGCTTTAATGGAAAATGAAGGCTTCAATCAATTACAACTTTCATATTTTGTGCAGAGGGTTTGTATCGCCTGTACTTAAAAGAGACGTTTCATTTTTTACATACTCTCAATAGAGACACTATTCCACTGTGCTTTAACAATTTAATTCTGATAAAAATGAAGACCTTTATGGCTGGACTCGGGCACATCACAGTCAAGTCATAGCAATAATTCTAGTTCATCAAGATTTAACAGATCTACTGTCAGAAAGCATGTACCACTACCATGTTTTGTGCAGTGAATATTTACTGTGTCTTTGGTATGTTCACAAAGAACGTTGTATGCCGGACACACTTCCCATCAGAGTAACTGCTCCTTGATTTAGCAATTTAACCCCTTCAAGATTGAGCTCCACTGTAACTGGGCTCAGACAAATTCAGTGGCAGATTTGTTACACAGATCTCACCTCACCGAGCTATGACAAGTCAACATTTATTAATATCATGACCTTTGCAGTAATCGTTCATTTCATAACTATACGTTTTTATGCAGGGCACTGGGCATACGTTCCACTAGATACACACTCCTCTTTGATTAAACACTATCATATTTTCAAGGGCGAAGTGGCAGATTATTAGGCACAGACACACCTCCTTGGCGGCTATCTCAAGCATTTAAACCGTTTCCAGCTTATCCAGATTTGATGAATCTTTAATCAGAAAACATTAATTTCTATGATATTCTCTCCAGCAAATATTGACCATTTGTACATTCCTAAGAGTTTAAATGCTAGACACACTTTCCTTCAGAGACACTATTCCAACAAGTCAATCTTGCTAATAAAGATCATCTTACAAACTGGGTGCAGTGACATGGCAGATATGTCCGACCTTGTATAGGTCTCAGCGCATCCAGCTTTTACTTATCTTCATTCAGAGAAACATTCATAGCTTTCATGTTCTCTGCAGTAAATGTGATAACGTTCTTCTGGTCTTGTTTTGATGAACATGCTATTAATCTATTCTCTATTCCATTGTGATTTAGCATTCTAATTTTAAAAAAAGAGAGCTTCTCGGTGGCGTGGCTCAGACATATCTTTATAGCAGATATCTTACGCAGTGTTACAGATCTTAGCTCATCCAGCTTTGACAAATCTACATTCAGGAAACATTCTTCTCTATGACATTCACTGCAGTAAATAATGTCCATATGTATAGACGTTAGTCCCTTCATGCTGGAGACACTTTCCATCAGAGACACTATTCCATTGTGATTTAACAATTTAATGTCTATAAGAGAGAGCTCCTCGGTTGCGTGGCTCAGACATATCTGTATGGCAGATATCTGATCCAGTTCAACAAATCTTAGCTCATCCAGCTTTGACAATTCTACATTCAGGAAACATTCATCTGTATGACATTCACTGCAGCAAATAGTGTCCATATGTATAGACGTTAGTCCCTTCATGCTGGAGACACTTTTCATCAGAGACTCTATTCCATTGTGATTTAACAATTTAATGTTATTAAGAAAGAGATCCTTCGGGGCTGGGCTCAGACATATCCCCATGGCAGATATGTAAAACAGTGACACAAAACTTAGCTCATCCAGCTTTGACAAATCTACATTCAGGAAACATTCATTTTTATGACATTCACTACAGTAAGTATTGAATATTGTTATTAACTCTAGTCCTTTCATGCTGGAGACACTTTCCATCAGAGACACTATTCCATTGTGATTTAACAATTTAATGTCATTAAGATCGAGATCATCCGTGGCTGGGCTCAGATATATCCCCATGGCAGATATGTTATACAGTTTAACAGAAGTTAGCTTATTCAGCTTTGATAAATCTACATTCAGGAAACATTCATTTTTATCATGCTCACTGCAGTAAATAGTGTTCATATGTATAGACGTTAGTCCTTTCATGTTGGACACACTTTCCATCAAAGACACTATTCCATTGTGATTTAGCATTCTAATTTTAAAAAGAGAGAGCTTCTCGGTGGCGTGGCTCAGACATATCTTTATAGCAGATATCTTACGCAGTGTTACAGATCTTAGCTCATCCAGCTTTGACAAATCTACATTCAGGAAACATTCTTCTCTATGACATTCACTGCAGTAAATAGTGTCCATATGTATAGACGTTAGTCCCTTCATGCTGGAGACACTTTCCATCAGAGACACTATTCCATTGTGATTTAACAATTTAATGTCTATATGAGAGAGCTCCTCGGTTGCGTGGCTCAGACATATCTGTATGGCAGATATCTGATCCAGTTCAACAAATCTTAGCTCATCCAGCTTTGACAATTCTACATTCAGGAAACATTCATCTGTATGACATTCACTGCAGCAAATAGTGTCCATATGTATAGACGTTAGTCCCTTCATGCTGGAGACACTTTTCATCAGAGACTCTATTCCATTGTGATTTAACAATTTAATGTTATTAAGAAAGAGACCCTTCGGGGCTGGGCTCAGACATATCCCCATGGCAGATATGTAAAACAGTGACACAATACTTAGCTCATCCAGCTTTGACAAATCTACATTCAGGAAACATTCATTTTTATGACATTCACTACAGTAAGTATTGAATATTCTTATTAACTCTAGTCCTTTCATGCTGGAGACACTTTCCATCAGAGACACTATTCCATTGTGATTTAACAATTTAATGTCATTAAGATCGAGATCATCCGTGGCTGGGCTCAGATATATCCCCATGGCAGATATGTTATACAGTTTAACAGAAGTTAGCTTATTCAGCTTTGATAAATCTACATTCAGGAAACATTCATTTTTATCATGCTCACTGCAGTAAATAGTGTTCATATGTATAGACGTTAGTCCTTTCATGTTGGACACACTTTCCATCAAAGACACTATTCCATTGTGATTTAGCATTCTAATTTTAAAAAGAGAGCTTCTCGGTGGCGTGGCTCAGACATATCTTTATAGCAGATATCTTACGCAGTGTTACAGATCTTAGCTCATCCAGCTTTGACAAATCTACATTCAGGAAACATTCTTCTCTATGACATTCACTGCAGTAAATAGTGTCCATATGTATAGACGTTAGTCCCTTCATGCTGGAGACACTTTCCATCAGAGACACTATTCCATTGTGATTTAACAATTTAATGTCTATATGAGAGAGCTCCTCGGTTGCGTGGCTCAGACATATCTGTATGGCAGATATCTGATCCAGTTCAACAAATCTTAGCTCATCCAGCTTTGACAATTCTACATTCAGGAAACATTCATCTGTATGACATTCACTGCAGCAAATAGTGTCCATATGTATAGACGTTAGTCCCTTCATGCTGGAGACACTTTTCATCAGAGACTCTATTCCATTGTGATTTAACAATTTAATGTTATTAAGAAAGAGACCCTTCGGGGCTGGGCTCAGACATATCCCCATGGCAGATATGTAAAACAGTGACACAATACTTAGCTCATCCAGCTTTGACAAATCTACATTCAGGAAACATTCATTTTTATGACATTCACTACAGTAAGTATTGAATATTCTTATTAACTCTAGTCCTTTCATGCTGGAGACACTTTCCATCAGAGACACTATTCCATTGTGATTTAACAATTTAATGTCATTAAGATCGAGATCATCCGTGGCTGGGCTCAGATATATCCCCATGGCAGATATGTTATACAGTTTAACAGAAGTTAGCTTATTCAGCTTTGATAAATCTACATTCAGGAAACATTCATTTTTATCATGCTCACTGCAGTAAATAGTGTTCATATGTATAGACGTTAGTCCTTTCATGTTGGACACACTTTCCATCAAAGACACTATTCCATTGTGATTTAACAATTTAATGTCATCAAGAAAGAGGGCCTCCGTGGCTGGGCTCAGACATATCTCCATGGCAGATATGTAACACAGTTTCACAGAACTTAGCTCATCAAGCTTTGACAAATCTACATTCAGGAAACATTCATTTTTACCATGCTCTCTGCAGTAAATAGTGTTCATATGTATAGACCTTAGTCCTTTCATGTTGGACACACTTTCCATCAAAGACACTATTCCATTGTGATTTAACAATTTAATGTCATCAAGAAAGAGGGCCTCCGTGGCTGGGCTCAGATGCAACTCCATGGTATGTAGTAAGGAAATATTAATACCCTTCAGTTTTGTGAGATTTGACAAATTTACAATACTAAAATCACCGTTTGGCCTGAGTTGTTGTTGATGTATACGTGACATTAAGTCATAAAATGTGCCATTTTCATTTTCTAAGACAATGTTCCTTAAGTTTACTTTTGGACAGACGTTATTTTGATTTAGACTTTCTTTGCAACATTTTGTCACCAAACGTTGTACTGGTAAGTTTAGCAATCGCGATTTGGAAATATGTTCTTTGTCCAGTTGTATTTCTATTTGTCTTTCAAACAGAGAAGGCCACATCCCACTTAGAAATATAAAGAATTCTTCCCTGTCAGACATGATAATATCTGTCATTCTGGACTCAATGTTTTCAGGATTGCTGCTTTGCCATCCCATATACAAGGCAGCAAAATATTCTTGGAATGTTTTGTGAGAAAACGAAATGTCTTTCTTTTCAGAGACCAAATCTTGAACAATGCTCTTTGTCAGAATACCGACTTTAAGACATATGCTCATTTGATCTTCAGTAACACCGTGCGCCTCTGATGAGTCGAACACCAATTGCATTCCTTCTCTATGCATTAATGTTTCAAATGCCAACTTCCCAACTGCCTTTAGCAAAGTCTTATAACTATCACATTCTCCATTTTTCTTGAACACTTTCGGTGTTGTGATAGTCGTGTCATTTGGATGTTTAAAATGTCTCTCATGCTCTCGTTCTTCCGCTATCTTAAACCAGAGCTCAAGCATATTGGTGTAGACCTCCGTCTTTGACTTTCCAAACTCTTTATTGTTAAACCACAAACAGATAAGATGCTTAAAGATGAATGGCATCTCCTGCATTTTAAGCAGATCAGCTTTTTTTAAATGCTTATCGAAATCGGTGAAGGTCATATTTGTATTTTCCTGTTTGTTAAAATAAGAAATCAATTTCTTCCCAAATGCAGACATGTCTTCAATCCCAGTTATCTCGATCTGCCTATCCAGTTCGGAGTCCTTCAATCGCAACTCTTCTAGTTTCCATGGACGTGTAAATGTCATTAGCGTATATTTTAATGAAGGATTCCTCATTGGAACTCCGTTACTAACGGACGGATCGTTTGATGGTTTTGGTGCCGTCCATTCATCTAAACCATCGAGGATTATCAAACATTTTTCAGCAAACAGTTTAAATAGCTCCTGCAGAATAAACTTTGATTCCAACCCACTTAGTACTTCATTAGTTGATACAAAATGCTTGCAAAGCTGGGTCTCTATCATTTCCTCAATGTCAAATTGGCCAATGGCATGTCTCAGTGATACATAAAAAAGAAAATCAAACTGTTTCAGAGCCTCCTCGAAATCATTGAAATCATTATTGGTTTGGTCTTGGTGAGTTTTACACCAGGATGACAGAATGAATTTACAAAGCGATGTTTTCCCAATACCGGCATCTCCAGTGACATAGATGTTGTAACATTTATTTCCATTATTCAGAAAAATGTCTTTAAGATTTAATGCCTTTTCGTTTCTGTCAGCTTTGTGGTGAACCAGCTCCAGCGACTTTTCGTTTATGCAAGATGACTGCTTCCTTAAAGCTTTGTGGTCAACCAGCTTCAATTTTGGTTCTTCATAGATGTCGTCGATTTCAGTCTCGTGCGTTAAAGGGGGAGCTGCAGTGACAGGAGATTTAATCAAAAGTTTGTAGCGGTTAACCAGTAAGTTCTGTAGTTCAGCCCAACCTGAAATACAAACAAGAAATGTCGCTGTATATGCCTCCAGAGTCATGTCCAATAAAGCAAATTTTGAAGTTGTCATGGAGGTATTTGAGTTATTAAAAAGACAGTATCATAAGATTTATGCATATAACAATATTGATTATTTTTACCTCCTATCATTTGTTTTCAATAGGCCAACAAGAGGGTCATAATGGCCCTTAATCGCTCACCTAAGGACACAGGCTTTTAGCAGGCTCATATCTGGCGTCAAGTAATTACGAGTTATTTACTTTAGATATTTTTAGGTGAAGATTGGACCATTAGCGTGACCACTGGGCAGATAACAATTTATAGAATTATACAAAGTAACCTACTGAATTCAAATGAACCACTTAGAAACATGTGTAAGCTTTCATACTGGCAAACACTCTGGCCATGTTTGGTGAAGATTGTGCCATCATTGTGGCCTGTAAGTGTTTTCACAAGGTTTTTTAAACATTTGAACTAGTGACCTAGTTGCTGACCCCACGTGACCATGTTACAAACTCACCCAAGATTTCTTGCATGCAAACATTCTGACCATGTTAAGTGAAGATTATGTCTCTAGTGGGTTCACAAGCTTTTACCGAGATTTGACCTAGTGACCCCCTTTTTGACCTAATGAGACCCCATAATATACTTATTCAAGATTTCATGTAAACATTCTGATTCTTGGTGAAGATTGGGCTATAAATGCGGCCCCTAGTGTATTTTCAAGTTTGTTCTATGTTTTGAGCTAGTGGCATACATTTTGGCATACATTTTGACCCCACGTGACCTTATGATGAATTTGAAGATTTCGTGCAAACAATCATTTTGACCAAGTTTGATGAAGATGGGCCTGTAAATGACGCCTCTTATGTGTTCACAAGCTTTTTCTAGATTTGACCTAGTGACCTACTTTTGACTCAATGTGATCCAATTATGAACTCATTCAAGATTTCATGCAGGTAAACATTCTGATCAAGTTTGATGGAGATTGCCCTGTAAATGATGCCTCTAATGTGTTTATAAGCTTTTTCTAGATTTGACTTAGTGACCTACGTTTTGACTCAATGCGATCCAGTTATTAACACATTCAAGATTTCAGGCAGGTAAACATTCTGATCAAGTTTTTTTGATAACTGGGCCATAAATGGGGCCTCTAGTGTGTTCACATGCTTCTTCTTAGATTTGAGCTAGTGACCTACTTTTTAACCCAATGTAACCAAATAACTTCCTCCAAGATTTCACGTGACCCAGTTACGAAAACGTTCAAGATTTCGTGCAGACAAACATTCTAACCAAGGTTGAGGTCGTTGGAATAAGCTGGTTCTTGCGCGACACGTCATCTTCATGTGTTTGACATTTTTGCCGGGTTATTTAAAAATCCCTCTAGAAATGAGAGAGTTTCTCAGAGGACACAACCACCAGTGTACTACCAGGGGTGATGACTTTGACCTATAAGTGTGACCTTGACCTTCGAGTAACCGACCTGGGTCTTGTGCGCGACACGTCGTCTTCATGTGTTTAACATTTTTGCCAGGTTATTTAAAAAAATCCCCCCAGAAATGACAGTTACTGAGCGGACACAACCACCAGTGCACTACCAGGGATTCTGACGTTGACCTTTAAGTGTGACCTTGACCTTCGAGTAACCGACATGTCTCCTGTGCGCAACACGCCATCTTCATGTGTTTGACATTTCTGCCAACTTATTTAAAAATCCCTTCAGAAATGACAGAGTTACTGAGCGGAAACGACCACCAGTGCACTACCAGGGATTATGATTTTGACCTGTAAATGTGACCTTGACCTTCGAATAACTGACCTAGGTCTTGTGCGTGACACGTCGTCTTCATGTGTTTGACATTTCTGCCAGGTTATTTCAACATCCCTCAAGCAATGACCGAGTTATTGAGCAGACACGACCACCAGTGCACTTCAAGGGATAATGACTTTGACCTTTGAGAAACCATCCTGGGTCTTGTGCGCCACACTTCATCTTCATGTGTTTGACATTTCTGCAGGTTACTTCAAATCCGGGTTATTTCAGAAATGACAGAGTTGTTGAGCGGACATAAATATCGGATAGACATACATACGAAGGACAGGTGGGCAGACGGACAGATGTACAGATGGACAGAGGGTTCGAATACCATATGCTGGCCTTCGGGGGTATAAGATATGTACTTAATGTAAGGTGTAGTAATTAACAGAAGAATACATTGCAATTTTGCGATAAACTAGTTATACAAACATTATGACATAAATCCATCCATAGACACACGCATAGAGATCAATGCATCCATACACAAAATTAATGAGACATCAATACATCCATACAAACATCCATTGAGACATAAATCCATCCATACACACACATCCATTGAAACATCAATACATCCCTACACAAATCCACTGGAACATCAATACATCCATACACACAAACTGAAACATCAATTCATCCATACACACAAACTGAAACATCAATTCATCCATACATACATCCATTGAAATATCAATACATCCATATACACATCCATTGAGACATAAATCCATCCATACACACATCCATTGAGACATCAATACATCCATACACAAATCCATTGAGACATCCATACACATGTCCATACATCCATACACACATCCATTGACATATCTATACATTCATACACACATCCATTGAGACATCAATAAATCCATACACACATCCATTGAGACATTAATACATCCATACGCACAACCGTTGAGACATCAATACATCCATACACACAACCATTGAGACATCCATACATTCATACACACATCGGGCGAGACATAAATCCATCCATACACACACCCATTGAGACATAAATATATCCATACACACACCCATTAAAACATCAATTCATCTATAGACCTATCTATTGAATAACCAATTCATCCAAACACACATCCATTGAAATATCAATTCATCCATACACACATCCATTGAGACATCAATACATCCATACACACATCCATTGAGACATCTATACAATATCCATTGAGACATCAATACATTCATACACACATCCATTGAGACATTAATACATCCATACGCACAACTGTTGAGACATCAATACATCCATACACACAACAATTGGAACATCAATACATCCATACACACATCCATTGACACATCCATACACACACCCATTGAAACATCCATACACATGTCCATACATCCATACACACATCCATTGAGACATCAATACATCCATACACACGTCCATTGAGACATTAATACATCCATACGCACAACTGTTGAGACATCAATACATCCATACACACAACAATTGGAACATCAATACATCCATACACACATCCATTGACACATCCATACACACACCCATTGAAACATCCATACATTCATACCCACATCCGTTGAGACATACATCCACACACATATCCATTGAAACATCCATAAACACATCCATTGAGTCATCAATACATCCATAAACACATCTATTGAGACATCAATCCATACACACACACATTGAAACATCAATACATCCATACACACATCCAATGAGACATCAATACATCCATACACACATCCATCAAAACATCTATACATCCATACACACATTAATTGAAACATATATACATCCACACACACACACACACTGAGACAAATACATCCATACACACACCCATTGAAACACACATACATCCATACACACATCCATTGAGACATCCATACATCCATACACACACCCATTGAGACATTAATGCATCCACACACACATCCATTGAGACATCCATACATCTATACAGAAATCCATTGAGACATCCATACACACACCCATTGAGACATTAATACATCCATACACACCCACTGAAACATCAATCCATCCATACACACCTATTGAGAGATAAATACATCCTTAGGCACATCCGTTGAGACATTAATACATCCATACACACACCCATTGAAACATCCATACATCCATACACACACCCATTGAACCATCCATACATTCATACACACATCCATTGAGACATTAATGCATCCACACACACATCCATTGAGACATCCATACATCCATACAGAAATTCATTGAGACATCCATACACACACCCATTGAAACAAATATCCATCCATTCACACATCTATGGACACAATTACCCAATCATCCATTATGTTAACTATCTGTTAATCCATACAGCATCAAATGTCAACCAAGTGACCCATGCAAACATCCATCGATACATCTATTCGCACAGGATGTTTCAAAATATCTGTTTCCATTAGTTACAACTATATTTTTAAAATGACTAGTCTTTAAGCAAATTGAGTTTTATACTTAGTTTACAGACATAATGAAGCTTTGTTTGGTATATAGAACATTTGAATTACAAAGCGAAATTGCATTACAGTAAGCATTTTCCACGTCCTTTTTATAGCACATGCTTCAAATGACATTCGTTATGGTTTATGACGACGTCAAGACTATGTTTGAAATAATGAATAAATGCTCTGCAGCCTCTATGTAGTGGCACAGATGTCTCCTGTAATCCCAGCCATTAGATCATCAGTTGTTTTTGGTGTAGGTCTGAAACTATATCTTTAAGATATCACCACAAGAAAAAAAACATGGAGATCAAAGAGTATGGCGAGATTCATAATCGATTCATAATCAAACATCAAAGTCTGGCCAAATATTTTCTGAGATTACATAACCGTTTGTATGTGGGGGTTGCCCCATGTTGCTGAAACCATACAGTTTCTTTATTC
This sequence comes from Sinonovacula constricta, assembly GCA_007844125.1. Classification (NCBI taxonomy): domain Eukaryota; kingdom Metazoa; phylum Mollusca; class Bivalvia; order Cardiida; family Solecurtidae; genus Sinonovacula; species Sinonovacula constricta. The sequence goes on along the minus strand of CM017556.1, from coordinate 82,643,748 downwards.
ATAACTCATCCATACATCCATACACACATCCATTGAGACATACATACATCCATACACACACACACTAACTTCCTCCATAACTCTGGTGCAAACATTCTTTTCAAGAGTTTTAAGTAACGTTCCAACTGTAAAACAGTTCCAAAGAAAGGACCTATTAGCCATTTACAGTCTATTACCTTTTGAGCATGCAATTTGTGCAATGTTTCTTGTTAACCTGAGCATTCAGGTGGAAGTGTGCCTCGTCTGAAAACCAAATTTTATCAACAAAAAGTATATATGTTCAATCAGCCATTGAAATTCTACTTGCAAAACTCATAAAATTGATGATGCCAAGTAAGATTTACGAATATACTTTTGAGGAAGTTTCTGGCCATTTCCTCAATGACTGTCTTCACTTTTTTCTACACATCTCACTGATTTTTGGTCAACCGGGATTTCTATGTCTTCAAAGTTCTAAGGAACCCCTGTCTTCAAAGCTGTGACCAGTTCTTTGAATTAACTTTATCTTGTTTATATCTGGATACTTCTTTGCATAGTTCCGACGTCAAATGCATGTGAATTACTTTGACAGTAAAAGTTTAACAACTTCAGAAAATTGATTTCATTGCACCATATTGCAAAAGTATCAACAAGAAATGACATCATCAACGATGTCAACATTTTCCCCGTACATTTATGCACGTTAAGAGATTTCATTCATCTGTTTTATTTTCATGCATAAAACGTCAAAAATTGGTTTAAATAGGGTCAAGTTATAGTGTTTTGTAATGAGGACAGATATTATGAAACAACCAAGGAACCCATACACTGGTCCATCGATACACCAATCAATCCATACACCCAAATATCCAAACAAGACTCTGTCGGAGACTGTATATCCCCCGCCAATCGGTGCTTATTTGAAGAATGGGTAAAGTCATAAAGAAAATGGGAAGAAATCAGTAATACATTTTCAAAAAATAACATTATGGTTACGGTTATCATCTTGATAAAAGAAAAAAATATGCAATCGAAAAAAGTTAAGGTATGTGCTGTAGCACTTCTGGTTCAGTGGTAACAGTTCGATTCCTTCACTGAGGTAATAAATCAAGGGCTTGCATTTCAAAGTTGTATGAATTCTTCAGTTCTTGTCGAGAAATTACGTGGAAACAAAATGTTATTTCCAAACCATAATCTTAATAGTCTCAGACTAGAACATGCCAGTGATACGCACATCTCCTTTGGTATTATTGGTTTCCATAAATTTTGGTTGAAATCCAGTAAGCCGTTGCCAAGAAATAGCACAGAAACGAATATTAAGCTGTATACTTACTGCATAATCAATCAAGGGCCATAACTCTGTGTTAAAGGGTCCAACTGGAACATGGTAAAGTTATGCGCATCGCCTGTTGGTATTAAACAGTTTCTACAAAGTTGCATTGATGTCCAGTCAGTAGTTGCCAAGAAATAGCATAGAAACAAAATACTATTCAGGGACCAAAACTATTGGTCAAATGGTCTTGCCAATGATATGCGCATCTCATTTTGGTATAACGCGAAAACCAAATTTAGGAGGACGGAATGTCGGACAGACAACGCAAAAACAATTTACCCATACTGATTCCACCGGCGGGGGATGACAACAATAAATCAATACGCACAACCATCCATACACCCAGACACAAAAGTCTGCAATCTGTTCAGCACTGATACGCTGAACAGTGTTGCATTACAATGTCCCTATATAATAATATAAGTCAAAACCGTAATGGTAGCCAATTTACACCTTGTACTCGTACCAATGGCTGAAGTGCTCCGAAATTTTACATGTAAAAGCCTTACCATAAATCTTTAAAGTTTGTTTAGCACTTTTTCGTAGTCTAGGAATGATACTACATACGGGCAACTTTGAAGGCAAAACAAGACGTAACGTCATTAGCAGCCCCACCCCTTATGTCGATGATAAAATTATTTATTTAAGCCCGAGAACCTCGGAACGGAAAACTACCGACTTTACGGCGCAACGTCATAACGTAATCCGCTGAGGGAGGTGGGGCCATGAGTCACTCGTAAGACACCATTTATGCCAGATCGCATCATCATAAACTATATAAAATGTCAGGATTCATGGCATCACACTGAGAAACAACGAGCTATAGTCAACAATGTAAAACCTGACTAGGGAAATCATATGTACGTTAAAGTCTGTGAGTGGAAAGGTGAGACGAGACTGAACTTAGAGAGTGGGAAGCGACAAACCCACGAAGAAATGCGCTGGAAAAACTTAGTGGACTGGCTTGAGTACGTGGACCAGGCTTTGAAGAGTCCTTTAGGTGGTAATGTGTAATGGAACATAAAGGAATGTAACTGGTACGTAGACATTCATCAGTAGTGGAAGCCGGAGGAGGGCGTTGTGCTGTGCTAAAAAAAAGATTGTGTTTGAGGCCCGATGAATACAATAAATTGAAACTAGTTATTCCGGAAGTGGAAGCGGCAATCCCCAAACTAGGTAATATCATACTTAAATTGTTCAGAGTAACATCACTAACCAACAGGGTATGTAACCCCAACGACTTTATGAGCTGGTAAAAATGAAGACTAATATGATAATAACCATTATCCAAGACCCTCAAGATTTCTGGCGCGCAGCTGAAACATCGTTAAGTTCAGAGGATATTGTATGGTATTTCGTACCGGAAAGGTGATTGTGAATGAAAAAGTCAAATCCTTTTCAGAAGCCCAAAAAGAGATCTAGACGTTATGCTTATTCAACGAATGAGATCCACAGTGAACTTATCTAACGTCCATGTGGTGACAATGTCTGCCTTGGTCAGAATAACAAGAACCATTGGACTTTACGAATATAGTTCGGTATTATGGGTGACGTTACGAACGGGAATTGTTTCCGGCAGTCATGTTTACCAAGGACTATGTTCACTTTACGTGTTTTCAAACCTAATCCATGTTGATGACCGATATTAAGACTACCAAACAGTTGCCAGTTATTTACTACAATCAGCGTTATGCTAATAAAACACAATCACTTTAACTATTTTCAATGCTACTTTTTTACTGATCGAATACTTCTGAAATAACGCTTGGTTGCTAAAAGAACACACAGGTACACTCGAAACATTGTAGAACACATTTAGTACACACACTCTCACACCTTACATACATGGATATATTTAATATTGGAATAACATTCCACACAAAAATGTCCTGCTAGGATTTTCAATTTCACAATTTTGTGTTGGCATGGATACCTGACGGTCTCACAGTAAGGTCTTTTTTGCCCTTTTTTGAAGGCCTGACTTTGCTAACTCGATGTCCTGAGCGATGGTTGTGACAAATTGTATAGCCGGCGGTTTCATATCCTTTGAGTTAATGTTCAGCATAGATTTGGCTGAGGCGATATCTCTTTCGAAAGGTGTGATGGACTTAATTTCCGGCTCCCAGATTGTACGTCTTCCACAATGTAGTGTCCTCTGTGATTTGTCGTACTTTGCCTTCAGCCATGCGTTGGAAGTGTCTCCTCCATTTTCCCACACTAGGATTATACACAAATGATCTGCCACCTAATAAAGTGTGGATTCATTACAATTGGCTTCATTGTCGGGTTTCACGGTCCGTGTTTTTTGTCATATGACATTTTGTCAATAGCTTCCCCACAATCTTTGTCTTCTAACCACCGTCGTCGTTTATTTGCCAGTTTGTCGTCTGATCCCACTATTTTCTAAGGACATCATGCTTTAATGTCTTTTTGTGAGTGATGCGTGTCTGATAACACCATTTCGCAAATACTTTCAGGTTTGTGGCAACTTATGTACATGTATCGTCTTTCTGCGATTCTTCTGGCGTGGAATCTATACAAAGTTCGGGATAATCGATTCTTTGTTTCCAATTTACGTCTTTTTCATTATTGTGGTCTGTAGGCATCTCTCTTATATCAACACCTTTGTGAGCATTCGTAAATGTTCCAGTGTAGCGGGTTTCAGATCAACTGCCATATCATCCAGAACGATCAAGTTTCTCAGTCGGGGATCCAAATATTTATCTTTGTCCAAATTCAAAAGGACGCTTTTGCAACTCTACGGTGGAGTGTACTCTTTTTTTCGTATATTATCATAGTGCGGTTGCCATCTTCTTTAGAGCCAAATGATACGTTGATGTGGTAAATGTTCAAAGTTTCGTAATACAGAAGATTTTGCCGCTAGCAGTTGGCCCGCTAACGATACAAGTAAACGGGTGTTGAATGTAGTGTCTTTGCTTCTACTGGATTTGCTATTGCTGCTACTGTTGCTTCTACTATTGCTGCTGGGGTTGCTGCTGCTGCTGCTGGATTTGCTGATGGGCTTGCTGCTGCTGCTGTTGTTGATGCTGATGCTACTGTTGCTGCTGGAGTTGCTGCTGCTGCTGCTGGATTTTCTGATGGTCTTAATGCTGCTGCTGTTGTTGATGCTGCTGCTACTGTTGCTGCCGGGGTTGCTGCTGTTGCGGCTGCTGCTAGATTCTCTGCTGGGCTAACTACTGCTGGGCTTGCTCTGCTTGATTTGCTGCTTCTGGATTTACTGCTGCTGCTGCTGCAACTGTTCTCCATGTTTAGTTTTTGTGACGTCTCAAAACATGAAACCAGATGTTTGTTTTGTAGCATATTTAACAATGACGCATCCTTGTATGTTGGTCCACAACCAGTCGTGAAACTACTCTTATATTTGTTTGAGTGTTAACAAGGGAGCTATACTACTACCATTTTAACGACTTTGGTATGCCGCGGCCCCGAATCGAACCCGGGGCCTCCCGTACCTGGAGCCGACGCTCTGTCGATTGCGCTACCAGGTCCTATAAGAATGATCACTTGGAAACGTACGATAGGAGTCTGATGGAGGAACTACGCATTTATAGGTATCTATAGCTCAGCGCGTTTATCTTCGCTGCCGCACAAACATTTCTAAAATCTACCATTAGCGTCCGTATAAGTCAATGTCGTTTTTGGCGTTTTGAAGTTCTCATGCTTCGTTACTAAATATAAAAGGTGACGTGCGAGTGACTCGCCCCCTACCTCACTCTGCAGATGACGCAATGATGTCACGCCCCAAAGTCGGTAGATTATCGTTGGGACGTTCTGATGCTCGCGCCATTTATACTAAATATAAAAGGTGACGCATTTCCAATTGCGACCACTCTCCCTCCTAATTGGTCGGGGTGACGCTATGAAGTCATCGAAAAAAGGGCTACTGATGACGTCAATGCTTGTTTTTTTATTCAAAGTAGCCTGTAAGTAGTAAAGAATATTTCAGTAGCAGAAACGGTCCTCTTAACTAAGCATGCTCCTTTGACAGTGTCAGAGTCAAATTTATTGCACCAATGATAAGGAAAAGACATAATCACAGAAACAGTTAACATGATCAATGTGCAAACCCATTTATGCATATGTAACCTCTCTTTGGTAATGTCGAATAAACCAAATCTTCGTAGGTTTTAGAGTTCTTTATTATAGGGTTTAGTTTGTAACCAGCCAACTTATTACTAAATGTTGTAAAAAATTTAATGTGGATATGTAAAAGTGTTCCTTCTAGTTTGAAGTTCTGTCAGGGAATGAATTGGTAGAGAAAAGGGATAAAGAAAAGCGGGAAAATTATTGTTAGTAAAAACTGCTCACACACTAGTAAAACAGGTTTAGAATCAGCTCACTCACTGGACATGACACTTTAACGGTACTTATACACAAGACGCCACAGGGTAGAACGATGTACATGGACAACATGAAATGTATGGACAGATACAACACAAAAACACAAACACACCCTGGTTACACATACATCCATAGGTCTATATACACAATCATTCATAAGCTCCCATGGGGTAGTATGCAAACCCATCCTTCAATGTACACTTCCCTCCATTAACACACATCTGCCAACATACTCATCCATCCATTCATATCAATCTATACAGCTATAGTCAAACTTGGGTTGTTCAAAGTCATCGGGATCACCAATTTACTTCGAAAAATGGGTTGGAATAACCCAAGATGCCTCCACTTATAAAATTTTCCTACTAGGAGTCCGCCATTTGAACTGTGTAATCCTCTTCGGTAATGTGCAAGAAGCAATGTATAAAGTGAATACAAGTCGATCTTTAATTGGATTGTCAGTCGGCTTAATGGATGATAGATTGTAACTGATTGTCAAACTAACATGTCATATCCAATTAACAATTTCAACCAACCAATTAACGAAGCCAAATATCGATGTTACTGGAGCAACCTTCCTATGCAGTTTAACAGGTGACAATACACAATGGCAAACCAGTAACGAGATTCGGCTTTGGAAACTACTTTTTAAGAAATCATTAAAACTCTGTGTTGGGGATCTAAATTGGCATAAAAATGCCGAAACTTTGACTAATGCAAATAAATAATCGGATTATTCATACATTTGATTATATAGGGTAAATAGGGACTGACCAATAACTTCGAATAATGCACCGGCTTTGGATACCCGAGTTTGAATAGTTGAGATTCGACATAATGTGTACTCATCTGTCAATATACACATATCAATTTTCACCCGTCCATCTATACACAAATTCATCCACCCATCCACACCCATTATTATAAATCAATCAGTCAACATACACAAATCCATACATACCATTTTATACACACATACTGGCAAATAGTCCAAATACATATTTGAAACTATTTATTTTCCAATCCAAAAATATGGAAGATAGAATAAATGTTACCTTGGTCATCAATTGTTCGTTTTTGTTCATTCAAAAGTGAGGTACTTTTCTGGATATCTTCAACCTTTTCAACCCTTTCCTCAATATTAGACACACGATTCTGCATTTCTTGTTTCCAAACAAGATCAAACTGTTTCCAAGCTTCAAGCTCCGTCAGAAGTTCACTGTTTACTACCTGCTCTTTTTTTACTGACTCACTAAGTTCATTTAGAGAAGTTTTTATGCTAAAAGATGTCTGTGCATTGGAAAATGTTTCAGTAATTTCTTTCCAGTTTGTTTCAAATTCATCTTTGGTCATTCTTTCAGTAGCTGTATGGCCAAACATGTTCCTAAGATTTCTTATATCCTGTATTGCTTCTTTTTGACTTTCTAGTGATGGTGAGTTTTTCTCTAAAACGCAGTTCCATATCAGACATAACAGAAGGGTAATGTCTAGTTTATCAATATCCGCATTAGGAAACAATTGGTTCCACTGAGTCTTATGTAGAATGAGTTTTTTCTTATATAAAGGTTCAAGAATTGTTTGTTTTGACTTTAAAAAATCATCAAACGTCATAGGTCTGTAACTCTCCTTCAAGATTTCCTTCAAAATCAATCGACCTCCTTCCATCACGAGCCGGAGACACTGGTACCAGTTGGTTTTTTCTGGGTAAGTTGACTCCGCCATCTTAGGTGATATACATTGAGGTAGCTGAAATAAAAATAACATAAAGTCATATAAGGTTCTATTCAGCAGACGAACCACTGAAAAAAAACATCTATTCCAAATTATCCATACATCTACAGATGTGACAAAGTAACGCTTGTATTAATTTAATTAAGAGATAACAATGTCTTTAAACATAATTATTTAAACTGTTAAACAACAACCATGGATATACAGGACGAGCTTGCCTAGTCTATCAAGTAACATCACTGGAATAGACAGAACAAGAACAGAACAAACCTTTATTTCAACCAGGTATACGAAATATGTCATGATGCTGACATAATTACATTTGTATAAAAAGTAACCAGAGGTTCTGATTGTGAGGAAAATTAGAGGTTTAGAAAGAAAAGGAAGGAAAGAGAAAAGAAATTGGAGATAGCAGATGCTAAGTCATACAGCTCGTATTAATAAAAGAACAAAATAAATGTGTGAGACAGTCATAGACCTAGAAAAAAATCCTAATTAACAATATTCCATTCTGAAAATATCTGTAAATATGAATACGATGTGGTTATGTCATACTAGAGTATGGCTTTTTATTAAAATAACGAATGTATACGTTTAAAACTTTTTTTTCTCCAAGATGGAGAATAGATAGAATGAGATAACAAAGTTAAATAATTGCAATGTTATTTAGGTAGCGAATTGGAAAATGCATTTCTTTTTCTTGCCCATGTACAAAAAGATATGTAAGCGAACAAGAAGAACAAAGAATCAGAATTTCACACAACTGAACAGGCTAGACTCACATGACGGATTGTCAACCTGCTTTATTTATATCCCCAGTATAGGATGCAACAAGAGTATTGAGCGGTGAGCTGTACTTAAGATCGTATTTCCGTTGGTGAGATATATCTGATTCAGATTTAGAATGCCCCTTTATAATATCTGACATTGTCCGTACCGACGACAAATCCTCCACACTCTTCATACTATCTGCATGTCTTACAAAACATAACAATGCTCTTTTCTTCAAAATCTAGCTAACTAAACTCATCTGTTGGACAAAATGATCTTATCTGCTTTGTTTTGTCATACAGTTTCTTTGAAGCATCCTTCCTCATTTGTTTCGTATTGCTATCTATTTGTTATCTCGAAAAAACAAACTTAAGCTTTTCGACGTTTTTGTTTTTGTGTTTGCGCATAGTGCGTTATAAGCAAACCATATAATAGTATGTTGTTGTAATACTTGGGATTCCAACAGTACAGATAGTATTTCTGCATTTGTATCCCTCGCATTTTTATTTAAATATTATGAATAATAATAAGAACATTCTGTAAACATTAGAAAATAAGAAGTTAGATGAAGAAATAACCATTTGTATCCTGCTTAACAATAAGTATTACGACATTGGATATTTGACAAGTGAGTGGGGGAAAAAGCAATAAGAACCCCTCGGATAATTCACGAATCATCTCTCGGATGTATGTAGTCGGATTACCTCGGCCATTTCCCTAAATGGGACTTCTTTTGTGACAGACGTCAAAATAAAGATGGCAGCTCGGATGACAGCTCACTATAGTACGGTGTCTGTAAAACTTCACTTTGTGGCTGCCTCAAATTTAAATCGTTTAAAAGTTTAATTAACCCGTCGCAGCAAAGTCACAGCTGTCAAACGACGCCATTGTTTATGTTTTGTGCGAACTACATTTTAAGCATATTCTTCCGACTTCCGGCGAACAAAAGCGATCGTGTTTTCTGTATGTACCAGATACATCTGAGGGATGATTGTCCCGATGTCTCTCGGATGTATGTAGGTAGGCGGATCACGAGGGCCATTTCAATAAATGGGACTGCTTTTGTTACAGACGTCAAAACAAAAATGGCAGCTCGGATGACGGCTCACTACAGTATCATCCAGGTTTAATTTACCTACCGCAGCAGACATGCAGCTGTCAAACGATGCCGTTGTTCATGTTTTGTGCGAACTACATTTTAGGCATATTCTTCTTCCGACGAACAAAATGATCGTGATTTCATTAAGTATCATTGCAACAGATATAGCCGAGTGATGATTGTCCCAATGACGGAATTATCAGAGGAGTTCCGATTAGGGAAAAAAATCTCGTTCTGAAAACACAAGCCAATGAGTGAATGCATGTCAATGTTGTTACTAAATATACTGCTAAATATAGCACACCCGGGTTTCCGAAGAAACTTATCGACAAACGTCAATAGTTTGACCGAGTTTAACCATTATAATTATTATTATTTTTTACTTTTGATTTATTCATAGGCGGATTTGTCTGATTTAGAACACGACCAGTTGGTCCAGCTAGCCTAGGACTTAGCTGGACCAGACCACCAATTTACTAGTGAATGTCGTTCGGTCGGGCCTTAATCTCGAACCCTGATACATGGCAAACATATTAAAAGTGATTTTTATAAAAAAAAATATAAGTTAAGTGTACGAAAAGAACTGAACATTCTTGTAACAATTAATTAATATTTTTAAATCCAATATTTGGCCTCAGTCTGCCTAGGCTAGCAGAATTACTTGCTTATATGGTTCTAAACATTAGTTTATCTATCGAGTAGATCTAAAGAGTCTGTTATAATTGAAAAAAAGATAAACATAACATTAACTCTAATTGCAGTGTTGTCAACCTGTATAAAAATCATATAAGAGCGATACAATAGGGAAAAATCCCCTATTTACTTGTGGATCGTTACATCTATCCATAGATTCCTACTATGTATCATAGCATCATGTCTATAAATGGGATCAGGTAAAAATTAATTGAAATAATTTAATGACTATGTCTATAAAGACACAAGAGATATAAGCTACTGCAGAAACTGTGTTGTTTAATATTCTGAAGAGAAACTAGAACTCCGCGAGTCAGATGTGTCGCCTGACAAACATTTTGTTAGTCAACATAAAAAATGTTAATTAGTTTTTTGTTGTACAGATATTAGCAATGTATTTGCACAAAATTCACCTATAAAATAACCTTTTAATTGTCTCATTGCAAAAATCATGCACAACAAGTTATGCCCTTTGCAAGAAATGCACTAAAAAATCAATCAAAGGGGAATAATTAAAAAACGGAACAAGGTAAAGTTATGGTTCTTGTGCGCTGCACTTCGAGTCATTACCAGAAACATGCGTACCAAGGATTTAGTCATTTGAATATTTGGTGACATTATTACGCTCCGGACAAGAAATGCTCTAGAAAAACAAGGGGTTTAATTCAAAAATGGAACAAGGTAGAGTTATGGTTCTTGTGACTGCACTTCAAGTCATTGCAAGAAACATGTATACCAAGTTTGGAGTCATTTGGACCTACGGTGACAAAGTTAGGCTCCGGGCAAGAAATGCTCTATAAAAATCAAAGTGGAATAATTCAAAAATGGAAGAAGGTAGAGTTACCAGTTCTTCTGCACTGCACTTTGAGTCATTGCCAGAAACATGCCTACCAAGTTTGGAGTCATTTGGACCTACGGTGACAAAGTTAGGCTCCGGACAAGAAATGCTCTATAAAAATCAAAGTGGAATAATTCAAAAACGGAAGAAGGTAGAGTTACCGTTCTTCTGCACTGCACTTTGAGTCATTGCCAGAAACATGCTTACCAAGTTTGGAGTCATTTGGACCTACGGTGACAAAGTAAGGCTCCGGACAAGAAATGCTCTATAAAAATCAAAGGGGAATAATTTAAAAACGGAACAAGGTAGAGTTACCGTTCTTCTGCACTGCACTTCGAGTCATTGCCAGAAACATGCATACCAAGTTTGGAGTCATTTGGACCTACGGTGACAAAGTTAGGCTCCTGTGATGATATCTGTTTAAGAAACATAACTTTGTATCCATACTAGTAATACAGTAATATAGGATTACTTCCCTTTACACATATCTGTAGTAGTATATTCATTATATATATAGTTAACAATGCCTCTAAAATAGTCAGTTTGCATCAGACCTCTGTATAGTTCACTTGTGTAATTAAAGTTTAGAAATAGATGTTCGGACTTTGTTATTCTGTTAATATCCATGACACAAACAATAACCTGGTGACATAACATGGTGTCAGAAATATAATTTGGATTTAAGTGCATTTATGCCAAATTCATTGACAGTTTGAGTTGGACATAAATAATAGCAAATAATAATATCCAAAGTGTCAGCCATATATGTAGTGCAATAATGGATTTATCTGGAATTCCAACACCAGTCATTGACTGGAAGTCGAACAATCTGCCATTGGAATGGAAAAACTTTAAAGAACATGCAGAGCTCATTTTCAATGGTGCGCTCAACTAAAAGGACGAGCCAACAAAATGTACATACCTCCTGCTATGGGTTGGTAAAAAAGGGCGAGATGTACACAAATCGTGGAATCTTAGTGCTGATGACTCGAAGAAATTGGACACATTGTATCAAATGTACGAAAAACATGTTGAGCCAAAGTGCAATAGTGTGTTCAAACAATTCCAGTTCAACAACATTATACAAGGATCAAACTCAATCGAAGACTTCATTACTCAGTTGCGAATTTCAGCAAACGATTGCAAGTTTGCCAATCAAGAGGAAATGATCAGAGACAGAGTGGTAATGGGAGTCACCTCGAGTAAGAATAGAGTAAAATTGTTGAACGAGGGAGAAAAGCTAACATTAGATAAAGCAATCGCAATCGCACAATCTTACGAGTATGCACAAGCCCAGCTGCGCTCTATGGGTGAGCCAACTAACCAAGCTTCTGTCGATGAGGTCCAGCCGGCAAGACGTGGGCAGCCAGCCAAGAAGGGCCGAGCGTCGCAGCCAGCCAAGAAGGGCCGCGCGTCACACGCAAAAGGGGACACCGTCAGACAAAAGAAGCCAGCGGAATGTGACCGATGCGGATCACACCAGCAACAACAGGACAAATGCCCTGCAAAGGGAGAGCAATGCCTCAAATGCAAAAAGCGTAATCACTTTGCAGTCAAGTGCAGAACAGTTAAAAAGTGTTGGAAGTCGAAGAGGACAGTGATTGTGATACCTTTAGTGTTGGATCAGTAGAAACTAAATCCAGCAAACAGGTATGTGCTGATTTACAGGTGGGCCCAAATAAAAGTTTAATACAGTTTACGTTTGACACTGGCGCATGCTGTAACATCATATCAGAGACAGAATTTAAACGTCTCAAGGTCACTGCCCCACTCCAGAAGCCTAAAGCTAGGTTACTTGCTTATACCGGTGCAGAGATAGAGGTCTTAGGCACAATCAGGTTACATTGTAACTATAAGGCCAAGAAACAAAATGCAGAGTTTTACGTTGCACGAAACAACAAAAACTCAGTCTTAGGATTACAGTCATGTCTTGATTTTGGTTTGATCAAAGTAGCATTCTCTGTAAATCCAGAAGTCCCTATGACAAAGGAGACTATTTTGACAGAGTACAAAGACGTATTCACAGGTATTGGTCGTTTACCAGGTACCAGTTCAATCCAAATAGACTCAAACCACACACCTGTAGTACATCCACCCAGACGCATTCCTGTTGCAATGCAGGACAAGGTCATGAAGGAACTCCTAAACATGGAGAAAGCTGGTATTATTACCAAGGTCAACAAACCGACTAGCTATGTAAATAGCATGGTGGTGGTTAATAAGCCGCATTCCGACAAGGTGCGCATTGTCATAGATCCCAAAGACCTAAATAAGGCAATAAAAAGACCTCATTATCCGACAAAGACACTGGACAATATACTTCCACAGTTAAAGTCAGCAAAGTACTTCACAAAACTTGATTGTAAATCAGGTTACCATAGTATAGTTTTGGACCACAAGTCTTCTTATCTGACTACCTTCAACACTCCCCAAGGTCGTTACAGGTATTTAAGATGTCCAATGGGTCTCAAGTGCAGTCAAGATCTATTTCAGCAGAAAATAGACGAATGCTTAGAAGGCATTTCAGGTTGTGCAATCATAGTTGACGATCTGTTAGTGTATGAACAGACAATACATGAACACGACTCGAACTTGAGAACTCTCTTAGACAGGTGCCGAGAGAAAGGCATCAGGTTAAATGAGGACAAGCTCATTGTAGGAGCCTCTGAGGTCAAATAATTTGGACACATAGTCTCAGCTGACGGACTGAAACCTGACCCAGAGAAATGTAAAGCAATTCCGGAAATGGAACCCCCGAGTGACAAATCTGAGTTAAAGACGTTAATTGGCATGGTCACTTATCTGTCTAGATATGCACCCCATTTGTTACAAACTATGCAGCCATTATCAGAGCTGTTGAAGAATGACATACATGTACAGTTTTCATGGGAAGAGCCACAAATTAGGGCTTTCCAAGAGATCAAAGACATATTGACAGCTAGTCCAGGTCCAATATTGTCATATTTTGATCCAGACAAGACCTTGACATTACAATGTGACAGCTCGCAGCACGGCTGTGCAGCGACATTGATGCAAGAAGGCAAACCCATTGCTGATGCAAGCAAGACACTGACTAGTACTGAGAGAAACTGGGCTATGATAGAAAAGGAATTACTTGCCATAGTGTTTGGCATGACGAAATTCAGACAATACGTCTATGGAAGACATGTCATTGTTGAGACTGACCACCTACCGTTGATAAGTGTGTTTAAAAAGTCACTTCATCGCGCCCGCACCAGATTGCAAAGATTCTTATTAGCCTTACATGGTTATGACCTAGAGCTTCACTACAAATCTAGAACTCAAATTCCCGTTGCTGACACAATGTCTAGGAAATTCCTCCCAGACATGTACCCTGAGATTTCAGAGGACTCGAACCTTCATGTTCATTTTGTCACAAGGAATTTGCCGTACACAAGTCAGAAATTAGTCGAAATAAGGACTGAAACGGACAAAGACGAAGAGCTATTGCTCCTGAAACAAGTCATTTTGCAAGGTTGGCCTGACAAACGCAATCAGTGCGATCCACGGTTGATCGATTATTGGACTTATCGAGACGAACTCAGTGTTGTAGACAACATTATCTACAAAGGTCACAGACTTGTTATCCCTAAGTCTTTGAGAAACGCAATGCTGACATTGATTCATAAAGGTCATACAGGTCAAGAGCGTAGTATGAGACGTGCTAGAATGACAATGTTCTGGCCAAATATCTCCAAGCACATCATTAGTCAAGTTGCTAAGTGTACAGTGTGTGCAACACACCAAAGGTCAAATCAGAAAGAGCCTTTGAAACCCCATGACGTACCACAATACCCTTGGCAAGTTGTAGGTACTGACATTTTCACGTTTGACAACCAAGATTACTTGATAGTATGTGACTATCTGAGCAATTATTTTGAAATGCAAAAGCTCAGCAATACAAACAGTCAGACAATTATCAAAGTCATGAAGACTTGGTTTGCAACACATGGCATACCTGAAAAGATAGTGTCGGATGGTGCATCATATTACACATCACAACAATTTCAGGAATTTGCTATTGAATGGGACATACAGCATGTAACTTCATCTGCTCAATATCCCCAAAGTAATGGCCTTAGTGAGTCATGCGTTAAAAAACCCAAGAAGTTGCTTAAGAAATGTAAGCAAGATGGTTCTGATCCAATGATATCTTTACTGGAGTTACGAGCCACACCTATGGCCATTGGTTACTCTCCATGTGAAATGTTAATGGGTAGAAAAAATTAGCACATTTTTGCCAATAGCACCCAGTCAATTGACACCAAGTACAGTGCTTCACAGCAAAGTAAGGTCAAAGCTTTTTTTTTCACAGAAAGCTGATCGAAAGCGAAAATATGACAAACAGGCAAAACAGTTGAAGCCCATGAATGTAGGGGATAATGTTAGAATCCAACAAGGTGCTGTTTGGAACCCTGCTGTTATAACAGAGCAAAACAGTGAAAGATCATACACTGTAAAGACCCCAGATGGAGGGCAGTATGTTCGCAACAGGCGACATTTGCAGAAAACTCCTGTCAGTTCACCTGCAAAAGCAAACCACCAGGTGAATCACTAGGTACGCCCCTGGAATCAGCCAGTCCCTGTAAACCTAAACTGTTACAAACAGAAACACCACAAGTCCCTTCCCAGCAGCTTGCCAGTGTCATTAGTAACCCTACTCCCAGCAGCCCTATTCAGCCACCTGTATCAGCATGTACTGATAAGCCGCCAGAGAACACCCAAAACCATACATAACAAGGTCTGATCGGCAGATTAAACCAAGAAAAGTAGAGTCAATGTAATTATGTAGCAATTTATTTCCCATTAGTTGTTGGAAAATTGTTAATTGGTGAGAAATTTCTGATAAAAGGACATACCAAATTATTTTGTGTTGATAATTAAGAGGCTTAATCTACAGAACTGACATAGTTATTATTCAAGAAGACAAAATCAGTGAGCATAGTTAGTTTTCCCACGAAAAGGTACACTGGACTATCAACATTCTGATAAGCACCTGTGGAGAAAGTGCTTCCTAAGTGTTAAAAGTACAAGACCCACATTTTCCTTTACTAATGATTTTTTAGTTTGTTACTTTGACAATTAAAATCTTATTGTATTCATATATGTCTAATACTTTTTAAAGAAAGGGAGATGTGATGATATCTGTTTAAGAAACATAACTTTGTATCCATACTAGTAATACAGTAATATAGGATTACTTCCCTTTACACATATCTGTAGTAGTATACTCATTATATATATAGTTAACAATGCCTCTAAAATAGTCAGTTTGCATCAGACCTCTGTATAGTGTAATTAAAGTTTAGAAATAGATGTTCGGACTTTGTTATTCTGTAAATATCCATGACACAAACAATAACCTGGTGACATAACAGCTCCGGACAAGGAAATCCGGACGCCGCCGACGCAGCCGACAAAGTAATCCCTATATTTCGCCTAGTCAGGCGACATAAAAACTACATAAAGCACAGCGTTATCGGAAAATATTCTACGATTTTCATTGTATTATCATACCATATATATAGATATTTTCCATGTGATGTTAAAGGCACTGATTAGACAGTTTAAGGCAGCCATCTTTGAAGGAAGAAGCTAATGCAGGCAGAAATCTGTAAATATGTGCTGTATAAAACTCACAATTGTGTTTTTATTTTTCAGTCTATTTTACTGCATTTGATGTCAAATAAAACAGCTGTGATGAAGTATTCTAAGTATCAAAACTATATTTTGATAGTTTAAAAGTTAAAATAAATACAACCAAAAAAGATACACTGTTCATTTTGTTTAAGGATGAGCCAATAATTTTATTTATTTTTGTGTATTCATTCTTTGTGCATTTATCAATTTTAAAAATATTGTATTTTGAAAATATAAATTTCAAGAGTTTTCGAATGGTGTAAAGCTTTCAATTTTCAGACCACAAATGAAGAAATTACAAGAGAATTAGTATTGATTTGCCACAATAACGTTTCACCACATAACGATTCGCAACACTTATATAACGATTCGCCACAGATGAATAATGAATAATAATGTTATTTACTGTCAGAAAACTATTGTGAACATTTATTATTTTTAATTAAAAAAGTCACTATTCTGAACAGACAAAGCAAACACAAGGACGTCTGTGGAGCCTGTAGGAGAAGTATAGACTAAACAACTTAACCACCAGTGCCCTGTTAGAGGAATGTGCCGCCATTTATGGACCTGTGTAAAGAAAATGTGCAAACCCAACCTCCTCCTCCCCAAATTTCAATGTGCTTTTGCACGTGTGCGTGTTCACGTTTATTCGTTGTGCATCTATGTTGATTTATTCATTCATGTTCACTTATTTCATTCACAAATTCATATGCTCTTATTACATTGTGATTATATTTAATTCATGCTGTGATGTTTGGTATTTTTAATTATTATTAAACATTGAATTAAGAATAAAAAATATTTACTAGAATGACATAGTTATTGTGTAACCCTATACAGAGATAAAAAAAAATAAGTGCCAATTAACAAGTACTTTCCGTATCAATATCATTTATCACACCTGTTGCCTATCATTTTTACTCCTGTGGCAAATCGTTATTTATCTGTGGCGAATCGTTATGTGGCGAATCGTTATTGTGGTGAATCGTTAATATACCACCAAAAAGGCCGCACCAAAAAGGCCGCAAACCTGAAAGGCCGCAAGCCTTAAAGGCCTTATATATAAAAGGAGATGGTGAATCTAATTTGTTATAAATCTTAATACAGTAAATGTTATATGACTATATATGATTATAATAGTCACTAGAAAGGAGACCAGTTTTGAAATAATATTAATTTATGCAGTTAAACATTGAACACTTATAGATCTGCTTAAATTGAAGTAATTTATAAGATAATTGTGTTATAACATTAACTTTAAGCTGTTAATTGTTGAATTATTACATTCCTACTTCATATTGTCTATTTTAAATTGGAAAGTTTGTTTTTAACAGTTTGTCTCGTTTTTTTAATGAAATTTCTAATTTCTTTCGCACTGATTGAAGCCAAAGGGAGCAACCTAGGCTTCTACCGCCTTGTCTGGCTTTGTTATTTTATCATTAAACTATCTAGCATCAAACGCATATTCATAATCCTATACTGTATAAAACTTGCGGCCTTTAAGGTTTGCGGCCTTTTTGGTCAACGGCCTTTTTGGTCTACGGCCTTTCTGGTTTTCGGCCTTTCTGGTACCCAACCCCTCATTCCGGTGGTGACCTCATTCCGGTGATTTTTGTTTACATCGCGCGATACGGTTCTTTTGATGACGTCATCCACGTGGTTCCTGTCAAAGCAATAACACCACCTGAACACTACTGTCAAAACAAAAACTGTGATAAAATGCGTCAAAAACAGGTAAAATATTATCTAGTAATATAACCTGACAAAAACTTACATTTTTTACTATTTCCAATCATACAGCCATTTAAAAAAGACCATATTTTTCTTAAACCGGTCACTCTGAAATTTGACAGCCGTTTGCATTGTGAACACAGACTGTATTGATTAGATCAGACTAGTTGTCGTTTTTCAATTTAAGGCCAAATATATGTTTTAATTGGTTTTCGTACCCTATTCTTTATTTAATTTCTTAAGCTTTAATATTTTTTTTCCTTTATTTCTAGACTAAACCAAAGCAAATAAGACGGAAAAAGGCAATATTCACCCACTTCTCTTACAAGTGCTTATAAAATGGTGAAAGAAAGTGGGTTGTCTGTAAGGAAAGCAGCAGCTCTGTGTAGAGTGCCAGAATCAACTCTCAGGGACAGGACTTTAGGTTTAGTACATCTAGATACCTTGGCTGCTTGATCAGTGCCTCTGTTTGACCAGTATGAGGAGGCATTACTGGTTAAACATTTTAAGAAGATGGCCGAATATAGTTATGGCTACACAAGGCAAGAGTTGAAAACATAGCCTGTGACTATGCACAGCAACTGGGTAAGAGGAAAAAGGATCAGCCACTGTCAATAAAATGGTTCCGGGGATTTATCAAGCGTTGGCCGGAGTTGAAAGTTTTGAAACCAAGATCCTTTGAGCATTCAAGAGCAAAGATGGCATCAAAAGAAGTTGTCGCTAATTACTTTCAAAACTTGAAAGGGACTTTAGAAAAACATGATCTAACAGATAAACCCCACCTCATTTTCAACATTGATGAAAAGGGTATATCAGTAGACCACAGGCCTCCATTTGTTGTTGCGGGCTCTAATTCTTGTCCCCAAGCTGTGACATCCGGTAAAGGACAGACTACAACTATCTTGGGTTGTGGTAGTGTTACAGGACAGAGTATACCACCATTTTTTGTATTTGCTAGTCAAAGAAAGAGACCTGACCTGTTAGATGGAGCTTCCCCTGGTGCAGACAGAATTGTTAATGAGTCTGGCTGGTCAAATGGTGCCATCTTCAGACACTACATAGAACACCATTTTCTAAAATATGTCCCTGGCAGAAATGGTCAAAAGCTTTTACTGATATTAGATGTTCACAAGTCCCATGTCTCAGTAGGTCTTGCAGAATGTGTACTGGAGCATGATCTCATCTTGTTTATTTTGCCACCCCATTGTCCCATACTAGTATTCTTCAACCTATGACCCTTGCTTGTTTTGGTCCGTTCCAGCATATTTACAATGGTCAATGCCGCAAGCTCAAGCGAGAAACATCAGGAGTAATTACACGCTACAACATCTGCGAGGTTGCTTGCCTGCTTACACAAAAGCTTTGTCGACAGAAAATATCCAGTCTGCCTTTCGTCATGCTGGAATTTTCCCAATGAACCCGGATGCCATACCAGCGCATCTTCTTGTTCTTGCTGAAGTATTTCAGATACCAGAGTCAGGTGATTCTAACAGTCAAGCAACAGTTGAGGGTGGAGTTAACAATTCAGAGACTGAAGCTGCTTGTTTGACATGTTTGTTGAGAAAGAGAAAAAACTGAAAAAAATTAAAAGTAAAAATAAATCAAAGCCAAGAAACACAATCAGCAAACTGGTTGCCGGAAAAGAGATTTCGAAGGAAGTTGTTGAGAAAATAAACGTTCATGTTAATAATCAGAAAACAAAAGCCTAAAGTAATGCTCTGCCAGTTATCACTGCACTTAAGCCAGGTCCATCACAATACAATCGAATCACTGACGGCAGTGAAGAAAACATTGGTGAAATTGATGAAAGTGAGGTATGCTGCCAGTGCAGGAAATACTCTCCTGATGATGTTTACCAAAGTATATCAATAATATTTGTGAAGTAGGGACAGTGTGACCATATCATCAGGGGCAGGAAATGTAACCACTGGGTCCATCTGTCATATTGTTCACCTGTCAAAGTGTTAAGAACTTAAGATGTGACAACTTCCGGTATGACTAAACAGCAAATAGTCGCAAATAGTCGAATGACAGCAAATGTTATTTTGTGTTAGAAAAGGGTCATTTCGCTGGTTTGAGACCAAAATCTAACCAGAAATGTGCATAAATAACGCAAAAACGGTGACAAATAGTCAAAATTTCAGTAGGTTCATTGGTCAAACTATAACTTTTGGATCAGTTAAAAGAATGTACTTACAATTTTACCGTATTTACTTGCTAAACATTTATATGACCTCAACGAAAATGTTATGAAGTTAATAAAAAAGTGCTTTAACAGCCACAAATAGTCACTTTTTAAACCTGAGCTAATATTTAAAAATTGTCAAGTGACTAAATAGCGTATAGTCAAATTTAGGTAGTGTTATTCAGTCAGAATATGATATCTTAATAAAAAAACTTGCATCAACATTTTACGCTATAAATAACATAATTGGTGATTTTTCCAACAGTTTTACATTAAAAATAATTAACGAAATGAACACAAAAAACGTTCTCCACAGCCACAAACAGTTCATTGACTAAGTCTCCTAATCACTCCGACACATTCATTGATATGTCGTTATATATGTTCGCTGTATATTATACAAAACAACCAACGGACAAATGTCCGGACTGAGAATTGTCCGACCCTGCAAAACAAGTAACTGAGAAATGTCCGGCCCAGCAAATCAACCAACTGAGAATTGTCCGACCCTGCAAATTTTACTAACTGAGAAATGTCCGGACTGAGAATTGTCCGTACCCCATATATATATATTTCTTTGTAGTAGGCATTATGACGGTCATTTTAAAAAAAAGTCCCATAAAATAACATAACATAAAATTAACCACGAACATTCACTGATAATTATCTGACTAAATACTGTAAAGTCAAGTTTAATGTGAGTCAAATAGATCAAAGTACGTCATCAACATTAATAAAAAAAATAGGTTACATTGTAATATAATTAATAGTTTCGCACACAAGAGAATCAACGAAAGTGCTTCAAAGGCGTCACTAAGATAAAACCAGACAAAGAATTTTACTTGTGATATATGTCATCTGCCATAAGATCATGCTTGCAATACACTGCTGGACCTGGTAACGTCCTCTGTACTTCCGGGACCAGGTGTGTGTCAGGAAGGGGAAGGGTGGGGGTGGGGATAGTTTTAAGTTTCTTCTAACAGGATACATTGAATCAATGATATACATATCTGAAGAAGCAAGTAACAACAAAACATCTCGATGCTTCCCAATAAGCTACAATGCAAAAATTAAAAACTAAATAAATATGTCATAATGTTTTCGGTTGTATTTTATTCAGTCTAGTTAAATGTTCGTAATTTAAATAATCTCCTTGCATAAATATTATTTCTTTTTGAAAATGAGAAGAGCTGCTCTTACCGCATCTCAAGGTTGCGGGAATGTTCTTATTCTCCATAAATCTACAGCCTTCGTCAAGAAATACAAATTACAACCCTGTTTACAAAGTTTATATATGTTAATCCTGAAATCGTAACCTTCTTTTATTTTCAGTGGTTACAAAAATACAAGAAAAAACCCATGCTTAACATCTAACAATGTATATTCTGTCAGTTTGTCATGTAAGATAAAGTTATTATAGGTTTGCTGACTGGCGATAAGTGTTATCATTCACTATTGTCAGTTTTGGACCTAACTGACAGACAGATAATACTTTTATTTCAACCCAGGTACAAAACTAGAGTAATATGTGGAACAATGCGAAAGACAGTATGGTATGCAAAATGTCAATTCCAGGAAAATTTTATGTTTGAGAGAAGAAGATGTGGTGTGAATATGAAAATTTATTTTGGGGGTACACAAGATGGTAAGAAGAAACAATATTTTAGTTAAGGTTAAAGTTAAAGAACGAAGTACTATGGAGGTGTGCTTTTTATCAGTTTCTATGCTGGATTGCAAAGACATATTGTATATATAATTAATGGAATAACTATATATAAAACAGAATGAGTAAACGTGTCATTTGTTGTCACATAAATAACTGCATATGCATTGACGACTTTTCATATCCCCGTGATTCTGTGTCTATGCTATAATTTTTATCTAGTTTATAGAAGTCTCCAAAAGCAAATATTGTGTTATTTTAAAATAATTAAACTTACATAAACATCCGGTTTGCTTTAAGTTTTTATTGGCAAAGTTTCAGTTTAATTATTATAGATGTGACCCAAATGCAAGAATTTTACTCAGAATTATTTTTTAAAGAAAAAGAATAAAATTCAAATAAAGCAATTTTCCATTCGGGGTATAAACGTTGTTTTTTTTTTTTGTTCAAACGTACCATTTAACTGTTGGCGGTGTTGATGTGCGCCGTAAGACCCAGTTCAATATCAACCATGCATATATTGATATTTTGTTTTAATGTAATGGATAGACCAGAATAAGTTTGCACTTGATATCGTATTTTTGTACCTGTATGTATATAACTGTAAATGCGCTCGTCATATCAGCGGCGAGTTACCTTTAAAATACGTTCAAAGATAAAGTAACGACTTTTACAAAGGACATCACGTGCACAAGTCCATCTTTGAGCACGTTGACAGGTCTACCTTAATTTTGGAAAAACCTGTCTACGTGCGCAGAAAGACCTACATCGTCTAAGCTAGCTGCCCCAAGATATATATACCTCAATCCAGAAGTAGGTGTGTGGTAACAAATGAATTGAAACATTTAATAAGGCAAACAGACGATGCACACAATGGAATGTTATTCACAATACTGGACAAACTATGGCTAAGAACAACATTAAATGTAATCCCTCTGCCTTTCAATGCGTAGAAATATTTACCACCAAAAAGGAAAATCATCAATCTCCTAAACGCACGAGATTTGGACGAGATTATATTATTTTGATATACATTTGTAAAGTATATATTTTATAATTTTATAGTAACGAGAACGTATGAGGAATGTTTACTTAAAAACTTGTTTTGGTTTTTCAAATATGGCATAAAAAATTAGATCAGAGAGGATATTTAGCAGGATACCACATATCGTCTTAAAATAAATAAGATAATGATGAAAACTCATATGAAATATTTCATGACTTACGTTGTATTGCCTATGAATACTATACTTATACCTACGGATACTTTACTAAGTCGTCTTAACTTAATCAATTTCATACGTTTCATTCTAAAATGCCTAAACGTGGAGGTTTATTGTCGTGACATGCATTTGCAATGGAAACATTGTCGGATATCACCTTTACATGGAGCCTGAGTACTGATAAGCTACGGATTTGGGCACAATCAGTTTTACACACTTGAACATTGTTAGTATTCTATGAACATGTTTGCAGATCCTCTCAAGTTGAAAAGGTTCCAATTTTGTTTCCTTGTAATACAATCTCTTGTCACGAATGAAACAAAAGCGCACTCTTCATCTTTACGGAAAATAAATACTTCCTTCTTCCTTCTCCAAGTTAAATTTAAGTTTCGGTTTCATCATTATCAAATACACATGTAAACTTCCCTTTGAAATAACTTCCTGTTAATATTTAAACAAGTTTTGGTTTGCTTTTGGTTTAACGAATTTAAGAAGGCGTGAAATATTTCCATATTTTGCTCCTGTGTCATTAAAGATAATATGGTGTATGTCATAGTTCCTATCTTGTCTAGTCTCAGTTAGCTGATTTATTTATTGAGTTGATCCAATTTTGATTTTATGATAGATTTATTTCATTAATGCTGTCAACAATTGTTTGTATAACACTTGAATTTAGCACAGACGTACAATTGATAATATTTCTTTTCAAAGTTATATGCAATTAATGCGGTTAACTGGAGAGCAAATTGATATACGGTTATCCGGTTTACCGTTGACATTCCTAATATAAACAGTAATGAAGTATTTCTAAAGCTATCAACAACCGCAACTACTACAACTCTATTACAATAGTGCTTGATCAGTGGATTTATAAGATGCTGCTTCTGTGTGTGATAGTTTAATATATAGCGCATAAACGGGGACGTGGTGGTAAAAGTGTGTATGTATTTTAGAAGGGTATGTCTTTTAGAAGAACTAAAGATAAACGGGGACGCTTGTGCAATGCCATGTCCAAATCAGTTGTGTATATTGTGGTCCGTACCCATGTGGTTAACTGGGGACATGCAGCGATATCTGCGAATTTCACATATGTTATCTTTAAATGCCTGTATCCACAGATTTCAGCAACAATACATCTGGGGACGTCTACGGTTTGGTGGGTGTCCCCGGTTGGTAGGTGTGTATTCATATAATTGTCGCCGTCTGACACCAACTACATACGCACGCACGCACGCACGCACACACACGCACACTCACAAACACACACGCGCGCACACACGCACATACACACATGTTCAATTTTAACCACTCCTGATTTACATTTGATTCTACATGTCTGATTTATCAGCGTTTATTACCAACAACCTCAGTGTATTTAATACTTTAAGATAACTGAATTTATTTTTCTGTAACCCCTTCTAAAAATAAATTTGCCTTTCTTCCACTTTTGGGGATGTCTGTGGTGTCGAATTCTAATTTTCTACTGTGCCTCCTCTAGTCGTCCTCATTAACATCATTATCATTTTATTTATTATAATATTCTTTTTTTAAGAAATGACACAGCGACCAATTATGCTAATTATAACGCACAATACATACCTGAATCACTCGTATTGTCTCAGACGCTGTGTTTTCTTTGTGTGATTGGTCAACAGTACATGTTCCAATAAACATTTTGTTTATAGAAAATTGTCTTGTTTTATGTTACGTGGAATAATCCAGAAAATCGTAGGATAAATCCATGGTTAATGCGTTTGACAATAAGAAAATAAGTAAAGTTTTTATAAAAGAAAGTTTGTTATTAACAAAAAACTGAGTCAATTAATTTCACTTTTTTGCCTTGAGTACTGAAGAGTCTGTATTTCGTGTAGATAATTGTACCCGTTGAACCACTTTTCGGCATTACTTTCATGTGTGTTTAAAAGCTAGTATAAATAAACCAAGTTTGTAAAAATACATCAAATATGTTCAATATAAAATAAAAATTTAAAATAAAATGTTTGACCTAAATGATATAGTTTAGCCTATTAACATACTGAAATTTGACTAAACGCTATTTTGTAATATGACTATTCGTGACTATTTGTGACCGTTTTTGCGTTATTTATGCACATTTCTGTGTAGATTTCGGTCTCAAACCAAGGAAATGACTTTGCTAATACATAAGAACATTTACAATAAATGAAACCATGGAGCCTTTGCTTATATAACAGCATTTTAAATACTAGACCAGGTTCAAAAAGTGACTATGTGTGAGCGGCCACGGGCCAGCTCGATCGACTATTTGTGGCTGTTACGGCACTTTTTTTATTAACTTTATAACATTTTCGTTAAGGTAATGTAAACGGTAACATTGTAAGTACATTCTTAAAACTGATCCAAAAGGTATAGTTTGACCAATGAACCTACTGAAATTTGACTATACGCTGTTTAGTCATTTGACTATTCGTGACTATTTGTCACCGTTTTTGCGTTCTTTATGCACATTTCTGTTTAGATTTCGGTCTCAAACCAACGAAATGACCTTTTTCTAATGCAAAAGTACATTTACAATATACGAAAACATGGAGCCTATGCCTAAATATCAGCATGTAATCGACTATACGCTGTTTAGTCATTCGACTATTTGTGACTATTTGTGACTATTTGCTGTTTAGTCATACCCGACAACTTCCTTTGTCCCTGCTGTCAAAACGAACAGTAAAAGAACTATTTTAGAACAATAATGAATCTTAAAATATCTGTTAAAAGTATTAAAAGGTTACTGTTAAAAAATAGACATTCATTGACAATGGGCAGAAAACCCATTAATTTACTTTTGTACTTGGCCTAATATTGACCTTTCCACCCCCCACCCCCCCGCGCAGTGACGTCACCGGAATCAAGTCATCTCAAAATGGCCGATTGTTGTTGACATTGCAGTTAACTTTCGATTTAATTACAGAATGTTTCGTGTGTTTTAAGGAAATAAAACGAATGAACTGAATTGAAAAGGAAGTTATTTACACAGATAAGAACGTTTTATTAGTATTTCTGATAGATTATTTGCAAGATATTCGTTTGTTTCCCTATCCAACCGGAATGAGATCACACTAGGATATACTGTGTCGTTGTCTCTCTGAATTATCCGGATATCTTCATTCGTTCATTCAGTGCCAAATAACTTTGGTCTGCAAATTGTCGTATTATATTCTGTTTTGATTGTCGATGTTTTAATTATACACAAGAGATAAAAATTCGGTCCAAGAACACTTACTTTTGGCATCCCGGAAGTTAACGCTGCCATAACTGAACGACTGTTAGATCGAGATACGTAAGCGTCAAATCAGGCCCAAAACACATTAAGGAATTGAGTTACATAATGTAAAAAATATACTTACTGGATCAGGCAGTTTGCGTTTTCTCGACATGTTTATTATTCAAATAAAATTATATCTCGATTTTTGCAACATTCGTTAAAAGATGCACGTTTGTGCTAATCGAAACTCCTCGGGACAATCCTTCCTCGGATGTATCTGGTGCAATGCGTAATTTCTAAAGAACATCCAGTATCTGGAGGGGGCGGAGTTTCCGGATCACGTGTTATGTTAATATCCGTGACGTAGAAGAATTTGAGTCGTATACTATTTCAAAATCAAAATGGCTTTAAGTCTAAGAATTATCGCTGTACAGTCATAAAGATCCGTCTCCTTTCAATTTGAATTTACATAACATGACGATCATTAATTTATTGGATATCCAGAAAATATATGGACAATGATCGTACATTTTTGTGTTTGAAACTTGGTGGTTTGCGTTCCATTCAGCTTCGACCCCTGCATCATTCAAATCTTATTTTAAATTAATTTAATATTTGTTTACACGAATCCAACATAGTTACAAGATAATTGTCAGTTTATTGTACCATAGTCCTCTTAAAAATGGTGATATAAGGGAGCAACTGGTATACGGAGGTGTTTGTGTAGTCATTCTGATCAAGATATTCCTGGTTTATTGTACCATAGTCCTCTCAAAAAGGGTGATATAAGGGAGCAACTGGTATACCGAGGTGTTTGTGTATTCAGTCTGATAGAGATATTCATGGTTTATTGTACCATAGTCCTCTCAAAAATGGTGATATAAGGGAGCAACTGGTATACGGAGATGTTTTTGTAGTCAGTCTGATAGAGATATTCATGGTTTATTGTACCATAGTCCTCTCAAAAATGGTGATATAAGGGAGCAACTGGTATACGGAGGTGTTTTTGTGGTCAGTCTGATAGAGATATTCATGGTTTATTGTACCATAGTCCTCTCAAAAATGGTGATATTAGGGAGCAACTGGTATACGGAGGTGTTTGTGTAGTCAATCGGATAGAGATATTCATGGTTTATTGTACTGTAGTCATCACAGGCTACATTAAGAAATAAATATTCATAAGGTACCGCCCACCTCCATAAACCGGGTGTTCTTTTGCACCTACCGGTGCAATGATACGTGTTCAAATCACGATCGTTTTGTTCGCCGGAAGTCGGAAGAAGATGCTCAAGCAATCTCTACCACAATCTGATCACCTCGGCCTTTATGCTATGCAAGAGACCTCTGACATAATAAGGCGCCATCTTGGATCTACTTTGTGTGTCTTAGTTTTAATACTGGGTATTTAATGTTGACTTTTCAATTTTCCGTAAATCATATAGATTGTATTGATAAAAAAAATCGTTGTTATTGCAAGATATACTCAACTAAATGATATATATATAATTTGTTACTTTCTCGCGAACGGACACTGTTTCATAACTCAGGCGACGCACTTTGGTGTATTCTAGAGCTATGTACGAGGTGTATTTTACGAACTATACGGAAATACCCGAAGTTTTACGATTGTCTCTACCATTGAGAGAGGAACGAACGACAACTCTGCATGGGAAATTGTATTTTATATACGGGATCAGCTTTATGCCATATAAAAGTCATTAGATAATCAGCATTTACTATCATTTATGATTATTCAATCAATTCAATTCAAAATGGGTATTTTAAAATTCCTTCTGATCCAAAGATCTATGCTCAGTTACTAAGTACTTTTCATTGTTTTATGTTTAAATACACTGGCGTCTAGTTTAGGGCTGCACAGTGTGCTAATCATGGAAGGTAGATCTATATCATTGTTCAGAGAAAAATAAATGTGTTTTTAAACAATGTACTTTTTTCTTTTTCAGATGTTAAGTCCATCATTTTGAGGAAACCAAGAATATGTCAGGAACTTGCAATTTGTACTGTATGCAGGCTTAGTCTACACCTATTTATGTCTATATCATCATTTTGATGCATATTGGTTTTACTAATTTGATCTGTATGATATTTATTTTTTTTTTCATTTGCAAAGTGTATTTATAATTAAGTGGTATCACAAATCAAAAATAATTAAAAACAACAGTAAATTAAATATTTAGGTTTTTAATGTTTCTTATGATGTATAAACAGTTGTTACATTACCATTTTAAGGCCATGTATATATGTTTATTAAAGGTAATATGTAAATAAAAATCTTTTTAAGATTACTTTGGTAACTGTGTGAATTTTTGTGTTCAGTTTGATTATGTTATACAGCTTTTGATTGAAGAGGAGGAATTTGACTAAGATACAACACAGCAGTATGTTGAATAAGTATGCCACTGTTATGTTAATGATAATTATGGATAGGTACATGGCCATCTTGTTAGTTTTGTGTAATTGCCAATAAATAATATATTCCATATACATGTGAAACATCATTAAAATAGAATAAAGCCAATGGCATTGTTTGAGGAAATTCTAAAATTATATTACATATTTATTAAGATCTTTAGACCTACCGATAACTGTTTTAAGATTTTCAGACAATGAAAGTAAAGATGAAAAAACATGTTCAATTTTTTCATATTATTTGTTTAAGATACCACCATATGTCGAAGGAAATGTATCAACAGACCAACAAATGTCCCAGACAAGGTATCTTTAACCTTACTAAATGAAGTTTGAACAAATGTTGTACCAATATGAACTAAACAGCTTGATACACAATTTTGATTTATTGCACCAGCTGTAAACCCCATAGGCAACTAAGTAACTCCTTATTGACTGTCTTTTGAATAATCATCTACTGGCACTAATTGGTTAATACTAGACACATGTACCAAGTTTAAGTCTCAAGTCTTGCAGTATGAATTGAATGATACATACTACTCACAGTCATTAGAGAAAGGTTTGAGAAATGGGCCTGTGTATACCTCCAGTGCAAAATATTAGTGGCCAATGCAAAGTTGAGCTCATATCCTCAGGGCAGATTACTACCCACAGGTTAAGTTATAGGCCCTCATGACAAATCACAGGTACTCAGACAATATTTTACTTTTTATGGTTAAACTATAATCCAGCAGGCCTTTTTTCTCAGATGGTCAGATTATATGCATAGTCTTCTTAGCCATATTAGTCATCCTAGCCCATATTTTATTCACCACAAGCCAGGTTGTGTAAAATGCCCATCAGGCTATATATTACAAGTATATTCACCTCATTAGAGATTATGCTTGATAGCCCTGCACATCAGACATACCTCTTTTAAGTCATAACATTACACATGGAACCATGTTTAAAAGACCCACCCAACCCTCAGGCCATATAATTCTCCCCTTGTGCCATACTATACACCCTCCTCAGAGCATAATATACCCCACTCAGACCATACTATACTTCCATCAGACCATATTATACAGACCCCTCAGACCATACTATACACCCTCCTTAGAGCATATTATACCCCCACTCAGACCATACTATACTCCCGTCAGACCATATTATACACACCCTCAGACCATACTATGCTCCCATCATACTATATTATACACACCCCTCAGACCATACTATTTACCCTCAGAGCATATAATACACACCCCTCAGACCATACTATTTACCCTCAGAGCATATACACACCCCTCAGACCATACTATGTACCCTCGGAGCATATTATACACACCCCTCAGACCATACTATACTCCCCTCAGACCATAGTGTACATGCCCCTCAGATCATATATAATACACCCCTCAGACTACAATACACCCATCAGACCATGCTATACACCTCCCTCAGACCATACTCCCCCCTTATACTACCCACAGACCATACTATACCCTATCAGACCATACTATATGTCCATCAGACCATACTGTACACACCTCAGACTTTGTCATACATCTTCAAGCTAGTTATTTTACCAGCTACGGCATGATTTTAACCCTCAGGCCAATGTATACTTATCTCAGACAATAATACACCCTCATGTACCATTGTATACTCATATCAGCCAATACTATACACAAATCAGGGAAGATTGTTCCCCCTCAGACCAAATTAAACACCTATTAGGCAATTTATGCCATATTACTCCAAAGAATATCCACTCGGGCTATATTGTACCCAATCAATCCATACTATATCCGAATTAAGCAAAAATATACCTCTCAGGCCAAAGTATCTACAAATCAGGCAAGCTTATACCCTCTCAGCCGAAAGTATACCCATCTCAGGCAAAATTTTACACTTTCAGGGCAACCTATACCCAAATCAGGCGAGATGATGCCCTCTCAGACCATCCCATTCCCAATTCGGGCAAAATTGTACCTTCCATAAAGGGCCATAGGCCATAGTATGCTCATTGCAGACAATACTTTACCCAAATCATCCAAGATAACTCCCTCTTAGGCCATAGTATACTAATTGCAGGCAATATGTTACCCCAATCATCCAAGATATTACCCTCTTAGGCCATCCTATACAAATCTTGGATAGAAGTATACACACACAGGTCATAGTAAATGTACATACTGTCCAGACCATACAAGAATACCATATTATACTGCTCTGATCTATATTATACCCCCTCAGACAATGATATGCTGTCCAGACAGTACATGTATAACATATTTTACTGCCCTAAGCTTCATAATACCATATCAGGCAATATTATTTTGTCCAGGCTATACAGCTTTGCCATATTATACTGCCTTAAGCTATATAATACCACCTTTGACACTATTATTCTGTCCAGGCTATACATCTGTGCCAGATATAACTGTTCTAAAACCATATTACTTTGCACCAGGGCAATATCATTCTGCCCTAAGCCTTTTATAACCTATAAGACATGTTTAAGTTTAACAACTTATTACAATATTTAGCAGCTAAAAAGGTTGATCTGCCATCGATACCAAGTCTTCATACTACATTACTGACTTGTCTGACAGGGTATCCTTGCAATAACAAGTAAATTTACATCAATACCTTAACCTAAAGCTTTCACATTGAAACATTATTATAACACTTGTGTGTATTTGTCAATAGTATTGCTATGTAGTAATAATTACTTTCACATAGTAAGTTATTATTTTGTTGTTTGACATTATTAAATTTAAGGAAAACTAATCCCCCCTGGTAGGTAAGCCGATATAGCTACAGCCGTTTTTGCATTAGGCGCATGGTACAATTATATTAAATGCTTTTAAAATTAAATTTTTGTTTGAGTTAGTAAGATTGAATAAAGTCATGATCAGTTATGTAATTGTCTGGCATTTTAAAATAGTATTGGCATTCAAATATGTTTGTATTGACGGATGTCTGTATTGATGGGTTTGTTATAACACCAGAGGGTACATCAGGTACCAAGTTTCAGAAAGGCTACAAATGTATAATGATAAGTGCCATTGTCATGTAAATTTCACGGAAATATATCAAAGTTGCAATATTAAGGGAATGGTTTTATTTTGGACAAAAGATTTATATCTGGCCAAGCGCAAGCTGTGTTCTCTAATCTTGGCAGTGGGATGGTGTGGGCAGTGGTATTTCTTAAGATTGCCCATAACAAACTATTTGAGACTATTTGTCACTGTTTTGGCATTATTTAGGCCGATTTCTGTTGAAATTTCGGTCTCAAACCTGCGAAATGACTTTCCTAATGCAAAAGAACATTTAGAAAAAATGAAACCCTGGAGCCTTTGCCTATATAACAGCATTTTAAATATTAGATCAGGTTCAAAAACTGACTATTTGTGAGCAGCCACTGGCTAGCTCGATTGACTATTTGTGGCTGTCAAAGGACGTTTTTGGATTAACTTCATAACATTTTTGTTTAGGTCTTGTAAATGTTTATGAAGTAAATACTGTAAATTTGTAATAACATTCTTTTAACTTATCCAAAAGGCATAGTTTGACCAATGAACCTACTGAAATTTGACTATACACCATTTAGTCATTTGACTATTCGTGACTATTTTTGCGTTATTTATGCACATATCAGTTTAGATTTTGGTCTCAAACCAACGAAATGACCTTTTTAAATGCAAAAGAACATTAACAATAAATGAAAACGTAGAACCTTTGCCTATATATCAGCCTAAAATCGACTATACGCTGTTTAATCATTCGACTATTTGTGACTATTTGCTGTTTAGTCATTCCCGTGGCTGACTGTTCAGTCCAAAGTCCACAGTTGAGACCAAAGTCCATCGATCATAGCGCCCTCATTTTCCTATATCCTAGGGATAACTATACCTTCTCTGAGTCTCGGTGTGCTTGAGTATTCTCTCTTGTTTAATATTTGATTTAAAGCAACCATTAATTCGAAATCACCTTAATCAAAAATGATAAATCTTTATGCATGCGAAATGCAAGCTTTCCATTTGAAGATGTTCAAATTTTGAGCATTGCACAACGTAAATTAGACCCCAATTGCAATCGATATAGAATATGGAATGTGATTCAGGGTGAATATCTTTGTGCTAGAAGGAAGTGTAGAAGTTTCACTGCAGGGGCGGATCCAGAAAATTTTGGTGGATGGGGTTTTAATCAAGATCCATTCAACTTTAGTGCAGTAAAGACTAGATGTATATAAACAGTAAGGGACCCTAACTTCAACCTAAGCAGTCAACAGACAAATTTTTTTTTAAAAGTTTAATATTTTTTAAGCTTACGTGTTTGTGCTTCCACAATTTTACCTGGTTGGTGCCCCCACTACCTGTTTCACTGTTGGTAGTTTATTCACTTAGCCTCTTAAGCTCAGTTGGTACACTGAACAGTGATCTGCTAGTATTTGAGAGGTCTGTGGTTTGAATCTTGAGGAGATTCACTTTTTCCCAGCGCCTCTACATCTCCAATGAGTGTGTAAAACCAATATTAAATACACAAATCAATCAATAAATCAGAATAATGTCATTCTCATAATATGTACAGAGCTTTAATATAATGTTCATATGGGTTTACAGGAAACGAATACCTGAGCGCTAAAGATGACCTTATCCAATATGTGAGATGAATTAGTGCCGGAGAATGCAATGCACAGTGACGAATCAGAAAAGGTAAGGATGCTATTGTTTCAGTCACTCAGACTAAATGGTAATTAAATTTAGAAACCTAGAATTGAGATTATATTGTAAAATGCAAACAGCAATTAACATCAAGTTTTTGCTGCCTCTGAGCCCCTGAGTCATTAAAAGATGCGTGTTCATTATGTGTTCATTTTTTTTTTTGCTGACTTTGAAATGCACCACAAAGACACAGATGTGCTCAAGATAATGATGTCCAACTACAGGGGTGCAGTAAGACCCAAGACAAATGTCCTGGTAGAACCACCGCTGTACTGCAGCCCAAATGGAATTTCAAGTTTATGTTAATAATTATTCCATCTTGTCAACTAGAGAACAAAAAATTAGCTCATCTATCTTATAGCCTCAAAGGAAGGTCTGAAAACTATATTGACATATTTTGTACTTAAATTAAGTAAAACGTTTATGACAAAAATAAGTATAAATCTGAAACACGTTTTTTGTTAGAAAAGTTTTTTATACAGCTACCAATATAGCCAGCTTGGTTTTCTTTTTTTCCCATTATTTTTTGACACATTACTGTACATTGTAATTAAATGTAAAAAAGAATCTTTTACATTGGTTCTTTAAATGGTGTTGTGATTAAGGAGCACCCCAGGTCAAAAAAGGACTTTAACCAACATGGCATGGGTTTGCATTCCATTTGAGTGAAAACTTCATTTGGGTAGATCTTTTAGTTGTGATGGACTGGTGGTTCTACCCAGACATATATCTGGGTCATCTTCTGTCTCAAATACATATATAGATAGTATTTATTATCTTACATAAATTTGAAAATCAAATAAATATTTAGCATGTAACAGAATAAATTTCATGCAATCTAAATATAAACAAGTACTAGACACAGAACGTTGGTAGTATGAAGACAAAATGTGTTATGTCTACTTGCACTCATTTGAATCCTCTTAAACTAGCTGATTTTACGCCCTGAACCTATTCATGACTACATGTATATTGTGTGCATGTAAGAATTTGATTTGCCATAGTAGTTTACTAAATTAAAAAAAATGTTAGAATTAAATTCAGATAAAATCTTAAAAGAAGAATGTTTACTGCTGTAAAATTGTTTTAATGCTCTCCAGTTACCTATTAGCATGTAAACATGTTGGTTCAAAGCAGGTGTTTCTGGCATTTTGTCTTAATAACCTGTAATCTTCTAACTGTCACTACATTGCTATCTTGCTTTTAATAGTATTGTTAATAACTGAGTAATGTTATTCTTTATTTGGTGCTGTACTAGGTTATTGCATGTTATGTTAAGACACAAAAACGTTTTAAATACTTTTAGAAATATGTGTAATGTATTATCATTCAAAGTCAAGTGATCCACATTACTGTTTAAATTTATAAAAAAGGTACATTGTACTATAAACACACAGAAAAACGATTGCAAGACATCATCCTGTATTATGTTAAAATGCATTTGTAAACCCAAACGTTAGAAAATCAAAACATTTTGAGAAAATACATGTTGACATATAAACTTGTAATAAACATATGTATATAAAGTAACAAAATATTATTAAAAATTTTCACAAAAACATTGCACTAGATTCTTCATACAAAAATAGTAAACAATCTTTTATTACTCTCAGTACAGGCCTGTAACGTTTTGCCTGTGTTATACTTTTCTCCATTTTTTCTGTTTATCAAATCATATCTAAAATGATTTAGTGCATATTTATGTCCATCAAATAGGCTTCATTAAATATACATTAAAATTAAAAATACAAAAATAAATACCAAGTAAGTATGAACAGTTAAAAAATTTAATCCCTTACTGGCATATTTATGAAAAATGTAACATTCTTAGTACTACAAGTCATAAAGCTGCTCTTGTAACTATTTTTGTAAGGTAAATCATTCAAGTAGCATACTTATAGTAATTGTGTAAGAATGTAAATTTACAAGGACATTTTCCTCTAAAAGGTAGTTTTGTCCATATAAAAGTAATTGAATACCGGTACTAAAATGACATGTAAAATCATTCACAATGAATTGATATTGTCACAAAATAACATAGTCGTGGCCTTATTTTATATAGTGATTTTGTGTACGAGGCTAATGTCACATAGGCCAGAGCGATACTGTAGAGTTCGGTTTTAGTAAAATAGGGATAACCTTAGGGTTATTTTGTTGCCTTTTGTTGTGTAAAGGGTTTTTAGAGGTTCTAATTATGTTTTTTATTATAATTTCATGAAAAGAGTGTTTTTATTCATTTTGAAAGGGTCTTGAAAGGTTAACACATAGTTTATTTACGTTAGGCCTTTTTTATCTTAAAAAGGTGAGGCGTACTAAAGGTGTATGCAATTGGTTTTTCACGAGAAGTCTGATGAATCACGGGTTACAAATTCTCGGGTTTCTTGAATTAAGTCAGGCTACGGGGCTGTCTATTAGTATAAATACCTGTACGCTCCAAGTGTTGGGGTCAGTTATCGAGATGCGTAGATAGGGGACGTTGATGATGCTGTACCATAACACTACGGAATATGTCCGTATTTAGGCCAGTGAAGACCCGTATTTACACGTAGACAAGCAGAGGCCCATAGGTGGACAGCGATACAATGTCGACTTGTACCACGCATTCGTTACATGTACGACGGGGTAGACTCTGTGTGGGAAACGGCAAGAGATACATTATTGAACAGCTTCGTCGCAGGAGTGAGCTGCACGAGCATATACATTATTGGACAGTTTCGTCGCAAGAGTGAGCTGCACGAGCAGATACCATATCGGACAGCTATGCCGTAGCACATATACTAAGGATTGTGTTATCAGAGAAGTGTTGTTTTGGTTTGTAGGACGTATAAATACAGTGCACAGTTAAGACCAGCGGACAGTTACCAGACTTAATATAAGCCGGCGGGGTTTTGTTTTTCTTTTTGTTTTAAAATCGTTTTCATTTATCTTGTATGTATATTGTTTTATATATAAAGTATAATATGATTTTAAATTGTCTTTTGAGTTTTATATTCTACCCTGGTGAGTCACCTCTTGGCCATTTTGTCACAGATATACAAGTAATGACTAAAATACTCCACGGATACCCAAGCACAGGCTAACAATATTCTTTAGATGGTATAATGTTATATACAAAGTGATTTAACAGCTACAATATATCAGTTTCCTTGCCTATGTTAGAGGGACACACAGGTTCTTATTGTTTACAAATAACAGAGTGTGATTTTCATTCCAAAAAATCAGTCTTCTGTGTTACCAGGGTTTATTTTGTGCATAATATTGCACTCCTGAGAAGTCCCTGTCAGGAAAAGGTAACTCATTCCTGAACGATCATTCAATTAGCAACTCGCCTTCCTCTGTCAACAACGTCCCTTCTTCTGGCTGGTGTCGCATATTCACAAGAAAAATAAACCAATCAAATCAAATAAGCACTCTCAATGGAAAAATAACAACATACATATCTGCTATATTTAAAGAAAGTATATTATATGACAAGACAATTTTTTTAGTTGGTATACTATTTTTACAGACATGCACTAGTGTTGCCAGTTTTGTTACTCCATGATACCACACTATCATGGCTGTACACTACCCACATAATGCAGGCTTTCTACTGCCTCTTTATTAAAAAATACGGCAGAAGTAAGGTATGTTTTTACAAAAAAGTAGGGCATAGGGCTAAATAAGGATTTCTTTACCAGTTTTATTTAGAATTACCACTATTTCTTATGTTACTGTCATTATGTTGCTCACCATAATTCATTTTTCTGTCCATGCTTGAAAGACAGACACCTCAGACCCCTTAGCCCCAAGCATTAGGAGGGAAGCCCCTATTGCCAACTTTAATGCTGTTGGTCTGACCCGGCAGGGGTTAGAACCAGTGACCTCCCGATCTGCAAGCTGACGCTCTACCACTTGAGCTATTGTGTCCAGTGCTAATGCCTTTGGTATATCACAGACCATGATCAAACCAGGGGTCTCCAGTACCTGGTACCTACACTCTACTGATTGTTCTACCAGGTTCGATCTAGAATAATCATACTATATATAAATGCACACAAGCATCATTTGGACAGTTTCAATATCTGTTAACTACAAAGTCATATAAGGAAAATGACAAACCCCCTGGCTGCCATGTCTTTTGACAGATCAATATTCTTTGAACAACTATTAACTCCTTCTGTCTGCTGAAGCTCCTGAGGAAGTTTGGTGGGCAAGCAGTTTCAGAAGAAATGTCATTTAAAGAATTGTTATGGATGTTTGATGTTGGTGGTGTGCAATCATAATAGCCCATCTTTAGTGTATGCTCAGGTGAGCTAAAATGCTTATTTCACCCACTGTGACCAGGTCGCTTTAAAAGAAAGAAAATTTAGCTAAAAATAATACATGCACTACGTATGTAATCCTTACCAAAATTCATTGGCAGATGGGTGGTCTGTGTTTCTGATGACCGCTGACCACATAACTGCAACTTAAATAAATATGCTAAATATGTGATTATGTGTGTTTTGTTTTTTATTGAAAAACTTGCAGTATGGGTTTTTTTAGGGGAAAAACCAACACCACATTTTTACAAATTCAAAACTGCTAAGTAATTTCACAAAACTTTCACAAATTAAAAGGTCAAAATTTAACAAAAATTTCAATACTCTTGATACAAGTTTCAAGTTCTTCTATGTAGGGCTGCAACAATTCATTCGAAATTTAATCTGATTAGATATATCCCCCTTTAAAAAAATCTTTCCCCCAGGCTTGCAAGTCAAATTCAAATTTAAATAAAATCTTTAAAAACAGTACTTTCAACTTGTGTCGAGGAAACAGCCCAATTCAGTGCAAACCATCAAATCTGTTTCCCATATTAGGGAGCTCAATAGCGAATGAATCAATAACACACAACAATCATACATGTTCACCAGAAAATGTGCATACCGGTAGATAGAATAACAATACTTAGCATTGTAGACGGCATCTTGTCAAAACATTTTTCAACATGGCAGGCGTGGCTTCGTATGCAAAGTGGTAGGTTCTCGGAAAAGCTTCGACATATTCCGTACACTATTGGTATTTCCTGTTGAAATTCTTTTGTTTATACTTGTTTAGATTGTTGATTTGTGTAAAAGAATATTACTCGGTTGGAGACAGTTTTTCGGCTTGTTG
Organism: Sinonovacula constricta; assembly: GCA_007844125.1. Lineage (NCBI taxonomy): Eukaryota > Metazoa > Mollusca > Bivalvia > Cardiida > Solecurtidae > Sinonovacula > Sinonovacula constricta. Next base: position 82,604,957 of record CM017556.1, on the reverse strand, counting down.
GTAACATGAATGTTTAAGTTCAGGGGCGGATCCAGGATTTTAGAATAGTGGGGGCCGAGGGAGTATCATTCGTTGATGCGAAATCCGCGGCGGGGGGGGGGGGGCGGAGATGGGGGTGTCCGGAGGGGGCTCCCCCAGAAAATTTTGAGTTCTAGATGCGCTGAGATGCGATTTCCAAGCATCTGTGGGGTATAATTTCCTGATCTATTTCCATTAGAGCATTTTTGCAAAAAGACTAGAGCTATGTTCAAGAAAACATTTAACATGACAACAGAAGTAGGCTCGTCGCCGCAGAAATATGCGTGACAAAGCTCTAGTGGAAACGGGCTTTAAGAGGCGTAGCCCTTTGAAAACCTTCGCGTTAAAAAACTAAAAAATTAACACCTTTTTTTGTTGGTCGTCAAAAAATAGGGGGGGGGGGCGGCCCCTTCGGCCCCCCTCTGGATCCGCGCCTGAAGTTGATGCTTTTATTATTTTTTAATGGCATAAAACATTAAGTTTGAGTTTTAAACTAATTTAATGTGATCGAACTCATGGGTATCTTCATTACTTTAATCCATAAAGCCATTGTGGAATCTAACATATTTGTTAATATAATTTATAATAGAATGTCTTTTTTGGTGGCGGAATCACACCTTAATCTGATTTGTTTGTTAAATGGCCTTTAACTGTATAATAAATTGTATTGCCCTCAATGTATCTAGCTAGTTTTGTCAGATTTTTAGTTTTTACCAATCTTCATCAAACTTGGTCTGAAAGTTTGTCTGCATGAAATCTTGAATTAGTTCGTTATTGGGTCATCTGTGATCAAAAACTAGGCCTAAATGTCAAATTTTAGGAAACATTGTGAACATGCTAGAGACCACATTTATAGCCCAATATTCACTAAACTTGGTCAGAACATGTCTATTATAAAATCTTGAAAGAATTCGTAACTGGGTCATGTGGGATCAAAAAGTAGGTCACTAGGTCAAATATTAGAAAAAAAGTTTGTGAACATACTAGACACATTTATAGCCCAATCACCGGTCGCAATAGCTCCGTGGTAGAGCGTCGGCTTGCGGATCAAGAGGTTGTTGGTTTAAACCCTGGCCGGGTTAAACCAAAGACTTTAAAGTTAGTAGTAGTGGCTTCCCTCCTAATGCTCGGTGTTAAGGGGACAGCATTACGCCTGACTTGTCAGTGCCAGTATATTGGACCAGCCATGCTCAGTCCCTGGGCACCTCATGAGTGCCCCTGTGCTATGATAGAAATGTTGCTGCACAGTATCGGCAAAAATGCCGGCAAATCCAGTCCCTATTACCCAATATCGGTCAGAATGTTTACCTCTATGAAATCTGGGGAGTTCGTTATTAGGTCACGTTGGGTCAAAAAAGTAGGTAATTAGGTCAAATCTTAGCAAAAGCTTGAAAGCTCACTAGGGGCGATATTTATGGCCCAATCTTCGCCAAACTTGTTTCTATATTCGAATCACTGGAAATATACTTATTGTAGGAAACAGGTATATGTGCTTTCCCTGAGGGTTACTGTGTATTGTTTTCTAGAAATAGGAGGGGCTGTATGAATTTCCCCAAATTCTGAGAAAAATGCCAAAATCTGTTTTATTGTTGTTTACTAAATTGCACAATTCTTCCAGTTTTCGGATTTTGTGTATGCTTCAGAGTATGGGTCGTATTTCCTTTAAAACATGCTTTTAAGATTTTTTATTGTTTGTGTGCACCCCTTTTATGGTTGTAATTAGGCATGGTATGATGTGTATGCATGGCCCCTAGTGGGGTCAGATGGCATGCTTCCCCCATTTTATGTTTGTAGATCTTACATGGTGTCTTTAGGGGAGGTTTCAGTGTCTAGCTATGACTAGATTCTAAATAAAATATAATTTTTCAGACACGTGCATATTAAAACAAGAATTTAATCTTTTCATGACATTCTCTTTTACCAGCAGAGAAGCTACTCAAACACAAGCATCAATTTTCTGGTTACAACCACTTATGTAAAATTGTGTAAAATTGGATCCATGCTATTTAATTTTGTAAGAAACATATCACATTTTTTAAGGGGATGTAGTCGCATTTTCTTCAATTAAAATGTCATGATTTTGAGAAAACAAAGATAGCATTGAACCAATTTTGAGAAATTGCAACAGACTAATGGTTTGAGAGGAATAAGTCAAATTGATAAAAAGCAATGGGCAAAAAAGGCTTTAAGTTGGTCACAAATTGTCTCTAAGATTTTTGTCAGAAAGCACATTGATTTAACAAACATCAGTGCTAGGACACGTTGCTCTGACAACAAAGAAACATGTTTTGTCTGTCAATTAAATGCAATAATCATTGTATATCTAACGAAACATGAGGTATAGTGGTAAACAAGGAACAAAAATGCAATTCTGTACATATCCCTGCATTCTATCGTCAACACCACCAAGATGTAATCGTGATGAGGACAGAATTATCTGATTTGAAAAATGACAAAATTTGCCCCTTACCTGGAGATACAGAAATGTTACTGAATCGTTTTTATCAATTTAACATAACTTTTCATGATGAAAATGGGGGTACTTGATGTAGTTGAACGCAATAAATATACACCTTACCTCTACTAGAGTAAAAGTTTTTATTGCATATTTAATCGTTTTGTGTTTTTAATCTTTGGGGAAAATATGTACGCAGCTGCATATTCTGTGTACAGGCAGCTACGGATCTGTCTTTCTTGCATCACAACAAGCGGCATTCCACTGACTTTAGTTTTTACTGACCGATACTGCCTCCTTTGCATTGGACAGCCACTTGTCTGTGAGGCATTAGCAACGATCATCTCAGAGTATACCTTATCAAACAGCATCCCTTTGCGAAAGTTTCCATAAATTTTAAAATCAGCTTTTTTGTAATTTAGCTGTTTTTGGCTCTTAAGGGTTGCAAATTTGTAAAAGAAGTTATGGCTGGGTAGTTATATGATCTCGAAGTATCTAAAATAACACCCCAATCATGCAGATAAGGTCGAAAGTTTTGGACTAGTGACAGTGAGGTCTAAACATGGCCTCACTCAATAGGACTTGGTTAAATTTGTCTACCCATTCCCAAATTACCTCCCCTTGACAGTCTTGTCTGGCAGATCCCAATGCTGGATGGTGTGTAATGAAGTTTCGAGTTCTTGCGCTCAAAATCCAAAATTGAGCTCTGTTTGTTTTTAATTTCTGGGACCAAACTCTTAAGTAAAAATTTGTCACCATAAAGGGATATTTGTCAAATAAATTTGATTATTTGCAGTTCAATCTGTGTCTCCCTGTTTTTGGTGGTTCCTGATGTTGTACAACCTGGTAAATTAATCCTTATTTGCTGAAAACTGCCATTCTCCCACTCCCTGGATATATATTACATGAACAGCACTTTGATGTAGATATTTCAGAAGATTAGAAAATATGAATGCTGTTAGATCTCTAGCATTACTAGAAATGTTTTAAATAACAAACATAGACACAAATAATAGCAATTGGTGGATCTGAAGAATATTTTAACTCAAAATGGTCAAAGGCTGAGTATCGAACTTGAGTTCCGTTGATAATTCAATACGTGAAAATAGTAGCGAGCGCATGTATTCGTTGCTACTAATAAACTCATGCCTATAAAGCACAAGTTTACATCCTTCACTTGAAAAAGCGTGTTTTTTTCTATTGTTTATAAAATAGCTAAGGCAATCACCGCGACTGTTTTGACTTTTTTTACTGTGGCTAAATAAGGCAACAAAAGTCCATGTGACTTTGACATTACAGATAAATTACAAAGTAGCAGACACTAGTGGCAATCCAAATAAAGTTTGTACTGACAATGCAGCAATGATCATGTAACGTTCCCAATATGTTTTGCAAAAACCATGCATAATCTAAAATAGTTTGTTTGTTTATTGGGTTTATCGTCCCACCAACAGTATTTTAGTTATGTGGAAATGGTGTCCACTTGAAGCAGATATAGTGCTGCCTTCACTTTGTATAGCATGCCAAAACACCTGGCACGATACCACAACCAGTCACATTATCAAGACACCGAGCCAACTAGTCATGGAACTTCCCCTATATTTTTGGCTTGAGCGTAAGCAAGGGCGCTATACCACTACCATTTTTAACAACTTTGGTATGTCGCGGCCCAGGATCGAACGTTGTGCCTCCTGTACCTGGAGCCGATGCTCTACCGATTGTGCTACCAGGTACAATCTAAAATAGTATTTAAAGGCTACATAACCTTATAATGATACCACCCTATGTAAACTAGTGTGTGTTTTTTCATAATACAGATTACTTACTGTTGCCACATGCTAACATTCAATAAGTTTAATCTTTAAACCGTGTTTTTAAATATGATATATATCTGGAGTCGGCCTTAAAAGAGAAAGATTAATAATGAAAAATGGCCCTTATCTGATTTTGAGGTTGAAATGTCTGGCTATTTAAAGAGTACATAAGTAAATATTTATTTTATATCTCTTTCATTTTATATTTTTCATACTGCTTTTTCAAATGTAATAAAATCACACAATCATAAACAAGTATCATACATTCAAGCATTTTCACTAAAATAAATACACATATAAAGAACAATTGTTTTAATTACACAAAAGGCAACAGTTACTCATTTAATGCAACAAGTCATTTATGATAACACAAATATCAGTTAAAACATTTTCAGTAATCATTAATAAATGTCTGACAAGTTACTCAAAATTCATCTTCAATCACACATGATGATAATTTATTCAAATACATCACACAGATAATTACGCTTTGGGAATCATAGTTGCACTTTTTTGTACAATGAAGCAAGGGAAGTCATATTGTATACAACTTTTATCCAATTAAATGACAATAAAGTATAAAATGAACTTACTTTAATCCAAGTAAATGACAATAAAGTATAAAATGAACTTACTTTAATACAAGTAAATGACAATAAAGTATAAGATGAACTTACTTTTATCCAAGTAAATGACAATAACGTATAAAATGAAGTTACATATGACATAGTTTTACTTGATCTCAAATGGTGTCATGCTTCATTTGTTGTGATGTAAAGTAGCGAAGATCAAACCCACAATTTACAGTTTCTACGAACGCATGTGAGTTATTGAAATGCATGTTATGGGAACTACAATGCATGATAAATGAAAATACCTTATTTGTAGCACAGGACAAAAAAGAAGCATGAAAAAATACAGATATTGAATTGATCACATTAAACAATGTCAAAAAAACATGGAAACACTTACAAGTGATGATGGTATAAAAGGTGAAAGGATGTTTAGTAAAAAATATTTTGCATAGTTTAAGGAAAATAATTATTATCCTTTATACTGAATAAATGCATTGTACTGCAAATAAAAGGTGAACCCTCAATTCAGGCTTTAAGACAAACAAGTAATAAAATGATACCACTGCTCTTAGTGTCTATAACCTTAGTACACAGTACTTAATCAAATAGACTTACTTTCTGGTATGTCTTATATTTGTATCGATGTCACCTAGGATGTTATTTTCAACAGCACAAAGTTTATTTTAGTGTATATTCCTCGTAAACTATCAATATTTTATCAGAAATGTTTTACAATATCTAGCATTATTACCATTTAACTTCAAAGTCCATATAAGAACCAATTGTCTTCAACATCCACAAAGCAGCCACTTCCCCACAGTCGGCGGCATTTACTACCGGTAGTTCATAGTTAATGGCTGTTAATACCAAAAGTAAAATTCTATATATTTAGAAAGGAAAATAATCTAACTTAATAAAGATATAATCCCAAAATTCTAATATAAGAGTATCAACTAATTAAGTTTGGGTGAATAATATCTACATAGACGTCAGCAGTGGACACATGTCCCTTATTGTGGAGTGGCAACTTGCCCCACTTTTATGTTCAAAGCATTCTTTGAGGCCTCAAGCTGCACCTTCAGGCAGGTGAAATATTATTGCAAGTCAATTTATGTACAACATTCAGCGAGACAGGTGAACATTTAGTTGATGTAAATAAGGATGAGGCACTTGTTTGCCTCCATTGTGTATCTGGACTAGGATCCTATAATATGTCCCAAAGTAAGTGCGAGTTATAGCTGGTATATCAACAAGGTTTCCATTTGATGTAAATGAGACATTAATCAGTAATCTCCCCTGAATAATCCCTAAATACAAAAAAGTCCTTTTATTTGTTTTACTCTGTTTTTATGCGTACGCTCTTTGGAGTGTATCTTGACTTTTCTGCCTTTCAAGAAACACTTCCATTTTCTTTTTAAATAACAAATCTGTATAAGCATTTCAATGGGTTTAAAACTTATATTTATACAAAAGTAAACAATTTCACTGTTTGTAATTGCAATATCTTCAAAAGAACAGGCAATAAAGTCGAATAATTCGAACTAAAAGGACCTACCTACTGTTTAGAATACCTTGGATATTAATTAACAAGGGAGACAATTTTTATTTCACCAATTACCCCATTAGTTCTTAATGATTGGGTTAACTGATTGATTATTGTATTATTAAATAGTGTCATGACCTTTTATTTAGATAATTTATTTATTGACATGTTTGATAATCGCACCTTTTTCATTATTTGCAGATTGTGGTATATAAACATGACGTTTCATATCCCTGTCGAGTGCAAGTGTTTTGCGAAGTATGTAATCATTTACATAATCATATAACCCAAATTGGACTATTTCTGATCAGATTTAAAATATAATCCATCATCGACTCAAAACTATCAGGTGTATAGATTTGGAAGAAAAATAACAGAGCTATCCGGAATAATGCTCTTCTCTATCTTGACCAAACTGAGATTTATGCTGTGTCCCTTATTACATTGGAGTTACTCCTGGCTGACATATCATCACCGAGGTCCCCACTTGATGTTCTGCATGCCGTGAAAGTTCCTCTTCAAAGACTGCGTGTCCGCCCAATCCGAGTTGAGATGATTGTCTTCTGCCTCCTTCTCCAGTTTCTATAAAGCAAATTAACATAGAACATATTATTAAGATGGCTAGACATAGAAAAGTAATTTGCAAGCCACCACATTGGAGGATGTGATGAGCCTTCATCTGATGCTAGATGGTGCTTAGAATTAAAAAAAATGGAGAGCAGCCATATATGACTGTCTAAACCAGGAAGTTGGTATGCGGTAGTGTTTTGATGATGATGACGTTGATGAAATGATTATTGCCATGTACTTTTGAAAATTTAACGTAACCCAAAATAAGCAAATTATTGACAAATAATTAGGATAAAAGTTGGACTAGAAACCACCAAGCCATCAACACAAAACAATTGTTAACTGAGAAAACATGAAGTTAAAGTAAGAATGCCAAAAATTGTACGTAGAATCAATTTTAATAAAATTAAAAAAGCAAACTTATAAGCACATCTTGCATGCATATCAAACAAATAAAAATTAATATTTAAAACAATTCTACTATTTTACTTAAATCATTTAGGCAATATTAATGAATTATCGTTCACTGTTTGAGATGAACCATATTAAAGAGGAGACAATGTTATTGCTTTAACTTTAAATTGCTAAAGAGTTTTATGCTTTTTATATGCTTATGCTTTTTTGTTTACTTGGTTTATCATACCACCAGCAGTATTTCAATTAATAGGAGACGGTGTCTACTTAAAGCAGATATAGTGCTGCTTTTAACTGTGTATAGCATGCCGTGAACACCTGGGATGATACCACACCTAGTCACATCATCCTGACACTGGGCCAACTATTCGTGGAACTACCCTCATATTTGCTGGAGCATTAGCAATGAGCTGTACCACTACCATTTTCTTTTTTAAAGTCTTTTTACTCATGCACATAAAATAAAAAAAGTATTTGTGTATTATTTGGGGCACACGTGGCATAGTGGTAGAGTTATGTTAGTCTCTATTATGGAAGAATTTCCACTGGTGAATTTCTTTGAAATGATAAAAGCATTCCCAACATTTGATGGCTTTGCCTTTCAAATGTGACAAAGTTTGACGTTCCCTTAACAAGAGGGCCATGATGGCCATTAATCGCTCATCTGAGGACACAGGCTTTTAGTAGGTTCATATCTGGCATCAAGTAATTAAGAGTTATTTACTTCAAAAATCTTTGGTAAGGACTAGACCATTAGTGTGGCCACTAGGTTGATTACATTTTCTAGAATTTTACTTAGTAACCTACTGAATCCACATGACCCACTTCAAAACATATGTCAGATTTCATACTGGTAAACATTCTGGCCAAGTTTGGTGATGATTGGGCCATCAAAGTGGCCTCTAGGTGTTTTTATAAGGTTTTTTCTAAAATGGACCTAGTTACTACTTTTTGACCCCATGTGACCCAATAATATACTTGTCCAAGATTTCATGCAGACAAACAATCTGATTAAGTTTGGTGAAAATTTGGCTATGAATGTGGCCTCTAGTAAGTTGTGTTCACTTGAGCTAAAAATGGATCCTCATCTCATCACCAACTGCCTGTTAACAACATCTTTGGAGAAGATTTAAGCAAATTAGCCATTTTGCATTTTCTAGCTTGATCTTGGTTGAACTCCATTAACAAACTTCTAGATATCCAGATGAAGTGAAAGGTGATATCCGACAGTTTGGACTATTCTTTCTCTCAAGCAACCAAATTAATTGTTGTTACCTGAAATGATTTCTTGAAATTCTGTTAATTGGTGCCCCACATCAATGTGAAAAGTAAAGCATTACAACCCATTTATTATTACAAAAATGTATTTCTTATCTGCTCTACGCTGACGTTGGCTATTTTAAAACCACACGGCCACTAACTTTTGAGTTTTGTCTTAATTCATTATCGATATCTTGAAAACTCATGATCCCAAAGTCATAAACCTTGGTAGTAATATTTATCATGATGCACGAATGACCCTATGTATTTCAACACTCTTTAATCTTCAATAAATACAATACTTTCTTGTTATAATTTGTAGTGCTGCGGCGATTATCTTAATACTTGGATATCCATTCTAATATTGATAATCCTATCAGAAAATCGGGTAAGAATTTTGGCCATTGCAGAGATCGTTGAATTGCGATCTTTTATTAAAACATTTGCATCAAGTTATAATTTACGAAACGTAAACAAAAACTTCACTACAACTTTTTGTAGAGCTATCAATGGTGTTTAATTCTGATGCAAGTCATCGAAACGATTTCTGCATAAAGGTTAGCGTTACCAAAATAGTATTAAGTTCCAAATACTTTAGCAAAATTATCAAAGTATTGTTGTAAGTTAACCTTGACAATTTAGAAAGCAATTAATCTGTCCCTACCTCTAGTTACTGGCGTCATTTATTCGTCTGTAAACATGGCAGAGCCCGCACGCTACAAAACTCTACCAGCCAATTACTCATCAAATGTATGGCAAAAAGAATTCTGTATTTCAATTAAAGATGACAAAAGGGCAAAATGCAAAACTTGCAGAACGGATGTTGCATATACTGGTGGAACAAGAAACGTGTCAAATCACATGAAAAGACATCACGGAATCAACCCTATGTCAAGAGCAAAAGGTAACTCTTTAATGAAACAAGAGGGCCCTTAATCGCTCACCTGATTACACAGGCTTTAAGAAGGCTCAAATCTAGCATCAAGAAATTAAGATTTATTTACTTTAGAAATCTTTGGTGAAGATTGGACCATTAGTGCGGCCACTGGGTTGATAACATTTTCTATAATTTTACAAAGTAACCTACTGAATCCACATGACTCACTTCAAAACATATGTAAGATTTCATGCTGGCAAACATGCTGGTCAAGTTCGGTGAAGACTGGGCCATCAGTATAGCGTCTTAAGTGTTTTCACGAGATTTTTTTAAAATGTAACCTAGTGACCTACTTTTTGACCCCACATTACCCAATATGGAACTCATCCAGGATTCCATGTAGACAAACATTCTGACCAAGTTTGATGAAGATTGGCCTATAAATGGGACGTCTAGTATGTTCACAAGCTTTTTCTAAGATTTGACCAAGTGACCTTCTTTTTGACCCAACGTAACCCAGTTACGAACTCATCCAGGATTTCATGCAGACAAACATTCTGACCAAGTTTGGTGATGATTGGGCTATAAATGTGGACTCGAGTGTGTTCACAAGCTTTTTTAGATTTGACCAAGTGACCTACTTTTTGACCTCACGTGATCCAGTTACGAACTCATCTAAGATTTCATGCAGACAAACATTCTGACCAAGGTTGGTGATGATTCGGCTATAAATGGGGTCTCCAGTGTGTTCACAAGCTTTTCCTAAGATTAGACCTAGTGACCTACTTTTTGACCCCACGTGATCCAGTTATGAAGTCATCCAAGATTCTATGTAGACAAACATTCTGACTAAGTTTGGTGAAGATTAGGTTATAAATGTGGTCTCTAGTGTGTTCACAAGCTTTTTCTAAGATTTGACCTAGTGACCTACTTTATGACCCCACAATACCTATAATGAACTCCTTCAAGATTTCATGCAGACAAACATTCTGACGAAGTTTGATGAAGATTGGCCTATAAACAGGGCCTCTAGTGTGTTTAAAAGCTTTTTCTAAAAATTGACCTAGTGACCTACTTTTTGACCTCACGTGACCCAGGTACGAACTCAGCCAGGATTTTATGCAGACAAACATTCTGACTAAGTTTGGTGAAGATGTCTATAAATGTGGCCTCTAGTGTGTTCACAATCTTTTTTTAAGATTTGACCAAGTAAACTACTTTTTGACCCAATGTGATCCAACTACGAACTCATCCACGATTTAATGGAGACAAACATTCTGACTAAGTTTGGTGAAGATTAGGCTATAAATGTGGTCTCTAGTGTTTTCACAAGCTTTCTCTAAGATTTGACCTAGTGACCTACTTTTTAACCCACGTGACCCAGTTACGAACTCATCCAAGATTTCATGCAGACAAACATTCTGACTATGTTTGGTGAAGATTGGGCTGTAAATGTGGTCTCTAGTGTGTTCACAAGCTTCTTCTAAGAGTTGACCTAGTGACCTACTTTTTGACCCCACGTGACCCAGTTACGAAATCTTCCAAGATTTCATGCAGACAAACATTGTGACCAAGTTATGTGAAGATTGGGCTATAAATTTGGTCTCTGGTGTGTTCACAATTTTTCCTAAAATTTGACCTAGTGACCTACTTTTTGACCCCAGGTGACCCAATAATAAACACATCCAAGATTTCATGCAGACAAACATTCTGACCAAGTTTGATGAAGATTGGATAAAAATTGTGGCCTCTAGTCTGTTCACAAGGTAAAATGTTGAAGACGAACGAAGGACGACGGACGCCGGACGACGGACGAAGCTGTATCACAAAAGCTCCCCTTGACAGCTATTGGACAGCTTAAGCACAACTGATCAGGTAAGGAGTCAAGATCCAGATCAGCCCGCTCCGGCTGTTATGGTCAGGACCCTCACTATTTGTAGTGTATTTGTATTTTGGGTTTTACGGCACACCGACACTTACCAGGCCACACGGCGCCGAAAACGATGAAGTTTAACGTAAGAAGAGTAAAATCTGGTTGAAATTAAAATAGGTGAGTGGAAATATAAAAATCTATCGGGTTAAAAATGTGAATTATAAATGAAAACAGGTAAACATATTAAATAGATAAAAGATGTATAACGTTAGTTTAATAAACTGTTCAAAAAATTATAACAGGCTTTGAATAAGATATCGTCTTAAATAGTTTGTACATGCCATTGACATTAAAATACTTAAACAAAATATAGTCAGTGTCAATACAATTTAATAAAATATGGTTAACCATCAGTGGTTCCTGGCGAGGAATGCATTCAGGTTGCATTTCTCTTTCTCCACGATTTGCTGTAGGGCCTCTAACAATATGTAGTGTTATCTTTGCATGCAATTTGTACAGAACTTTCAGAGCTTCTTGTTTGATTAGCAATAAATGTATCATGGTAGGGATTTCAACCTTAAACAATGAGACCACTTACTTCGGAGATCATGTTATATTGTCATCCGAGTAATCCATTCTGACGTCTGTATCTTTTATATCTGTAACATTGGTTGGGGGTGGGGGTGAGTGAGGATCCAACACAGTTTTTTTTTTTACACTTTTCTTATTTTTATATTACTCCACATGTACACATGTACACATGTACGACCTACAACAAACGTATAATTATAATTAATAACGAGATTTAAGCATAAGCATAAACATCACATTTTAAACCATACAACAATGACAACAATTGATAATAATAATATAACTACAATTTACTTCAACCCTACTTGACTGGGGTTCCATAGACTAGTGTTGGGAAATTGGTTGCAAATCATAATCGATCATCGGTTGGAATCGGTTGCAACTTCCGATGCGATTTCACCAATTATAATCTGTTTATTAATCTACGAAGTGCTACGTTCACAAATGGTTTTTGATTAGTAGCTTACATAATTACTCGACACTATAGTGTACTTGCTGCTAGTTTCTACAAAACATTTTGTGTTTCAACGACAAAATACAAAGTTTCACATGCTTTCTATTTTTATTTGCTCGTAAATCTCACAGGTCATCATTTCAATTTTCAGAGTAATTTCACTTTATGATTAGATTAGTGTGAAAGCTGGAACCCGTACATTTATTCGAGTGCGTTCGCACTCTTCTGTTAATCGATTATGAAAGAATGCATCGATTATCAATATCGAAAAGCTTTTACACGTCGCTAATCAATATCTTCCGATCATCGGCGCATCAAACATTTATGATCATTATAGCAACATCCAGCATTTTGGTGGAGCAATACGCCAGACACATGTCTGGGCAAAACCAACGGCGCACCACTAATCAGCTGGAAGACCTTCTCACATTAAGTCCTTCGTACTAGGACTCGAACCCTTGCGATAAGAGGCTAAGCAGTCAGAGAAAGTAAAGTATGAATTTATGCAAAACTTTTATCCCAACAAAAAAAGAAATGGTTAGATAATGTTACATGTATTTGATATCATCAAACTATATAACATGTTTGAAATCTTTATCCGTACATCTTCTTACATTTGCATGAAACTTTAAGCAAGAATTTAATTTATTACCAGTATTAACTCTTAGCCTGATATTTGTCTATTTAAAAGGCCCAAGCAAAGAGGGTAGATCCAGATCAGCCAGCTCCCTGCTGGGAGCAATCTGTTCAGGATCTACACTATTTGCTGCTCAGTCTCTGTTTATACGTATATCAACCCTGACGTGTTATATTCATAATATTAAAGAAAAAAGCCCTGAGAATTTAGTATAGGGTTTTAACAAAATGTAGCAAGCTAAGGGTTACCAAATATACTATAATGGTAGAATTGTATGTATACCCCAATTCTTACATAAAGAGTGGGCTCTCTGGAAAATGGCCACAACTAATACACATTACTACAACATGTCCAAGGTGAGGTGAAGTAACGGTCAGCAGCTATTGTAGGGAGGTCATTCACCCCTTCCCATTCACCAATGACTCCAGTACAACTAAGGCAGTTATAAACCCAGTAAGTGTTTTATACAGGGAAAACTAAAGCTTTTAGTCAGAAGAGCATGATTATATTTGGCTTAGGCAAATGGTGCAGATGCAGATCAGCTGGTGCCAAATCTTGGCTGCTTAACGCTCGAGTGAGAAACTTGATATTTTAGACAATGTTGTACGTTTTATAGATTATTCTAGTGCGATAAGTGTTGGCTTTGAACTAAATTTTGTTTGCATGATGAGTTATATTGTTGTTTCTATTTTGTTACATCCAACCATTACAATTATGGTTTATCGGAGCTATCAAGCTAATTTTAGTGGAGAAAAACCGCAGACAAATGTTTGTTTAGGAACTACTGGCACAGTTCTAGCCTCGATTCAGACTCAAATCTAAGTGATGAGAGTTGAAAGACTTTGAAGTCGGTGATGTTAAAGGTGGTATCCGACAGTTTGGACATAAATATTTTTCTCAAATAACAAAATAAGTCATTGTTACCTGACAAGGTCCTGGAAAATGCTGCACATTGATGCCCTAGAGCAGAGTGAACAGTGAAACATAAATCCCCATTCCTCACTGCAAACATGTATTTCCTATCTGAGACACAGGGATAGCTATTTTTAACTAGGAAAACCACGTGGTAACTCACTTTTGAGACTAAGTTTTATCGTCATCCGGGTAATTTTTGCAGAGATCGCTATCGTGCTTATTTATAAATTTGGAATGATTGAGCTTTTAGAGTTTATTTTGCGATTTGTACTGCCTGACAATATAGGCAGTGTTCTAAACCGTCTTTACTGATACTAAAGTATAAGTTTATCCAAAAAGTATGCCCCAACTTCCCAAAGCAGTGGTTAGGTAAGGTTCATGGATTTCATGTAGGCAAACTGTCAGATACCATCTTTAACTGAGGGTGCAAATATCTTTAATGCCAATGTTCTATCTACTCAATGTAAGCTGTCATAAATGTAGGCAACTTACCTTGAAAGCAGGATACAAGCTGACCTTGTGATATAAAACAACTACCAGTATATCTGTTACAGATGTCTTGTAACACATAATAGCACTAAGGTGTATAATTACTACATAATGTTCTTTTGCATTTCTCCCAGACAAAATATGTTTGTTTATTTATTGGGTTTATCGTCCCAACAACAGTATTTCAGTTATCTGGAGACGGTGTCCACTTGAAGCATATACTGTGCTGCCTTCACTGTGTATAGCATGCTGTGAACACCTGGCATGATACCACACCCAGCCATATTATCCTGACACCGGGCCAAACAGTCATGGAAGTACCCTTATATCAGCTTAAGCGTTAACAAGGAAGCTACATCACTACCCTTTTTAACAACTTTGATATGTTGCAGCCCAGGATCGAACCCGGAGCCTCCCATACCTGGAGCCAATGCTCTACCGATTGTGCTACCAGGTCCGGTAAAACATAGTACCAAGCTGCATAACACCTGCATAATGTTCTTTTGCACTCATAGGTATGCTGAAAGGATAAATATTTCATTGCATGAGAATAAAATTTATAATTTGTTTATAGCAAATGTATAAATCAAATATAATGACAACACTGTAAGTACTATTTACTGCTTCAGAAAAGTAGTTACATGCTGAGACAAATGAAAGCCTGTATAGATAAACTTTTATCCATAGTTTATCCAACTCTGGATTCAATGTAAGAAATATTTGATAAGCCAAAGGCTGATGGTCAAGGACCAAGACCAGGAGAGATTATCTCTATCGACCTGTGTTGGTTGCATAACGTATTTAGTATGTACCACGTTTCACATGATGCTGTAATTCTAAGCACTCTATATTGGTGTGTTATATATAAAGTTGTTCATTTTGTGTCGCATGTTATAGTCGTATTTAAATCTAGTTTAAACTGGGTGGATATACTATTGTGAACATTTAATGATTTTGTGCTGCTACGGAAATATAACAGCCTTACTCTCTTTCAATGCATATCCTATAATGGAAATATGTGTAATGGAAATTATACTTTTTGTTGGGCTAGGAATAATCACATAAGCAAACTATCATTTATTTCCATAGCAAATAGCACCCTTAAGAAATAGACGTATCAACAGACATCAACAGAAGACAGTTGTTAGTGCATATCAACTTCAGAAATCAATGAAATGAGCAGCACATAAATAGTGCTTACTTCCTGCTGAAAACAAACTAACATTGATATTAGGAGTGCATACAATATTAGAAAACAGATTATAATTTCTATTAGAAGCAAATACCAACATTAGAAAACAGATATCAGAAGCGTATACCAACATTAGAAAACAGATATCAGAAGTGCATACCAACATTAGAAAACAGATATCAGAAGCGTATACCAACAGTAGAAAACAGATATCAGAAGCGCATACAAACAGTAGAAAACAGATATCAGAAGCGTATACCAACAGTAAAAAACAGATATCAGAAGCGTATACCAACAGTAGAAAACAGATATCAGAAGTGCATGCCAACATTAGAAAACAGATATCAGAAGCGTATACCAACAGTAGAAAACAGATATCAGAAGCTCATACCAACAGTAGAAAACACATGATAATTTCTATTAGAAGCGCATACCACCCTTAGGAAACAGATATCAGAAGTGCATACAAATGGTAGAAAACAGACGTCAGAACCTCATACCAACAGTAGAAAACAGATATCAGAAGCGTTTACCAACAGTAGAAACATATATCAGAAGCGTATACCAACTGTAGAAAACAGAAATCACAAGCTCATGCCAACAGTAGAAAACAGATATCAGAAGCTCATACCATCAGTAGAAAACAGATATCAGAAGGGCATACCAACAGTAAAAAACAGATATCAAAAGCGTATACCAACAGTAGAAAACAGATATCAGAAGTGCATACCAACATTAGAAAACAGATATCAGAAGCGTATACCAACAGTAGAAAACAGATATCAGAAGCTCATACCAACAGTAGAAAACATATGATAATTTCTATTAGAAGCGCATACCACCCTTAGGAAACAGATATCAGAAGTGCATACCAACAGTAAAAAAAAATATCAGAAGTTCATACCAACTGTAGAAAACAGACATCAGAAGCGCATAACAAGAGTAGAAAACAGATATCAGAAGCGTTTACCAACTGTAGAAAACAGATATCAGAAGCGCACACCACCTTTAGGAAACAGATATCAAAAGTGCATACAAGTGGTAGAAAACAGATGTCAGAAGCTCAAACAAACTGTTGAAAACAGATATCGGAAGCGCATACCAACAGTAGAAAACATATATCAGAAGCGCAAAACAACAGTAGAAAACAGATATCAGAAGCGTATACCAACAGTAGAAAACAGATATCAGAAGCGTATACCAACAGTAGAAAACAGATATCAGAAGCTCATACCAACTGTAGAAAACAGACATCAGAAGCGCATAACAACAGTAGAAAACAGATATCAGAAGCGTTTACCAACAGTAGAAATCAGATATCAGAAGCTCATACCAACTGTAGAAAACAGACATCAGAAGCTCATACCAACAGTAGAAAACAGATATTAGAAGCTCATACCAACTGTAGAAAACAGACATCAGAAGCGCATAACAACAGTAGAAAACAGATATCAGAAGCGTTTACCAACAGTAGAAATCAGATATCAGAAGCTCATACCAACTGTAGAAAACAGACATCAGAAGCTCATACCAACAGTATAAAACAGATATCAGAAGCGTATACCAACAGTAAAAAACATATATCAGAAGCGTATACCAACAGTAGAAAACAGATATCAGAAGCTCATACCAACAGTAGAAAACAGATATCAGAAGCGTATACCAACTGTAGAAAACAGATATCAGAAGCTTATACCAACTGTAGAAAACAGATATCAGAAGGGTATACCAACTGTAGAAAACAGATATCAGAAGCACATTCCAACAGTAGAAAACAGGCTATCATTAATAACATAAAAGGAGTATCATTTATCTGTCCATTAAGGTTTTGTATGAACCATTGAACTGTTTAATCTTCTCCTCTCTACGAATACATACAATGACAGCAATATCTCCCATCTCCCACTCTGTTTACAATTGTCTCTCCATTCAAGGGTACAGTCTAGCAAAGTGCTGGGACAGCAACTAAAATAGGAGGCACACCCTCGTTTAGAACAGGTGACATTGGCAAGCTGCCAGCCGATCTACACCCTCAACTCCTGTCAATGTTATGTGGAAAGCCCTTGCAAGCTTGTCACCAAATCATTGATAGCACTTGTCCATGTTTTAGAACTTCCATGTACATGATTGCAAACACACACACTGGTTTGACTACTAGGAAAAGAGTTCAACACTTAGATGAAAAGCACTTAAATGTAGTATTGGCACATCTATACTTGGTAACATTTTGCAGACCATGTGCAATAAATTTCACAAAACACTCAACATATCTTCTGAGCCTTTTTTTGTAGAAACTTAATGTGAAAACTTTTAAATCTTATCATGCTATGATTTGTTAAAAGCCCATTATTCTAAGTCATTTTGTTGCATTCACCAGCAAATGTACCTGAAAATTGCTAAAAATCAGTAGAAAATAGTGCAGATCCCGACCAAAACAGTTCAGCCAACGGAATCTACCCTACCTGCCTTGGTTATTTTCTTTCCTTAGCAGGTAAAACACCTTTCCGCGAGTTTAAAAATAGAGTTTAAGCTCCGCCCCCTTGCCCACAAACAACCTGGTTTAAAGTGACAGATCTTACGGATTATCTTACAGATCTGTGAAAATATTTTAATTTGATATCTCCCAAATGCAAAGAGCTTGTGATGGAGATGTTTAGATGAAGATTAAGACAGTTTCACCCAATAATGCATTCATGGCACAAAATTAGATTTTACCTTTCGTTGCAGAAATGGACAAGCCTCATCCAATCAACTAAATTAAGATGCAAACAGAGAAGCGATTACAGCAACGTACGATTCCTTGCAAATCACAAACAACAAACAACCCTGTTGCTATTTAATTGAACCAAAGGCTCAAACAGATTTAAACTGATCGCTTGTCAAAATCATTGTTTGTGGGACAATGTGTAAGTGAGAATCAGCATAACGCAGGTAAAGTGTCAATCAACGCGATGTGATTAGCTAATTCCATGCTAATACACAAAGTGTAATATCTATTTTTAGATCTCTCAGAAAGGTGAAATATTGACTGACATGAGAATCCGTTGGGGGTGGGGCCTGTAAAAGGGGACAGGGCCTTTAAGTATTTAAATAAAAAGGGGGGAAAAGTACATGCTTAAATTCTTATCTGCTGTCATACATCTCCATTTCCCTATTCTTCTTGTTCTTGAACTCCTCTACCGCTTAGTTCAGTTCACTCAAGCTTCCACTGAAGCCACAAATTCACCTCAAAAAATGCATCAAATTTCCACATTTCAGCAATGAAATATTGAATTATATTGGAGGGAAATTTACATTATTAGGCGAAAAACTGGTTTTATTTTCTGAAGATAAGGTACCTGTAAGGTAAAAAAAACACCTGTGACAATGCACCATAATGTGTTTAACAACCGAATAATGGGATATATATTGAAATCCCGATTTATTATTCATGTTTATCATCTGAACTCTGTGAATGATCTTCCACAAGAAAAAAAATTAGTCATAAGAAATACCTCAGTGAATAGACGCAACCAAGCTGAGTAAATCAAACATCAGGCTTTAAATAAACATAAAATAGGCCAGCTGGGATTTACAATCTGTATCAACCTGTAACATGTCATTATATGCTTGAATGTTGAATGCCAATTGCAGTGGCAAGCATTTATATATAACTTTAGTGCATTTACATTTAACCTGCACCAATATCACATGGGTATATAAAATCCATGCAAGGTAATGAATGTGACTTCGCATATGTTTCACAATTTTGATCCATAGTTGATTTATACTCTATGTGAAACTTTACGACATAAAATCCAGCTCAGATGCAAGTTAAAATGATCATTTCAATCCTCTTTTTGTGTTATTGTTTATTACATAAAGAAAACAATTACCAACTAGAACTTCAAATGTCGCCATAGGCCATGGATGATCACGACTTTAAGTTGAAAATATCTAAAAAGGGACATAATTTTGCTAATATTTGTTGGGATGGGGAAGGGATTAGCCGGCATTTTTGCCGATACTGTGCAGCGACATTTGTATCATTATAGTACAGGGGTGCCCAGGGACTGAACCCGGCCGGTCCATTATACTGACACCGACGAGTCAGGCGTAATGCTGTCCCCTTAGCCCCGAGTGTTAGGAGGAAAGCCACTACTGCCAACTTTAAGGTCTTTGGTTTGGCCCAGTCGGGGTTTGAACCCACGACGCTCTACCACCTGACCTATTGCGGCCGGTTATTTTTGTTAGTATATTTGGATAGTAAACAACGTCTAACATAACGTAGTTAAATATGATACTCCTAAACAAAATATGAATTAAGTCTATTGAGGACGACATTCAAAAGTTACATTATTGATTGGAAACAAAAAATCCATATATGGACAGACGTGTGCATGGACATGCAGACTGACAGGTAAAACTCTAAATACTTTGCCATTCTTGAAAAGTTGATGTGACTACTTATTTTATCCCTTTACTTGCTAGAAACACCAATTATCCCAGCAACATAAAACTTGCACCACCCAAATGGTGTTTCCAGCAAGTAAGGGGTTGATTGCTAAATGCATCTACTAAATAAACAAAATAAGCAAGACTACACCATTATGATGGCACTAAGAATTCTTCGTCTCATTTTTTTCATGACGAAACTCAGCATACACCACTTGAAATGTTTTGTTGTGATAAATTTTGGGTGACCTTCATGACTAAATCGCAGATCTTCTCACATGACACGTCGACAAACACTGCTCAAAAATGAAAGTGAAACTGTTGTAAAAATCCTTTCTTTAACTGTTTATCAATTTCCAGGAATATATTTTTAAAATAGCACAATAAGAATTGTGTTGTAAATTAATAAACAATAAAGATAAATTTTATAAAGCATTTCTGTAAGTTCCAGGGTTTATATACAATCAAACAGAGTGAGTGAGATATATCTTGTTGAATTCTGTTGATGATTTGATAGTTAAAGAGTACTTTCAAAAAACAGATAACTGCAGAAATGCACATTATTGATAAGTTTGAACATCTTCAAAAAATCAATCACTCTTATTTACAAATACTTATAATGAATGGTAAACAAAGCTTAAGTTTTGTGCACTGTTATTAACAAAGATATAAAGTAACCCAGCAAATCAAACATGCATTACCATCTGATTGTAAATAGACAAAACATGATTTAAAAATGAAATTAAAACCACAGCATATTACAAATCAAATAAACATAAACAATTTCAATCCACCTAGTACTCAGTTTTAGCTGTTTCTATATTATTTCCAAAACCAATGTTTACTGAATTTAATGTCATTGGTATGAGGCATCTTTACAATTTTGTGAAAAAAATGTCTGTGGCTTAACAATTTTGGCAAAGTCGGATCAAACTGTGTTATGAGTTAAGATTTTAAGATTTAAAATGTAAAATTCATTTTTATTCAGGTAAATATCATTTAGTTAATTAATCTGCAAATTTAGTAATGAACCCTTACATAAACAAAAGGGCCATGATGGCCCTTAATCGCTCACCTGATGACACAGGCTTTTAGT